>CAUOFW020004363.1:0-31628 GCA_963454935.2 Ilex paraguariensis | reverse complement strand
TTTATTCAAAGGTCAGTAATTCAAAGCAATCCTGAAATATGGAAAGGATGAAAAAAGAGAAGGTACAGTCCAATGGAAATATGAACTGTCATGAGAATTAACCAAGGTTCACAAATCTGATGTTCATGAAAACTGAATCTCGACACTACATCTATATAGCAAATAGAAATGATCCAGGAACTAATATTAGCATTTGAAAGGCAATTTTAGTGTTCAAACGCTTTATTAAGCGTTTGAAATGCAATTTTAGTGTTCAGATTCTTTCAAAAGCAATTGCACTTACCAGAAGAAGTTTCACGGAAGAATCCTCCAACTGCTTATTTCCAAATCTGTCGCTGGAAAGGTGGTCAACAATATAAAGCACATGCTCGGAACTAAATATATTATACAAGCACTTTTTGGAGAGTAATTGGAAAAAACCAACTTGTGCATCCCTATCACCAATCTTTTTCAGGAAGTTATCCTGTAAACAGAAAACCCAAAGGCTGCGTTTGGTTAGAAATAAATTGACGATAGAAAGTGAAAATGGTCAAAAGTGAAGTGAAAGAAAGAAAATAGGGAGGAAAATTTATTTTTTTGTATTCGATTGATTAGAATGAAAAGTTTGCTAAAAAATATAAAAACATTTGCTGTAAGTACTAAATTATCCTTTTCATATCAATCTAACACATACACAAGGATTAGAAATTATTATCTGGCCCAACAAATAAAAAACCAATAATTTAAGTCTTTGACCCAATGACCAACCCAGTACCTATTATTAACATTGAATTTACACATGATATTTTTAAACACACTCTTAAATTTGATACGAATTTAACTAAATACGATATGAGTCCACGAAACACAAGTTATATGTGATACGAATCCATTAAATCCAGTTTAAACACGATCTAGTCTGGTGTAAGTTGGACAAATTTTAACACAGCACTACTTAAACATAACATGAATAAGACTCATTTATAACTTGTTCAATTGATTAAAAAAAAACATTTATAACCAAAATATCTGATTTTTATTTTGTTTTGTTGTGACCAAAATATCTAATTTATTTTCACTTCTATTGCTGAAATGGGTAACATGTTAAGTGGACAAAATAGGAAACAAGTTAAGTTTCCCGTGAAAAAAAAATTCCGCGCAGGAAACAAAAGTAGCTGATTGCAAGAAAATTTAGGTGTTGCGGGAAAAAAAATTTCTTGAGAAATCGTATTTTCTAGCTAATCAAACGAATGGAAAGTTGCTTTTTTTTCCTTTTCCTGCACTTTCCCAAACTTACTTGCAAAACAAACAAAGCCAAAGAAAAACTCTTAACACAAACAACTATGGAAAGATTAAAGGAAACAATAAGGCAGATAAAAAATGAACAATATTAGACAAGTCCAAATAACTGTTTTCTATTGTATAAAGAAAAATGTCAATAAAGATAGCCTAAAATCCTTCAATAGATTCATATTATCATAGTATTTGGTCCACAACTGGAATTCTCCATCATAAATGAATTCCTGATGACAATGTCGAGAAAAAAAATGCAATATGTTCAAACAAACATAATAATGAAAAAAACTTCTAACTGCACGTATAAGCAAAAAACCAAATAGCACATTATGTCTCAAGTCAATTGGAGTTTTTGAAGATTAAGGAGCTAGTGAACTTCAAACTAATTCGATAATGCCACCACTTGAAATTCTCCATCATCAATGCAGTCCTGATGACAATGGCGGAAAAAAAAAAAGGTAAACTGTTTGAACAACGTAATAATAAAAAAGACTTCTAATTACACATAATAAGGAAAAAAATAGCCCATCATGGCTCAAATCCATTGGAGTTTTGGGGGATTGAGGAGCTTGAGAATTTCAAAATGATTCAATGATGCCGCCACTTGAACTTATTCACTTCTTTTCAAGGAATCACATCAGTCTTGTATAATTATCCATTCAAGATTAAATTTGCTTCAGCTCAATCCTCAAGAACAATTTTTCCAACATAAGTACTTCCAGCACTGATGAATTAGATCTAGTATAGCAAAAAACATTTTCTTGTGTACTTACTACTTACATTCAAAGATATATCAAAACGTTATTTTCATTTAGATAGCTGTGTGACAGCATTAAACGAGTAATCAACTCTCTTGATTCCTCACAACCCGTATCGCACAAGTGCATTTAACATTCTATGGACTAGCTCTAAACACTGTTTTCAATGTTAATCTCCCTATTCTGCATTGGATGACACATCCCCTGCCAAAACTACCATTCAAGTCGAGCAAACCAAGCCTTATATCAACAGTAGAATCACCATCACAAGTCTCCTTGCGTTATATTGCAACAATCATTCAAATCATTTCAAAATCTTTAACTGCACCATATGGCGCATGAATTTCACACCACCTTATTCTTAATCAACCAACATCCAACATTTCTGCAATCAACAGAAACTTAACATTGATCATTTAGTCATGCAGCAAACACTACAGTTTAAAGTCAACATCAGCAATTCCACCCAATCAAAAGAGCGTCTACTCTCCTATTTCCAAATGCTCCAGCCAAAACTTGCACCAACCAGGAATAGTTAAGGGCCCACACCAGTAAAACAGCCTCTGGGCATAGTCCCTGCAACTGTAGAGCTCTTTTGCACGAGAATGGAGAGGCTCTCCAAATGCTCAAGTATCAATGATCCATTACAACCACAGTGGACAACAAAAGAAAAGTGATGCCATCAGCATTATAAAATGAGAAACAATACCAATTGCTTAGAAAAATGTCATTGCTTATCCCACGTGCTATTATGGCAAACTAGTTGAGCCACCCATCATTTATGAACACCAAAATTCCTATACTAAACCAGTCACAAAATGAAGTTCGAAAACGGTGAGAAGAAAAATCGAACCAACATCATTGAACACATAGCAAATGGTGTCATCCTCTTCAGATAAAACAGACAGCACAATGTTTGTTGAATCTGAACAAGCCATATCTAAACTGGGCGGCACGTCAGCAGTCAAACGTGCATCATCAGGTTACTAAAACATGATTTCAAGCAATAAAAATGTTGAAGGCCATTTCGTAATCTTTACCCCATCCCATGTGCTGCCTATTCCCTGGTCATCAAAGATGTTGCCTACTATATTTTATTCCAAATTTATGCACAGTCTAGTGAAAGTTGGTCAGCCTCTCCAGGTTAAGTTCCAAAAACCATGGAATGCAATTGGAAGTTTCTGGAGACAACCTTCCGATAACTCTTCCCTCAGGCAAGCGACTCATAAAATTTCACCTAATTTTCTTGTTCCATATCGAAATTACAACCTAGCACAGCATACCTACTATGGAATGTCCAGGTTGAGCTCCATAAATCACGGAATACAATTGGAAGTGTCTGGAGACAACCTTCCGATAACTCTTCCCTTTGGCAAGGGATTCATAACATTTCGATAATTTTCTTGTTCCATGTCAAAATTATGACCTAACACAGTATTTCTACAAATAAAACAAGAGAATAGATCAAGAAATGACTAATCAAGAAGAACAATTTGAAATATATAAACGGCCATAATATGACTTGACAGATACTCTGGTAGATCATGTGACATTATCTAAGGCAAAAGAAGAAAACAAGATGTCTTTCGGATAAAATAGACAATGGAGGACAGCAAAACAACTCACTCTAGCAGTCTGGGCATCATTAATAGTCACTTCATCCAGCAACTGTGCCAATGCATTAAAAATGCCATTATCTTTCATTACATTGAGCCTACGAAAACCCTCTTCCGCTTTGGCAGGATCCAGAAATGTTGCTGACATTTTCATAAAGGACATTTTAATTCTCTTCTTCACTTCTTCAGAGTTATTATCCTGCAAAATACACAACATTTAATCGATTAAAAATCAAAGGACTCCCTGCAGCCCAACTGTGTACATGACATGACAAGCCCATCCTTGCACAGGAATACAACCATCCTAAATAATGTGGGAGCAAAAGAGGGGGGGAAAAGGAACAAAATTACGATTAGCATAATAAACAGAATCAAGTAAAGCATATTCTTACATGGTTAGCGAAACTAGTGGTGACGACCATTATCATCAGCAAAACATATTTGCCACGTAGTATTAGAAAAGGCGAGCAACTCTATTTGCATTTACATTGATACAGCTCCCACCTCATGAAAACAATCTAGGACACTAAAATATCATTGACAAGACAAAAACTGTGTCTGTAGTATGAGCACATCCTTACTTCTGGTAAGCCACAATATCAAATTTGCTCGATTTGACCTAGGTCGAACTTTAAACATTGTTTTAGAATTCTAAAACCTAATCTTCAAATGGCCCAAATCATGATGCTTAATTAAATTAGTTTTAAAAAATTGGACCTTTTTGTTGATTTAAGCCTAATAAACATGCCTATGAGTTCGCATCATGATCAGTGTGCAAAAAATCAGCCCAGTGCAAACAGAATAGGTCATTATAATACTCTGATGCATTACAGCTAAAGCACGATGCATTTTACCCCACAAGTCATCTCCTGATACTTAGTTCGATTGGCTGACTCATATTGATGCTCAGAGGCATCCCAAGATATCACAATACAGCTTACAAGTGATAACCGATACAAAAAAATAAACCACATCCCTAGACCAAAAGCCAATATTCTGCTTTTGGTCTCGAGCAACCCCATTATTTTCCATGGAAAAAAAAAACATCCCGATATGTACATTTCACTATTGATTTTTTTAAGTGTCAGTAGTTGCTCTTTGATATCCAACAGTATGCAACATAGTGATAAATTAGTGCCCCGGGCTCACAGCACTGTGTACTGAATATATACACATTTAGAAATTATCTTTTTTAACTTACATATTGCATATCAGCACCCATTTTCTGACATTCATCCCACACTAGCACAAATGAGTCTTCTCAATTCCACATGATCTGTAATCGATTCTCAGACTAAAATCAAGGTAATGGTGCTAACAAATTTTAAACCTCCGTTGCAGACATACATCAAATCCTCCCAAATTGTTTGAAGTTATATTTCAAGTGAAATCTAGGTTACTTAATTGAGAATCACAAAATTCCCCCCACACTAATAAATGTTGGCTTTGTATAAATAATATTTTCTATCTTGACAAGAGATACCCTAAAATAGTGGACCTCAGCATACTTTAACCATGCCACAGGGATTCTGAAACTTAAAACGCACAACCATGAACAACATGTGTCCCAATTCCAAGTATTATAGCATTTTCATCAAATCGTGTAAACAGAAGGAACAAAAAGAAAATGGCCAATATAGGAAACTCATTGATCCATGTAACTCCCATAATGTGCACGGATTAAAAGAACAGTACCTGAAATTTTCTATGCTACAATAACAAGTACATTGAAGGGGGTGTATTTTATTGTATTTCTATGTTTCCACAATACAAGTAATTCTAGAAGTTTAGCATACTGGTGGGGATTCCGTTACTACACCTCTTCTTTCTTCTGGAGGGCCAAGTAAAATTGCATCTCAGTTCGCAACCTGAAATCATACGGCAGTTTAGACTATTACTCCAACTCAAGGATGCCAGCATTTGACTACCAATACCTTCGTTTTTGAGATAAAATAGTGTTCAATGCCTTAACATGAAGAGGGCTAAAAAGAGTGAACATAAAGATCCAATGCCTAGTCCTCTCCTCCATTGAGAGGGAAGCAGGAAACATATCCTCTGCAAGCAGAAGCTCCAAGTTTTGAGGCCTAAACAGTCATGAAACAAAAACTTACAACTTGCATTAGATAAAAATTATGTATCTTTAAACAGTCATATGGGGTGAATAAGCATACCTGAACTCCTTGCAGTCTTTGTCATAACAAAGCATCAAAATTCTACAAGGAATTTCTTCGAAGTGGTCACTGAGTGTCATGGTACCTCCAGAACATTTTGTGCAATAGTTTTGATACACCTCCAGCAACTTTTGCAAGGCTTTCTTTCTAACAGATACCTGCATGAAAACAACAAAACTACAGTTTAACGTCAGACAATTTGAACCTGTCATAGAAAGCCTTTTAAAGCAATGCTACCTTCTTATCACGAAGTCGTTCAGCAGCCCGAGACATTAGTTCAGGAGGAACAAACTTTGGGTTACACCTGGCTAAATCACACACCACAGTCACTGCTTGAGTTCTCACTCTATCATCAAAATCTAAGAGTCGACCCTCCAGGGCAGCTGCTCAATTTACATGACAAGAATTATAATTCAGATTTTGGGAGATAATAAAAACAAGGAAATGAACTGCACAAGAACAAATCAAAGTTCTGACAGCTTACTGAGCACTTCAAGCGATTCTCTCCCAGATGGATTGGTCATGTACAAAGCTTTAGCACATAATAGAGCACTAAGTCTAACTTCAGCAGACTTATCAGAGAATCTATTCAAAAACTCTATGAATAAATGGTGATATTCCTGGGCGATATTGTGTCCAGGCAATGCAAAAAGTCGTCCAATTAAGTTAAGAGCTTTTATCCGGGCATCAACCTGATCAGTCTGCAAATAGAATTAAGTTTTTACTTACAGGAGCAGCAACAAATAAGGGAGTACAAATTTACAAACTGTTTCCAAACACAATACATGCAAACCATGTACACAAACTCATCACAATTATTTGCCTAAATGTCAGCCAAGATAAGATACTCTGAATTCCAATCAACTGAACAGAAGAGAGAAAACTAACCAGTAATTCTTGAGTCAAGTTTGGGAGGACAGCAAAAAGCATTTGAGGAGCACACCGGAAGATTTCAAAGATAATTTCATGGTAAAGTTCTTTGAGCTCACTCCTTACAGCATCTCGACTCAATATACAAGAAGTTAAAAACCTACATACAAAGGGCTCAAGTGCTTCACTGCAATTTTGAATGACAGAAACAGCAAGCCGAGAAGAAGCAGGAGATGCACCCTGAAGAAAGAAAGGAGGAAGAAACAAGTGAGAACAAAATAAAAAAATAAATACTTTCAGATTAAATAATTCTTCTCATTCGCTTTTTATTCCTACTATGATGATTTAAAAAGCTAAAGTGCCAATTAAACTGCAAGTTTTTGCATGGACTATTGCACATGGTAAGATTAATACTACTGATATGCTTCCAAAAAAAAGGCCTCACTCATTTCTTGGTCCGGAATGGTGTATTATGTGTAAAAGAGATTATAAAAGCATAAATCATTTATTCTTACATTATTCTATTGCTTGTCATTGTGGTACAAGTAGTAAAGATTAATGGGTTTATAGTGGATGATTCCCAAATCCATTACTTTCTTTGTTCAAGATTTAATACGTTTGGGGAGTGATAAGGGCACGACCGTGTGAAACTGTGCTATTATTGCTAGTCTGTGGGTTATTTGGAAGGAGAGAAATGCACAAATTTTCGAAAATCGTATTTAGTATTTGGAAGGTTTATGTCATTTCTTGGCATCCTTCTGGGCTTCAGTTAGTAAGGATACCCGCTTTTTGCAATTTTGGCGAGATGTCGAGCTTCATGTAATGTATCATATATAGGATGTTTTATGTATCTCCTTATTGTATTTTCATTATGCTTTTCTTTTCTTTTCTTTTTAGCTAGGAAGCACGGATACTCGTCGGGGGGTCGCCGTGGCAGTGTCGAACACGTGTCCGACGGTCAGATACGTGTTCGAGGCTGTCATTTTTTTTGGTCGGATACGTGGGAGATACGATGGGGTACTTTTGTTATTTTAAAAACTTAAGAGGGTTGAAACAAAAAAAAAAAGGTCAAAGCTACGTCGTTTTGGCTTGAAAAAGAAAAAACTAAAACTTTGTTGATCTGTGAACCGACTCCAATCGACATTCGGTGTGTGTGTGTGTGAGAGAGAGAGAGAGAGAGAAGAGAGAAGAAGAGGAGCTCGAGAGGACCAAAGGAGGAGAAGAAGAAGGAGAGGGAAGAGGAAGGGCGACTCACCTACGATTGCGATCGAGCTCTGCGACTGCGATCTTCTTCTTGTTTCTATTTTTTTTTTTCAGATCTACTACTGCTCTTACCTCTTCATCTTCTGGTCTCTGTGGAGTGTGGACTTTCAAAAATTTGATTAGGTTAATTTGATTGGGGATTTTTAGGGTTTTCAAAAATTGGGAGTTTTTTTTTGGTCCGGTGTTGCGTTGTTTGCTGCATTCGGAATTTTTTTTTGGTCTTGGTCATCTGTGTTGCTGTCTTTCTGTGCTAGTGCGCTGCTGCCAACTGGTTTTAAATACTGAAATTTGTTTTCCTACCTTGCTGCCTTTCGGTGCTATGTTGCTTGCTGCCCGCTGGTCTTCTCTTTTTTGTTGTGCTTCTGTCTTCTCTTTTTTTGTTGTGTTTTCCTAGCTAGCTTTTTTTTTGGTCATCTGTGCTGCTGCCTGCTGGTTTTGAAAATTATATATATTTTTTGAATTTTAATCTATTTCAATTTAAATAATATTTGTTATGTCTTATTTGTTATTATTAATGTTGTTGTTATATATATAAAAATATATATAATTTTTTTAATTAGCCGTATCCTCGCCATATCCGTATCCTATATTTTGGGATTTTGCCGTATCGCCGTGTCCATATCCGTGCTTCTTAGCTTTTTATTGGTTGGGTGTCTTATCCAACTGCTATCATGTACACTTAATCCTACATGATCAGGCAACGTATATAAATTCCAAGTTTTTTAAACTGTAAAATAAATATTTGGGTAACTGTTCAAGCAAGTTTTAATGGTTGAGGGCATAATTTGTGCACTATAAGTGTGCCTCCCATGATGTATGCATAGCGTCCAACATAGTCTGATCAATCTGTAATCATTGCAATTGAATAAGTGTGTTATGCAATCAATCAATTTTTTTGTGTTTTCAAGCTTCATATAGCTTGTTGTGTATATATGACACTTCCAAACTATAGCCCGAGATACATCAGACAACCACAGGAACCACATTACCCACAAAAAAACAGTGAGAGAATCTCCCTCCTCTTTTTTCTTTGAAACAAGTCAAACTGAAAAGAATATAAAAGTAAAAAAGTCAATGGTGCAAGCTTAATTATCTCTTCATCTATCTATAACAATTCAAATTCTACGTTCCTTCAAAAACATTGCCGATAAGTTCATTCCAAAATCAAATCACATGAGAAATTAACATTAAAAGGAAAACTTTTTATCATTTTGAATCAGAAGCAAAGTATCTCAAGCAAAAATTACCTTTGCCTCCTTCAAAAGATTTAGCAAAACCACATCTAAAAGCGGCTCAAAACCTTCCTCCGTTAAAACTGATTCACAAATTTCCCCCTTTGAAAGAATCTCAGAAGCTTTCTCCTCTAAAATACCAGCCATCATAGACGACATCATGCTAACCAAACTTTGTGGATGATGTTCCCTACAGAGCAACAGTTAATACCATTAAGGGCAAAGTCAAGTACTTAGATTTCCACCATAAAGATCTTAGAAATAAATATAGTAAATAAGAAGGGGAGACAAAAACAACAAATTAGCAAACTTAGCCACATAAAATTGAGAGGTATTACACCCAGCACTCATTGCTTAATTATATGGCGAGTCCATCCTAACAGGTTCTCATCTGGAAGTATTCCAGAAGTATGGCCAGGACATAAACCCAAGACATCATGAATATGCAACGATGACTTTGTACCGTAAGGGAGTCATGCATTTTGCTCATACAAAGCTAGTAGAAGAGTAGAAGTTCTGTTTAAGGAAAGGTTACTTTCATGGATTGGTGCTGATTTATAAGCAAATATCTAAACCCCAACCCACACAAGGAGGAGAAGCTAAATCTTTTAATCGGAAAAACATAGATCCAGTTTATACAGTTATCAAGAATGCTTTATACAATACAGGTTCTATATCCATTTTAACCGTAAATATCATGAGATAAAGTTTACTTCCAAATAATTAGAGGAAATTTCTACTTTGAAAAAATAATCAAACAAATAGGAAAATATAACAAAACTACCCCACTCTGTTGTAAGTTCGTAGCAGTGTACTCTAGAATACTATCTGTTGATGTACGTGCAGAAGCAACCACAACCATTCCCCCCCCAAAAAAAATAAAAAAAGGGAGGGCATAAGACCAATGTCAAACAAACCAGCAACACTGAGTCGGTCCCACAGAGTTTATCTCTATGATTCTCTAGAACAGATTCCCCCCCCCCCCCAAAAAAAAAAGGGGAGATCAGACCAATCAATATTCTAAATGTCAAACAAACCAGCAGCCCTAAGTCACTCCAAGAGAGTTTATCTCTATGATTCTCTAGAACAGAATAGCAAAGCTGCTCATGAAAAAGCTTAAGTGTATGTATTCTGATATATGCATATGCTCAGTCCACGCCAAAAGCACATAAACTTTTTCACTTATCCTTGCTTGGTAATGATAAGCCATATCATGAAAAAAATATTAAAAGTACATTTAAAGGGTGGGAAGCCAAAGGAGGAAGGTCAGCAAACTCGTTAAGTTAAGCTCCGTTTGAAAAAATAAATAAAGAAGTTAAGCCCTTTAAGAAGAAGCCGAGGCAAGCAAGAAGTAAGCCGTTTGAGGAAGGCTTTAGATTGGCTCAATCGAGAAGCTGAGGGAACTGAAGGTTGGCTCAAGAGAGTCTTTTCTTTATCATGCAAATCAATTCTTAGTGCTACGGTAAAAGCTACATAAATAAAGTATCAAAAGGCAAGTAGGCTAGTAACTCCGTCAAAGAGACTCAAATCAATAAGGAGGACACAAAAACAGAAAGGGAAGAGAGAGGAGAAACTTAACCTCACAACATTAAAAAAGGTATTGAACAGCTCAAGAACTAAATCTTCACAGCCAATGTCTAGCATTAGCACATAGAATTTGAGTTTAGCAACAGTCTCCAATAGTTTTACCCTCTTCAAGAAATAGGGGCTGGTGGTATCAGCAAGCTCCACAAACATACTTAGTAACAGTTTAAAGATGTCCTGCAACAAGATTCAAACTATCGTAAGTCCTAATATAGTGGTTTGTGGTAACCAAAACTGGAAAGAGATGAAAGGATGGTAGTTGTGCACTAATAGCACTAAGCAAGTTACCTTAGAAACTGCATCACTGAAATTAGGATTTGGTGCCAGGACCCGAATAATTTCACAGAAACAGATGGCCACCAGAAGTCTAATATCTTTATCTTTATGCTGAAGCAGTCTATGCTTAATAAGAGAATCACTCAGTGGTTTTATTGCAGCTTTTAGTGATGCCAACTGTTTTAACTCAGGGAAAGCACTAGCAGCTTGCTGCAGAGATGAATTTGTCACGCAACACAAAAGAATCACCATAAACAGAGTGTAGCACCTTAGAATCAAAAGTTTAAAATCTAAAGCAGAACCGATGCACCTAAAATGAGGATATGAAATCTTCATTCTAAACACACTTAACAGTGCACTAAACATGAGCCATCATTCGCTTTATACTTAGCTTCTCTTACCTTTTTTTGACTTATTTATCGGCAATTCTATTTCATCTAAACGTTTCTTATTCCTAATTCTGTGCCATTGTTTTATAACATTTTCTTTTAGTTTTTACTACAGTTTGTGCCTCATTATTCCACCACCAATTTTCTTAAGCTAATGAGCAATTGCCTTTTGATTATCCAAGAACCCTTTTTCATGCATATTCTACAATTATAGTCCATACTACACAAGTTTCATTTTCTACATTCCATCTTTGCTCTTTTCGTATTTTATCCTTAGTTAATTCCATTTTCTCTCCCTTTAAATTTCTACGTCTAATTTTAATCTTCTTTTTTTTAGTCTTTACTGTCTTCAATGTGTATCTAATATTATCTTTCTTTGTGGCATCACCGAGTTCTCTCTAGTGTTAGACTTACAACCCAACCCTTACATGATTAACAAATACATCATTCCAATTAACAAAAAAACTCTCGGGATATCCGACTCTACGAAACCAAGGAAAAGCTGTACAGCAATAGTAGGGGCGTTAAGACCGGAGCTTTTTGCAGTGCTAGCAGGAATGCAAGTGAATGAATCTCATCCCCTAGTGAGTGAAGTGCTTACGAACTGGTTCTTACTTGCTCCACTTTTAGGGTTAGTAAATATTTATTTCTATTTTTAAAATACATGTTTACCATCTTGAACTTTGTCAATGCAACACCACAAAACCAGATATAGGTTCCCCAGCATAATTCATCTCTCCAAACCTACATCCATAGAAACCAACTCATATCCTTCATGATCTTCCCTTATATGATGATTCTTATATGACCCCCAAAAGATGAAATTACATATATTCCCCTTTTCCTGGTAATTGAATATGCATATTCTCTCTCCTCTAAGTATTCATAGCATTAACTCATCAACATAATTTCAAAATTGAGTGTTATTCAGTTCACCTAATCATATTTTGATAATAAGTACTTATAACATAGATTACATTTCCTGCTATTATAAAATTATTTAATATTATTCCACTTCTTTTCATAATAAAAGTTACTACCATTCTACCTCTTCTATTTGCAGTATCATAGAGTTTATAGCTTTATTCCCAAATTCCTTGACTTTCTCTCCTACCCAATTATTGGGGTTCCTACATTCCAGGTCAGTATTCTAAAATTAGTAACTATCCCCCTGCTATATAAACACATCAAGAATACCCAGAAATATTTTGTACAGACACAAATTCAACTATACGAAAAGTACTCAAAACTAATAATCAATGGTTAAATTCAATTAGAAACAAATGAAGTCCTGGACTATAGGAACATACATTAAACGAAAAAATAATACTAAACCACTAGTTTTAAATTACAGAACAAGAATCGACACATTAAAGAATACCCAAAAAAACACGAGTAAACCAATGCACTCAAAAGCGAATTGAACCAATTTTTCGGGCTGTGGTGAACTATAAATTCAGATGTATGAGCAATATAGAAGTATCGAAATAGGGGAAAATTACGCTTACTTTGAGCAACTTTACTAGGAAGTCTTTGTTGGGGCAAGTTTTTTGGGCGAGTAATTTTTTGCCAATGTCGGAGATCAGGAGCTTTGCAGTCTCAGCCTCAGCCTCTTCGGCCATCGTAAGAGCGAAGAAGATGGAAACCCTTGCCTCTTGATTTGAGAGGGTTTCCGTGAGAGAGAGAGAGGAGGAGGGGGGGAAATTGTTTGAGGGGTGAGGCTCCCGCCCTTGCAATCCGTGTGCCGTGCCTAAGGCGGTTGGTTTTCATTTTTGGGAGAATTACACTTTCTTGCCCTTGAAATTTGAATAAACTTTTACTTTGGTCCTACAAATTTGTTGTGTTATTAATTTATACTTTCTTAGAATCGTGTTGCGTTACTAATTTATACTTTCACTTCGGCGACATGTTTAGCTCAATCTAATCACTTATTTTTATCCCAAAAAACCCTTGAGAACAATACTATGTTTAATGGTAGATAAATGACATCTATGTCGTGTTTTTATGCTAATGTGCATAATGACTCACAACTTGTGGTAAGACGAGTATAAATAAGGTACCCAACGATAGAGAAGATAGTCTTCACGCCGGTAACTGCATTCAAAAAATTGAGATCCTTTTTTCAAGCTCATCCCGTTATATTATTTACTAATGTACCCTTACGCCAAGTTATTCAGAAATTAGAGATATTCGGACGATTAGCAAAATGGTCCATCAAGCTCAAGGAGTTCGACATCCAGCATGTCCCCTGAATAGTTATAAAGGGCCAGTAACTACTGACCTCCTAGTAGAATTTGCCCTTGAGGCACAAGAGCTTAATGATGTTGATGTTCAAATAGGGGACTGATAAATGTATGTAGATGAGTCATCCAATTCAACTGGAAGAAGAAATAGATTAATTCTTATCTCACCAACTAAGAAGAAGATTAAGTATGCATTATGTTTTGGATTCAAGGGCTCAAATAACAATGTGGAATATGAGGCTCTCATCACAGGACTCCAGCTAGCTAAAGTCCTAGGGCTGAAGATCTTTTTTTTTTTTTTGGTTTTTTTTTAGGGGATGAAGTAGACTTGAACTCTTAACCTCAAGAAGACAAAATTATTATACGACAAGGAGTACCATTAGACTAAATGCTCATTGGAAGGGATGAAGAGCCTTAATGTGCATAGTGACTCATAACTTGTGGTAAAATGTCTTCATGGTGACTCTAAAGCGAGAGATCCACAAATGAGTTCCTACTTGAAAATTGCAACAGAAAATATCACATGCTTTGAACACTTCAAGATTACTCAAGTCCCGCAATCACAAAACTCACATGCAGATTCACTAGCTCTACTAGCCTCCACGCTCTCTGATAGTCTAACTAAAACCATATCAATAGAGTATTTGACAGGGTCAAGTACTTGCAGTATTAACACCAACCTAGTTCAGTAAAATTCGAGTTGTATGGATGAAATAATGGCATATTTACAGCATTAAATACTACCTCAAGAAAACCAAGAAGCTCAGAAGCTAAGGATAAGAGCCTCAAGATATGTGACCCTAAACCAAGTACTCTATAAGAGATATTACTCACTTCCATATTTAAGGTGTTTAACTCCAAGAGAATTTGCCTATGTACTGGAAGAAGTCCATGAAATAAAATGTGGGCACTATTATAGGGGTCATTCCTTGGCTCAAAAGATCCTTAGACAATGCTACTTTTGCCCCACTGTGAGGAATGATGCTCTGAGCTATGTGTGGAGGTGTGAAAAATGTCAGAATTTTGTCGCGGTTCCAAGACTCCCAGTAAAGAAACTCACTCTAATCACAAGGCCATAGTCATTCGCTCAATGGAGAATCAATATTATAGGACCACTCCTAGTAAGGAAAGGCCAAAATAGTTTTACAGTTGTTGTAATAGACTATTTCACCAAGTAGTTTGTCTGGAAGTCAATTGTTTGTAGATTCGGTATACTGGCTGTCATAATAAGCAACAATGGTAAATAGTTTGATAATGACAAATTTAGAGAGTTCTACTTCAAACTTGGGATTCACAATCTCTATTCTTTCACTGGTCATCCACGGGCGAACAACCAAGCAGAGGTGACTAACCGAACTTTGCTACGGAACATTAAGACCAAATTAAAACAGTTCAAAGGTCTTTGGGTAGAACAACTCCCGTATATCCTGTGGACACATAGGACCACAGTAAAGGGAACCAATAGGGGAGACACTTTTTTCTTTGGCCTTTGGAACGAAAACAATTATCCCGGCAGAAATTGGGATGGCAACTAATCAGACCAAAGAGTTGGATCTCAGCATGAATGATCAGCTACTGGGAAATTGCCTTACTTGGCTCGAGGAGAAGAAAGAATAATCCCAAACAAGGATGGCGGCATATCAAAGTCAGGTCTCCAAATACTACAATGCTCGAGTACAACCCAAGGCAGTTCATGCTCAATGACTTGATACTCAGAAAAGTCACCCAAGCAACTAAGAATCCTGGAGAAGGGAAGTTGGGGGCATCTTGGGAAAGACCCTATCGGGTCATAAAGATAGTAAGATCTGAGACTTATCATCTAGAAACTCTGGGAGGAACAAAATTACCACATTATTGAAATGCGGAGCACATAAAAATATTTTACCCGTAACTTACAAGTAAGGATCGAAATTTCGTTTCGAAGTACTGTTTCAGTCAGCTCAAAAATGAAATCGTTTCGGAAACGCAAAAAAATATGGAAACGCATAGAAACACAAATACAATTCATTAATTTATAAAAATAAGCTAAATAATTGATTAATTCAACATATTTATTAGGTTAACATCTATTTATACAAGAATAAATTTAAATTTGAGGAAAAAAAGTTTGACATGAGACAAAAATCACTTAAATTAGTTTCAAATACTTAATTTTTATGAAATAAACACATTTTTACATAATATTGAGGTCTTATAATACACATGAAATGTTAATGAGTACATACTTACATGACTACATCCATTCCCCTATGGAGTGTTGAGTGAACTTATACATCGGTATAGGCTCTGGGTAGCTACTTAGAGAAACTTCATATGTGACATAAATATGATGACAATAGTTACTCCAACTCATATTATTACAGTAATATTATCCAATTAATAATATTATTTTATTATAATACTAATAATGAAGGGTATCAAATTAAATTAATGATACTTATGTATACTTAAAAATTAAATATAATTATAGTGGGTATTAAATGTAATTACAGTGGATATTAAATATAATTACATTAGGATATTAAATATAATTGTTAATACTTATAACAAAAAAAAAAAAAGCAAAAGACTTGCACAACAGTGGGGTATTAAATATAATTACAGTAGGTATTAAATATAATTACAATGGGTATTAAATATAATTACAGTAGGGTATTAAATATAATTATTTATTCTTATAACAAAAAAAATATAAAAGGCAGAAGAGCAGTAGGAATTAAATGTAATTGTAGTGGGGTATTAAATATAATTATAGTGGGTATTAAATATAATTACAGTGGATATTAAATATAATTATAGTGGAGTATTAAATATAATTATTTATAGTGAACCGAATATATCACTGTTTCTTCGAAACGGTACTGTTTCGATCGAAACAGTCCGAAACAGTGTCGTTTCGACCGAAACGGTCCGAAACAGTACCGTTTCGACCGAACACTGGAATTTTGTGATTTAACTACTGTTTTGTTTTGGAGTGTTGAAATTTTGAAACGTTTCGAACGTGTCGACACAACATTTTGATCCTTACTTACAAGAATCTTCACTTCAATGTACTTGCCTCACAAAAAAGCTATGTTATCTCCTTTTCAATAAAAGAACAATTTTATTTTTCTATTATTCTATGATGAGCAAGCATGAAATTTGGACTTTCACGCCCCTCGTGTAGCTCGGATTGAGTCTAATCTACTCAACAGAAGTAAAGGTCGGATTTCAAGCCCCTTGCCTAGCTTGGATTGAGTCTATTCGACTCAACAGAAGCAAAGATGGGACTTTCAAGCCCTTGCCTAGCTCAGATGGAGTCTATTCGACTCAACAAAAGTGAACGTAGGCAAATTGCCGAACCACGTAAAATCTGTGTCTTGTTCTTTCTTGTTTCTTATTGTTTTATATTCTTGATTTGTTCTTCGATTGTGTGTGTTTGTTAGTGGATTTAAATCGAGTTAAATCCCAACAACAAACTATGAACTTTATAATTTTTATAAAAAGAAAAAACAAAAAGTAGCATTGTCAAAGCTCAACCAAATCCCATATGTCGTTTCCCATATGAAGAAGACCCATCTTCCCAGCTCTGCTTGCGTAAGGTTGCAATATCAACTCCGGCTCCACAGCTGGCTCTACATCATTATCCTCCAAAACTGTAGCTAGTCCCTCATCATCATAAGGGATTTCCTCTATAATTAAAAGTGGGGGACTGAGACCAAGGAAAATAAGTCTCTCAAGGGTAATTAAACTCCAAAAAGCTTGGGTACTCCTTCAATAGCCCTCTGAATCTTGGCCCGTCCAACTGGGCACAAGAGACGCCTCTCTACTGCAAACGTGAACAAGTAAGAATCATTTAAAGGAAAAAAGGTTAGGGTTAATAGTGAAAGCAATAATAAAACTTACTTATGTTAGATGAAGGGTACCAAATCAGGACCCGAGGACTGGCTTCTACCACCCTTTCAAACTCTATGTCATCTCCAGAGACATAGAATAATCTTCTTTCATAGCCAGGAGGAGGGTGTAGGAGTTCAAAGATGAGCTCAAACATGTCATCTCCTCAAAGGAACTAGGAGAAGTCGTGATTGACGGGGGCCAAATAGAAGTGGTTAATGAACTCAACCATTGTAAGAGAATGGTCTAGCCCGACTAAGCGTCATGTGACGCCCCTAAAACCGGGGGTCCTATTGACCATCCATCAACCCGTGAAAATATCCGTGAGTGCTGTTGGATCCGACATCACGCTAATATTATCTCATTACCGAAATTTCAAACTCACACGTAACACCCGTGTTTCAATAGTCATTTAATCATATTGAGGTTCAATGTATCCCAATATATCTTATTTAAGGTCTATTTGTATCATTGGAACTAAATGATACATAGCCCAAGACCCTAGAAGAAAAATAAAAAAATTTCAAAATCTGTCAAAGTGTACCAGTATGCGTACCGGTACGCATAGCTCACTGGACCTCACCGTACCTGTACGCATACCAGTACGTTGAACTCTCTGGACCTCGCCGTACCGGTACGCTGAGTCCATTTTTCCTTGTTTCATCAGTTTTCAATTTCCAATACAAACCTTTCCAAATTCTTCCCAACATTTATAAAAATATTTTCTACATTATACATGATTTATACAAATCTATTGTAATCCATTCCATACAATTTACGTGTCAAAAGGGAATTAAACCAAAAATTTTACATAAAACTCGGTTCAAGAGCCACAACCCGACTCTTCTTCACTCTCGAGGCCCCGAATGTGCGTCATCCACCGGAATATACCCCGTACCTGAAATGTTTCCCGTATAGGGTGAGCCAACGCCCAGTAGAATATTTCTTACAGGGGCTACTCCCCCACATAAGTGCATAAGAATGTATACATGCAACAACACACAACCAATATCTACTCCAATACAAGAATATGCAATTCATGTTGGAATCTATCATGTTATGCCATGAAATGAGATGAGACTTACTCATGCACATCAACCCGAGCCCTCACCGGCTCTTACCACACTATGCAATGTAAGTGTAAAACATTTATCATTGATGAAATAAATCCAATGACCATTTTTGAAATACCAACTATATATTTATAAAACCACTTCATTCATGGATGTTTCCCATCAAATGAAATATTTGTATTACAAAATCATGTGTCTTTGTTGGGTATCGAATTCCAAAATCACACCGACTAGCTCCGTACGCCATTACACTTTTCTAGAATTTCACCACAGGGAAGTGTATGAACCAAGTAGCCGGACTTTTCACCCGAGGGAGTGTCTAACCCTTCTTGCGATACCCGAAACAAGTTTTTCACATATGCAACCGTGCAACTCAGTAGAATATTCAACTCCACTTTCTCGAGCCCACCCATCAAACACCAAGTATGATGATTAATTCAATCATGCACACACACACCCATACTCATAGCCATGAATGTATTTTCCCCGTGCAAATGCAATGTAGTGCATCATTGTAATGTCTATGTCATACTCAATATGCAATGTATGTCAATGAACAATTTAAACCACATGTCTACATATTCCATGACAATTAATATTATAAGCATATAAATTCCATAAATCATTACAATGTCAATATTTCAACGAGCACATATTGATATTTCTTTTCAACACATTTTCTAAGCATGTTATACATCATTATATCATAACAACTTGACTCACATATAGGCATTTTGACAAACACCTTCAATGCAACAATTCATGTTATCATGCAACAATTTTCACCTCATTCACAAAACATAGTATAAAACATATAACATGCCCAAAATATCAAATTTCAAAGAAATCACACTAGTAATTTTCTATGCCAACATAATTAGGAATTGGTCTAGGCAAAATTTCATACCCATTTCCTCATTTTTATAACCATAGTCAATGACCTAGATTATTTCATACCCTTACCCCATTCCAAATACACCCTAGGTAAGAAAGTGAACAAAAGTAGGAGAAATCCTACCTCTTAAAATGTAAAAAGAAAGGAAGAAAGCCTCGAGAACATTTCCAAGCCCCAAACCTTTGATTTTTCTAAAATTCACTTCTTGGATCTTGGGTGAAATCCTTCGTTCTTGGTACGTACGTGTAGCCCTCGTCGTGTAGACCAACTTTAGTTCTTGGTCCGATGAATTCCGACCAACGGAACTCCTTGGATCGCAAAAGAAATGTAGAATTTTATGTTTTTTTTCCCTATTTTCTCCCTTTTCTTCTCTTCAACGTCTGAACTCAGCTGAATAAGGAGTGAGAATATTTGATTTTTAAGAGATTTAGCCCTATTTATACTTTTTAATTGCGCAGTTCACATTATCCCACACGTTTATTACTTTCGGGTCCATTTTTAATCCGAAACGATTTAATTAAATTTTTATTTTAGTCCAAATAATTTTTTTTTGAAATTTTACTCAATTATAAGGAATTTTTATAATTTTTATTTTTGGGGACGTTTAAAAGTTTATTCGTCACCCAGTTGTCTCGTAAAACGTATAAAATTCGACTATCTCAGAATTCGATGAAAATTGACATGACAACTCGATTTTACGATGTGAATCTAACGGTGAAGTCCGTTGTTCCATCCGAGCTCTAGAAAAATATGGATTTTAAACCCGCATTATAGTGACAATTTACCATTTTGCCCATTTTCATAAAAAAGTTCAAATTTACCTGGGTTTTACACGCCAGACATCTATTACATCAACAATAATACCTTGCCCCTCCATGGAGATGCGAACGAGGCACATGTTAAAGTAATAGAGAAAGGGTCTTATGAATGAAGAGAGGAAAAATCGGAGGCCAGCCACCAAGTCATGCTCAAAGAAGCAAGCCCAAGAAGATACAACATTGCAGGGGGAGATAGGTGTAGGCACGCGAACCCGAATCATAACAGGGAAGTCGTAACACTCTCGAATGGCCAGCAGCTTGATATTGTCATGAAACTTGGAACCAATAGGTCAGCCCAAGTTGGTTCCATTAAAAGATCGCCACGTCTCCTAAATATTTTGTTTTGATGCTTATCATCCATGAGACATATGGAAGTGCAAAATAGAGAAAGAGTGTTTGAGGAAGACAATGGAAAATACAAAGTTCTAAAGAAGCTTAAATAAAGGGTGCTCCATTTTTCCTTAAATGGGTTAAAATGTAGAATATCTGCACCTATTAGGTAGGACATCCAATGTCCAAAACATCATAGGGATGAAACAACACTAGTCATTCATTTTGGACGCGCGGTAATTAAGGCAGATTGTAACTGTCACTCGTACATCGTTGCAAACATTATGAGGAATACACAAGTTTATCTCCCCAACTAATGTAGGGTCATTGGTAAATCCAAGCCAAAACAAAAAAATGGGTCTCCAGACGTGGCATGGGTCAGCCATGAGTCCACTTGAAGACAAGCCTAAAGAGTATTGGGACAAGAAAGAGGTGAAAATTTAAAACAAAATTTTCAATTAAGGTTCTAAAGGATTACAAAAAGAAAAGAAAAAAAAATCATTCGATAGTCTCTCTAAGGGTAGAGCAAGAACAATGGTATTGACTTCCGTAGAACTAACAACCACTTTGGTAGCATCAAGATGGTATTTGGCACAAGTCAAAGCCAATTCCTCCCTCATCTCTATTGGGGGCAAGCTGCTCACTTCCTTGCTATCACCCACCTTCTTGTCATCAATAACTACTGGAGCCATATCTTTGTCAGGTTTGAAAGAAGAAAAGTCCAAATCAGGGAACCTCTTTTGAACTCGTCTCCTAAAATCCTCAAACTTATTTACGTAATACTCTGACATCTTCTCTTTGAACTCCATCAAGTCTTGATAGGTAGCTAAAACTAGTGCTCCAGTAGGCTTTAGTTCAGGATTCTCTGTTCAAAAGAGGTAGAAAGATCTAGGACCTTTTGGGTAAGAGTTTATTTTCCCCCTCTAGGCCCTTATTCCTCACAAAAAGCTCCACCATAACTTTATTCAGCTTAGCCAGTAATTCCCCATTATACTTCGAGAACTTGTCTCTATTTTGCTCTTTGCAGGAAAGTCTGCTTGAAGTTTTGTCGACAATCTTCTCGAAGCAAAGAGCATCACTACGAGTAGAGCCTAGTTTCTCCTCAGTTTCTAGTTGGGAGCAAAGAAAATTGAATTTTCTCCTTGTTTCAACTTTAATATTATAAACTCAAGCGTAGGTTGAACGAAGTAATATATTTCTCGGAAGACCAAGGTCGAATCCTCAAGAAATTGTAACAAGAAAGCAATCACACAAATACTAAATACAAACTTAAAAATAACTGATTTGTTTAGGGAATTGTTGAGCAAATAAAGTTTATTTAAATAATTAAAACAATAATAAAAATATTAGAGTATTAGGTACTTCCTCTCAATTTTTCGTACAATAATGATTAAAGACTCAAATCTTAACTTGAGACAAGAATCAGATGTCGGTTAATTCAAGTAAGAAATTCTAAAGTTATAATCAACCAATTATATTATTTTATGAAATAATAATAATTACCTCAAGCATGAAAAAATTAGTTATTTACTCACAGGAAAATTCAAGCAATCGATGTACATGACACAACGACTCAAAGATTTTTACAGAGAAAAAACTTTACTATAAGATCAGAAGTTAAATTAACAAAATATCATAAATCATTAAACTGATAATCAATAACATTACCATACTTTATTGAGAGGTTCTCCTCTAACCCTAGCTTAGCCATCTAGCCAAACATGACGAACTAAAATAAAAATAAAAAGATGAAAAAAAGAATAATCTTAATCCTAATCTCTAAATGAAAACTCATATTTATACTAAAAATAAATCCAAAGTACAGGTTGAAAGGAATTCTTTTCAAAAAAAAAAGTCTTGTAAGGTTAAATCCCGTGCATAAAATCTTTGGGACACGGGTATAAAATTTGTTCAAACTTCAAACTTGAATTTCACATATTTAGAGGTTGAATTACGAAAATTTCGTGACATACACTTTTGTAGCTTTGGAAGTCTTCTTTTCAACCCCCAAAACTCAAGTAAATCGAATATCAGAGTCAAAAATTATGACTAAAATACTAAAGATGTGTCAAATATTTATCTTCTAAGATACTTTCCTAATCCAACTCTAAATGAGTTTTTTTTAAACTTAGACTCTTATAAGGATTAAATTGTTGTCATATCTTCAAGTCTTCCTATTTCAATCTTGACTCTTCAATCCTTATCAATTGTGATTCTTCCTCTAGAAATTGTTTCACTTGTCTTATCCATCATTACTTTTTAAATCAACCAATTTACCTGTAAAATAAACCAAACAACTAGAAAAAGTATCAAACTAAAAAATTAAAGAATTTAACACATTTAATTACAAATAATATGCAATTAACCAATAATCAAATATAATAAAATAACAATTTTTGTGGTTAATCACTCCTCATGGGACTTCTTCTCGCTAAGGGTAGAATAAGAGAGACTTGTAGCCAGGATGATAAGTTGAAAATGGGAACACTAGGTTAAAAGTAGAAGTAAAAATGAGCAAACCCAGTAGAGTCAAAAAGTCTACATTTCCAACAGTAAGGGCCATGTTTTTGGTCACCTAAGACGGCCCCAGGTCAAAAGCAGCTTGCCCCTCGTCTTCATGAACAAACTAGTGAACCCATGGACTAAGGAGCACCTGTTGGGCTTGCTGGATGAGATGGTATGGTGTGAGACTTCTCCTCAGCCACCCTTGAAATTGAACCTTTCCCTTTGTTTGTCGATAAAATCAAGGGAACTTCTACTTGAGATAGAGACTTGACCAGCCCAGTATTGACAACATACCCAATTCACCTGAGGGAAGGACATTCTCGGTCTCTTACATGAAAAAGGACTAGTTTCAGATGCCCTCTTGGTTGTAACTACCAGGAGGGACTTATTGTCAATGACCTTAGGGACCATACCTGAAATTTCAAGAGTTAGGGAATATCCAAAGCTACGACCACATGATAGTCATGGGTGGCAACGGTCATGGTGGTGGTGAATTTTGGATAACGATGGTGGTAGTAACAGCCATGAATAACGACAATGATGGTGATGGACGATAGTGATGCACTTGCTAGTGGTGATGGTGGGACGACGACATTGATTGTGGGTAATGACAAGTGGTGATTGGTGATAGTAATGGTAGGTGTGGTGGGGGTGGGTGAAAATGGGCGATTGGTAACGAGGGTGGTGATGAGTTATGGTAGTGGGTGGCAGTAGGCAACGATGGTGGTGGTGGATGATGGCGATGGACGACGATGGTAACAATCGGTGATGAGAGACGACAATGATGGCGATGGAAGTGGTGGTGGTGGTGGTAGGGCTACAATGGTGGTGAAATGTTTTGTATAGTAATGATTATAAAAGTATAAGTTATTTTTTTTAACTTTTATTTACTTATTTAAGTGGTAAAACTATTTTTTGACTTAATTGGAAGTAATTAAATAAGTTTTTTCAAACACTACTTTTTTTTAAAGTGTTTATGAAAAATTATAAATTTTAGAAGCATTTTTGAAAAGTTACTCTAAATACACCCTTAGGGAACCTATTTTTTCTATCAAATTTGAAGAGTTAATATTAGTCATCAAATTAACTTTAAAGTAAAATTTAAATGATCTTAATCGCAAAAATATTTTTTTTTATATTATACTTTATTATCTATACAAATTTAAAATACCAACATCTTTGAAAAATATTTTTTCCCGCTTTTATCAACTATCATTAAAAATAGGTCATCCATATCCTTTTTGAGTTAATGTCTCGCACTAAACGTAATCATCATCTCTAATTGCTTTCATTGCTTCTCAACCGTTATCCTCTCTCTTTCTCTCCCTAATTCCTCTGTCAAAGTCGGTGTCTCTCCCCTCCGAAATCACAAACGACTCAACAACAAACAGTCATGACCCCTCTCTTCACCTTCCCCTGTCCATCTCTCTCCCCTGCCTATTCACAGAGCTTCCAAGAGCACACCGTCATGGCCCCCTTCACCATCACCCTCTCCGTCTCTCTCTCTCCCCAATTTTCTCTAATTACAGGTATTCAATTACAAAAATCAATTACCATCAAAATGGCTCTTTGTCATGACAGATTTCAGTTAGGAATCCATAAGACTGCACAACTTCTAAAAAACCCTCCAAAATCATATTTACCATCTCCTTTTTGTCCAACAAATCCTTCGAAATCCTGTTTACCATCGCCCTTCGCCCTTCTCTGTCAGACGCCGGCTGGTACTGTTCTACTTCATGAGGTAATGAGTTCTTAATCATTAATCCAATCGTAGATTCAGATTCCCTGGGTCACCATGGTGTAACCGCGGCCACCGTAGGCGTTTCAGCCCTTGCCCATGATCTCTATCTCTACAAAATCACCAATCAGGTGTGTATCATCCCCTTTATTGCATCATTTCTGATTTGATTTCGTGTCGTGGTTAAGTCGAGTGACAATCTTAAGTATTTTAGCTAATTATTGATTTGGCCAACTTAACTATTATACCCACTTCAACACTATGCTTAATTTCTCTATTTCAAGGTTCCTGAAGGACTCAATAAGCATGTAGTCTCATCCAAGAAGGCTCAGGGTAACTGGTAATTGCTTGACAACATTTTTTTTTTTTTGTGGTTGTAGTTGTAAATTGAATGTTGTAAATAATGATTATGACTGAGTCATATAGCCGATCACAAATAAATAGGACATAAGGCTTGATTTGGTTTGGTAATTGAAAAAGATTTTGGGCAATTCAATTATGGAATCTAAAACAGGGGAATAGATGCACCAGATAGTCAAATGCCATATGGAAAAGAGGCAAAGGAGGACCTGACTAAAATTGTTCAGGGCAAGTGTTTGAGAGTTCTTGTCTTTGTAGAAGATCGTTATGGTCGTAGCATAGGTGATACATACAGGAAAAAATCATCTTGTAGCTTGTTATTCTTCCAATGAGTTCATTAAATAATTATACTTATATGTGTACGCACAATGTAGCTGTTTGCTTTTTATATGTTGTTAATAATTTGTTGATCTATTTGCTCAAGTTTGGATTAATTAGAATTCTCTGGGATAAATGATTTTATCTTCTTGTTGCATTGGTAAACCTGAGTGTGTTAGTCGTTGAATCTTGTTAGTGTGTATAAATCACAATGCTTAAATGGGTACACAAGAATTTGCTTGGATAATTAGCCTCATCAATAACTATTTTTCCTAAAAGATAATTGGGTGATAAATGTCTACTGGCAGGTAGGATGGATAAGAATTCTTGTGTATAGTTCTTCGAATGATGCTATTATACCTACGTATTTATTGATTTTTTCCTTTATTTCTTCTTATTTGGCTATGCAGGATATATAAGAACTCTAATGAATTGCATTGCCTTAGTCATATGCTTTTTTGGAAAAAAGCTTTTTTCATGTCTCTATTTTATTAGGTGAGAATCTATATTTATGAGGTTTATGGATTTTGATTGTTGTAGAAATTGAAGTTGTATTTTTGAATGACTAAATTGGTGATTTCAGCTTTGCCTGTGATGCCTTGGATGGTTGGTTTGCCCGCAAATTCAATCAAGGTATGAATTTGTTTGGTGTCATTGTGATGAATAATAGGTTACTTTGACCCCTCGTTTGCATATTATATTCAATTATTCTGTTAGTGATGTAATTTATAGATTGGGTTTTCTGACTGCGATAGCATGTGGGCTTGAATAAAAACATGTAATAATGAATAGGATAGCTACAAAACAAAGTAGCATAGATCCCGAAATTCTTAATAAATTCTATTTTTAAAACGAACAAGCAAGAGTTTGAGCCTCTCTGAGTGAGTCTTTTGATCTCTCACATACAAGAATCCATGTTAAAGAAAGGGTTTGCATGGCATTTTAAAGCTTATGACCAATGTCCAGAACTAGAAAAAGGTAAGCAGTTTTGAGATAATTTTTGTATTCCCTTGTGTTGAATCTCTCTTTTGTTTCTTTTTTCTTTTAATAAAAGATTAAACACAAATATTGAATTTGATTTCACAGTTTTATTTGACACTGGCACCCTTTTGAGTGCTCTTGCTATATTAGTCTTCACCTATTAGTTGGTGGCCCTGGACCTATGAACTTCTCAAACGTTGGATCTTTTTTGCTTTCATGTACTTTTCAATGTAAATAAAGTTTAATATAAGAATGTGATCTTCACAGTGTGGGATGTGGGTGGACAATAAAAATTGAGGCCACTGTGGAGGCATTATTTTAATAATATGGATGGATTGGTAATGATTGGTCATTGCAGTCATATATTCCTATATGTTGTTTTTGACGTTCATTTTTACCTTATTGGTTGCATTGTTTCTGTTTTCATTTAAGTTGTTTACCTGGATAGCCCTTTTAGCTTTTAGTATTTATCAGTGGCCGTGTCAATTTAAAGTAACACAAAACTATAATTGATGCTCATAATACGGTTTCTAAACTCCGTCGGTCCACGTCTTTTTGTTTTTTATCATTCCAGATTTACGTTGTTACCCCTTTGGATCGAGAGAGGATTGGAAAACCAAAGGCAAAGTTTCACTTCGTATTTTCTAGATGGAAACTCCCATTAACTCAAGCACTACAGTTGGGGGCATTGTTTTAGTTTACCTAATTAAATTTTTTTCAGCCCATCATCAGAGATCCATTTATGCTAAACAGTGTCATATTCGTGTCTGCATTAAAATCTCAATAAAAACTCAATAATCTTAATCTCAACTATTTTGTGTGATTTGTCCTTCCGTTAAACAAAAATTGCCACTAGGCAGTGTACAGAACTTTTCATGAACAAACTACATGAGAAAAAAAGTAGTAATATTTAGTGGAGGATAATTTCAATGGATTGCACAACAAAATCATAGTGTTTTATTATACATCGGAAACCTTGAACATACAAATTTACGGTGCTGCCATCTATAAGTAATCTTTTTATAGCATCATTTCTAGGTTAATGAATGAATGGATACATGTCTTATTAGAATGACCGGATACCACATGGAAATAAAAGAATGGAATATTCCCAATATTTATAAGGTGCGTTTCGTTTTTTGCAATTATTTTTCAAAAAAGTGGAGACTCTGACCTTGTAATTTCTAAACATTAATTTTTTGTTATCATTGATGGCATTTCACTCTATTCCTTTAAATGGAATACATCATTCTAATGGAGTCCATGTACCTCATTCTAATGATATTCATGTAGTCTCTAAAATAGGTTGTTTGCATACTACTTTTGCTCTGAACTCATTATCACCGTCTGTTTCTACATAGGGATATGGGAGAAACAAATCAGCTATCTTTCCACTCCAACAACTTGCCTATGATGTGGATCTAATCAAAACAATACAATTCTCAAACCACACTGGCAAGCTGCTTATTTCATTTTACTGTAACAGTTTATCCGATATGTAGTGCAAGGTTATCTGTTTAGTATACATAAAAACCTAGACAATATGATGGCCTGTTGATATTAACTGAGCTCAGGATTGTGCAGGATAACAAACATTTAAGGGGGCCGATTTTGAATGGACAACAACTGTGGCAGTTAGTAGAAGGTCTTGAAGCAAATCATTCACTGCAACAATCTCTGCAAACTTCATGCCAAATCTTCTGATCTTCTTTTTCTGTATAGGGAATGTGAGAATTGAAACCTATACAATCGAAGTTAAGAATAGCAAGACACATAAATGTTGAAGACCTAGAATTTACAGAAAACTAGCAAACACATGTTATTCCATTTGGTTCTGGAAAAGGGAAAATGTGACTACTCACATATAATTAATGTTTGAAGATCCTTTGCCAAAAGAAAATCACCGAGTGCAGTTATGTTTCTTGATGCTTCTCCAATAATGTTGAGAGACACAAAATATAAGGATGGAATCGAGAATGATGATTTTGATCCAGCTTTAAATATTAATTTCTTTATTATTTTTATTGGGTTTAGTGGTTCTTTGCCAATTATTTATGAATGTTTACTAGTGAATTTATAAACGACTTTAATATATTTGATTTTTTTATATATTACAATTCACGTGCAATGCACATGTGCATCAACTAATATATATATACTTCTAAAAGTACCTAAAAGTGAAAAACTTTTATTTTCCAAGTTTAACCTTGATTTATCTTACAAAACCAATCTTATCCTTCATTACAAGTAACAGTGTTTGATACCTTCAGGGAACTTAACGGGCTCTTTAGGGGCTTTCAAATTAATAGTCTTTCTGTTTTTCAAAGTGGTTTATAGAAACATATTGATAGAATAAGAAGAGTCACATAATAATATGACAAGTAGTTCAGCAAGAATAGGAAACCTTTAAAAGAGAGAAACACCGGTAAGTTCGCAATTGCTATGTAACAAGTTTTTTTAACCCAGCTATTTTTCTCTAGCATTAAAGTTTCTGAGAATTTGTCCTAATATATGATTTTAGTTTGTGATGTGAACGGTGAGAGTAAACGAAGGAAGGGGTATTTGTATGAGCGGAGTCTGTGGCAACACTAATCGTACCCTTCGTTCGGACAACAAGACCTTTCCAGCATCGACATCGCCCTCAAATTGTTGGTACAACTTCTTATATCATATGCAATCTCTCTCCCGCAATTATATGTTGTGTATAAAATTAATCCATTCGTTGTTGGATTGAAAGCCTCAACTTTTCCCATGTATTTGTGTATGTAATTTTGGTTTATCAATGTTATCGACCGAGAATTGCCAAAAAATTAATAAGTTGTTAATTTTCATTTTTTCTATTGCTTCTTAATGTTTTGGAGGGGGTTTTTGTGTGATAGAGTGTGGGTATAGAATGGTGCTTTTTTATCTGGATCTATTTTGTGTACATACAAAAAAGCCAATAAGATTCTAGAATGTGAAGTATTGAGTGACATAAAGAACACTTTTAATATTCTCAATGCCTTAAATATCTTTGTATGTGTTTTAGTTGTGTTGTTTTGATAGGCAAGTGACAAGCTTTTGGTTTATCTACCATTTGGGGCAGTGGAGAAGCAAAGTATATGCTGCCTAATTCTTTTCGTCCGGCTAATTCTCGGTCACTTAGAAATAGTGGAAAATACTTTAATTTGGGAAATAATGTCTAGCTTTTGTTAGTCTCACCGCGGCTTCTTTCATTGTTACGGTGTTTGAGACCATTGTAAAGGTAATATGCTTCATTGGAGCCTATTTCTATTCATTTATTTCTCTTTCTTTGTTGACTTTTGTTATATATAAACCGAGTTATTTTGATCATTTGTGTTGATTATTTTATGATTTCAATAAACCATGCATCCTGTAGATGTCTCTCGCCCTCTCTAGATAATGCTTGACATATGGACTTGACTAAGATATTAAAAGTTGTTTTCTTTGTTTTATGATGGACAGAGATTTATTTTGTTAGTTTCCATACTACTCATAAAGTCAATTGCTTGATTTTCTATGTTAACCTTAAGGAATTTCATAACCTTAGAAATATTCTATCATGTTCTGTTGTTGGATCATTCACCCTATCTTATAAGCATTGAAAAATTGAAACATCATCACGCGAACCTTACTCTTTGGGGTTGTTAAGGGACTCCCTTCTTGAAGTATCATTTTGTTTTGTTCCCTAAATACATGTGTAAGTATATTCTCATCGGCCTCGGCAAAAATGAATTCATGTCCCAACTCAAAATCTTCCGGTACTAGACTATTGTAGTTTTAGCTTCCAAATTTTTCTCTTTTATTTTCTCTACTTTCTTGTTGATCAAACATAATGGTACAATATTTTTTTAGTTTATGTGTGAAAATTAAAGCATGATAGCAATTTACTTTGATTTTCGTATTTTCAATTTTGTATATTTATGTATAAAGAGAATTTTGAGAAATTCTGGAGATTTAGAAAAAAAATTCTTGTGTAAAACGTATAAATTTTTTATTCTAATGGTGTGTTGTTGTATCTATAATCTTAAATTTTTTCTTTCATGCAAATTATGCTGCCCTGCCGAGCCCAACCAAGCAAAGATGCCTTCTTCATTACTTGCATTTCTTTTTCCTTATTCCTTCTAGGAGGTAAAGGATTTTTTGTTTCACCAAGAAAAAAAATGAAATTTCTCTTTTATTATGTTCAACGTAATTACTATGTTTGCAAGTTGTAGTGACCACTAAATAAGCAACGCAGTGGATAATTTAGGAAACTTAGCTCGTGACTTCGTGTCAAACAATCATAGTGTTGCTTGATTTTTTTTTTTTGGTTGATTCGATATATTATTTTTATTTTCTCTAATAATATCTACTATTTTCCATTCAAAACAAATAATATCTCCTATTTTATTGTTGAGATTGATGTCAGCGAGGGGATGAGGATGTTTCTGCAAATTTGGTAAACTTGACATAAGCAAGGATGACAATATTTTTGCATTATTGATTTTTTGATAGGATGTAGTTGGTTTCGTTAGTCTAATTCTTGACCATTCCTCATCAATCCAAGTGTATAAATTACGATAAAAAAACATGAATTCATTTTTTTGATTATTTATATTTCATATTTTATCTCTTCAAAATAATTCACGTATAACGCGCGTGTGCACCAACTAGTATAAATAAGTTGACATTATTTTCATTGATCAATCAGCGCCGACATCTCAATAGTAGGGAATTACTTTACTTGAAATAGCCAGTATAACATTATTTCTTACTGTCAATGTTATCCTATATTTTTTAGTTTCAATTATTCTCTAGATTTACTCATCCGCCTTTTCCAGTCTTTAGATTTGCTTCCTAAAGCTCTTGTTATAGAATAATTTTGTAGTAGCATAAAAACCAAAAAATAAAATAAAATTGGTACACATAATATAATTCACAATGGTAAAAGTTCAGTACATAAGTGCATCAACGAGTAGGAAAACATATACCACCGAGTAGGGTGATTCAGTGGGGTATCGGCCGAATTTCTCATCTTGAGGTTGGAGATTCGAATCTTAGAGTCTACATTGGGGTTT
>CAUOFW020004362.1:0-31635 GCA_963454935.2 Ilex paraguariensis | reverse complement strand
GTCAACGTCAATGGCCTTGATCCCAATTCTCCAAAAGGACACTTAAAAATTCATAAATAGTGAAAAGTTCTAGATCTGTACAATCTCATGGGTTCTGATAAGACTCTAGCCCAAGCTCATGAAACACTATCCGACCCATCCATTGAAGAAAGAATGATCCATTGTTCAAATCATGAGGGAATATGCTGTGTGCACATCCATTGAACATAATCTTCTAACCTCAAACATTTATTTTTCTAGTTAAAAACAACATCTTGGGAATTTAGTATATATTCAATGCATTTCTGAACCGGAGAAACTATTGTTTGTGCGATCTAAAGGTTGCATGGTTAGAACCTCTAAGGGTCCAAATGGGTTGATACTTGGGAAAAGACATATTTTATGGACCTCTTCATTTAGAAACAACGTTCAGGAAGTCTGTCTTTAGCTTGAAATGTTTGGGCCAGAAAAAAAATTGGATTCCTACTGCTGCATAAATCAGGCCTATAAAGGGAAGTTGGATGCAGTTGCATGGAATCCTATAATTTTGAGATTGAGTGGATCTGGATGGTTTGCTAACAAATTAGAGGACCATTTTATCACGAGACTAGGGGTATATAAAGCAAATCATTATCTCCTAAGAAATGATGAAAAATTGTATCCACTAAAAGTTGTATTTCTTTTTTTGGGAGAAGGGAAAGGGGTTTGAACCATTGACCTCAAGAAGGTAAAATTTTCACAAAATAAAAAGTATTATTGAACCAAAGACCAATTGTATTTGTCCTCTTCTTTTTCTTCAAGTAATTCAAACTAGAGGAGTAAGAGATTCTAATAGAATAGACTAGCACACTTTTTAGTTTGGTAAACTACATATTAACCTTGTGTTTCTTTTTATGTTATTACACACACCTGACTCATTCCCCAATCAAAGGAGGAGCTCTTCAATAGAGGTGCAACTTGGGCTGACGAACCCGATTTCAACCTAATAAATTTAGGACTTCGATTAGAATTTTTAATACTTGAATTGGGTCTAGACTAAAAAACTCCAACTTGAATTAAATTTGGGCGGGCCTCGGTTTGATACCTCGGGTTGCCTGGTTCAACCTGAATATTAAATAAATATATAAAATATATTTTAAGTTTTAACTGTTACTCTACTAGGTTTTCTATCTTCAATCCATATTGCGCCTCCCTTACTCACTCTCACTCTCAGAAGACCTAGATCTCTTTCTCACTCTCACTCTCAAATCTATCTCTCACTCTCAGATCCCTCTACCTATGCCTCCTCCCTCTCTTAGCCTCCTTCATCTTAGTCATCTCAAAGTCTCAGCCCCTTCTTTCTCTCTCTGTCTCCCTCGCTCATTCCCTCTCCCTTCATCTGTGACTCTCCGTTCATCTCAGATTAGTGAAAAAAAATCAAATCTATACTTGAAAGGAAATTTTAGATCATATCTCATCTCAGATCAAAAAAACATATTTCATCTCAAAGCAGATCTACCATCTACACCTTTCCCTTCATTGATCTCAGATCAAATCAAATCAAGTATGTAATTTTTATTTTTATTTTCACATTTTTAACAATGGATAGTGGTTGTGTTGTAGTAACAATGGACAGGTGTGGCAGCAATGGATTGGTGGCAATGGTAGTGGCTGTGTCATTTGGTTTAATTTTCTTGTTTTGTGTTCTGTTTGTATTTGTGTTAAATTACTATTATGTGTTTATGTTAAACATTGAGTTTTAGTTGTGGTTGCATTATCTCAAATATTAAATTCTTAATATTATAATTTTTTGTGTTAAAAGAAGTTGTTGGTTATTAATTTAAGTTAATATTATGTAATATACGTTATGTATCAAGTTTAGAACAACAAGTCTATTTTGAGCTCAACTCGAACTCAATACGAATTGAATCCGTAATATAATTCGAAATTAGTAACCCAAATTCAATTCGAGTCCGCCTGAATTAAACTCGGACAGTGATCGGGCTGAATACCTTAAATTGAGGTAGGGTTATGATTAGAGTTAGAGTTGAAAATTATATACATAAGGTTGGGTTAGAATTAACTGTCCAATCCGTCCGAGTTGCACCCCTACTCTTCAGTTCTCCCATTTTTACTTCTCTATTTTTTGTATCATCAACTTTTATGCCCTTAAAATTAAATCTTTTACGTTAGACTTTTAATATATTAAAAAGTAATGTTAATTCACTAAAATAACATTACATAGAAATCTTGAAAGGAAACACAACTAACTTCAACTGGCACACATAGAACAGTTAACTAGACGCAAAGCGAACACATATAACCATAACTTCAAGGATAAGGAAGGACACCGGTGCCACCACCAGCACCGCCACCAACACCACCACCGACACCACCTAGAGTTCCCAAGCCGCCAGCGCCACCCAAGCCACTGCCGAGTCCACCAAACCCAACTGCACCACCAATGCCTCCAATTCCATTGACCCCACCAAGACCTCCACCTGCGCCAACTCCACCAGCTACTCCACCAATAGGCAGTCCATCACCGCCAATGCCGCTGTAGCCTCCGACTCCACCAAAGGAGACGACGTTCTTTTGATCACTGAGACTCTTGGCACTGGGCACATCTCTAGCAGTAGTATGAGCTACAGCAAGAGCAAGAAGAAGCATGATATACCACCTTGCCATCTCTCTTGACACCAGAATGAGCGTTGTGAATATCCTTTTAAAGGAAAAAAAAAAAGGGCGGTAGAGCACAGTTGAGATCATTAAATGGAATTGAATGATACTTCATATTATAGGTAGCTTTGGTAAGAAGCTGGGTATTTGGGTCATTTGTAAGATGATAAAATGAGTCTTTAGGACCTTGGCTCTGTGTGAACTTGTAAGATCAGCTTGAAAACTTGGAATAGCTAAGGAATAAGACTGCACTCATAATGTCTCGTTTATGGAAAAAAATAATTGTAGGCAATGTTACTCCCTAGGGAAAAAAATGTTTTTATGGTTAATTAGTTTACGCGCACCTCGACTAATTTTTTCTTGATCCGGTTAAAAACTTATCATCCATGTCAAGACTAAAATATTCATAAAAAATGATAAATCTCTCTTGACCTAATTTCAAACGATTGTCAAAATTTAATTTAGAACATTTATATTTACAACTCGTTCATATTACAATTTAGAACATCGTCGGAGGTAATGTTTCCTACCTTTCAAGTTGGGCAAATGGGAACATTAGAAGAAGGTAGTTCGAAGCAAACTATGCTGGCATAGTAGTAGTTGTATTGCACGGTCCGTGGTTGGAAGGGAAGTAAATGGCAAATGCAGTACTGTCAGCTAACTTGCTGGGGGTTGGTAAATTTCATAATTCCTTAACGTGGTGGTGCACTCTTTGATTTATGAAAAAACAAAAAAAAAAAATTACACAATCCAAATATAACTCAAAAAAATCCAATCTAAACGTATTTCGTGAGTGTTAAATGAGTGGATCCCATTTAAAAGTTAATGGAACTCATTCATCTAAAAAATAATATGCATTTGAATTATAATATTTTAAATTATATTTGAATTGCGTAACATTACTCAAAAAATAAAATATTACTTCGACTTAAAATATTGAATTGATTTGTTAATTAAATCAATCACAATTATTGAAAAAAATTAAATTAATATTTGAAGTCGTTTATACCCACAACCATCTAACCAACATTGTTTTATGAAGTCCTGGTAGGGCCTGCGTGGCCTGGTCCAGGCACTAAAAGGGCAGGCCGTGTATCTGGGCTTTTGCTGGGCTGGACTACTGACTCAGCCCGTCGCATGCTATATTTTTACAATTTTGATACCCATTATTTATTTATTTATTTATTTATTTATTTTCATACCGAGAAGTAGGATGGTCAATAAATCGTATTGAGTTTTGTATCACTCCGTCAATATTCGTTTGGCACACACCCGACCCTTTTATAGAGGCATGTATAGTTGAGTTTATGTTTTTTGTCGGGATGATGCCATGTATAATCATATTCAACAAATTTGTAGCGTATTGTTCAAAAATAAATAAATAAATAAATAAAAATTTTGTAGCATGTTTTACTTGGGTTCTTGTTCACAACAATATTTAACTAGCCTAATGAGTGTCCATATCCACTAATAATAAACTCATATCCACTAATTTCGTATTATGATAGCAATTTTGATTGGTAATGAGACTCTCATTCCTAAACCCTAGATTACCATCTTTGAAGAGTCAATTATTCGAAAATCTAACTCAGAAATATGATCACTATCGTAATCTAATTCCTAGTAATCTCATACCTACATTGATTGAATATTCTATATAAAGAATAAAAATCCCAAAAAATAAAAATCCTTCTTAAAATTAACTTCATTTCATAAATTAAAGTTCTCCTCCTAAAATCAATCTCTTTTCTAAAATTAAATTATTTTCTAAAATAATTTGAAAATGACATTAATTCTCACATTAGATTATTGATAATAATCGAACACTGGATATAAATTACTACAGTAATTGAAACTCGGGTATCTTATTACTAGGAATGAAATACTCATTCTCAATTAAAATTACTGTCATCCAAATGTGCCCTTAGAGTACATTTGGACTGCAGTAATCTTATTTTCTGGTTTTAAGAATCATAATAATCTCATATTTAATGTTTGAAAATTATCAGTAATCTAGAGTGAAAATTAATGTTATTGCCAAATTATTTTAGGAAAAACTTAATTTTAGAAAAAATATTAATTTTAGAATGAGAACTTAATTTCTAAAATGAAATTAATTTTAAGAAGCAACTTTATTTGGGATTTTTATTCCTTTTGTGGATAGTCAATCAATGTAGGTATGAGATTACCACCGTCATTATTTTTCAATCAAGGTAATCTAAGATTTAGATTTGAGAATATCATTCTTCAATAATGTTAGACTGACCAAATTTTTAGGCCAAATTTTTAGTTTAAATGGCATGACAGCTAATTTGAGTTTCTTTATTTGGTGTCATGTCATTCGGACTCCAATAAAGACTTCAAATAATATGCTGCTATGTCATTTAGATTATTATTTTGGTCAACATAGCACTATTGTTCATTCTTAATCAAGATTACCTTATCCGCATAGAGTCAGCATTTATTGATTCCTAATCTAGAATTTATTGTCATGTCATTTAGATTTGAGAATATCATTCTTAATCAAGATTATCATCATCCGCACGGAATCAACATTTATTGATTCCCAATCTAGGATTTATTGTCATGTGAATAAATCATCCCATTAATTCTCCAACCATGGATCGGTGATTCCATAACTGAGAAATTTGAACTCACCATGCATGGATTTTGATGGGACTCTTCTGAAAAGTCTATGATGAAGACACGTGTCCTCGGGGGTTTCTAGAACAATGTTGCTCGGGTTCAAGAACCATCGGCAAGGCGTCCTCTCCCCCGAGGTACCTCTCATATAGGATCACATATTCGGTGCATTTATACAACGACACGTGTCCTCGGTCACCATGTACCTCTTAAACACACCGCCCCTTGGTCCCCGAAGTGAGCCTTTCCTCGGTGCCGAGGGTCACTCCGTCCTGGACGATTCCTCTACTCCCGGATAAAGTTACTGACGTACGGGACATCAGCCTATGCCAATCTAGACTATTCATCATGACCTCGTCTTGCACAAGTAATGTCAGAACATGCTGGAATACAGAAGTCATAGCCAATACGTGACGGACGCGTGGCATACGATATCACATCAAAAACAGGCAAACCGCATGCTATTGCTGACATGCGCTTTGGGAAGCAAACAATTAATTGCACCCTTCTGTTGACGAGACCGCATTCAATGCGGTAAGGTTCGGATATGAAAGGCAATAAATGCTCCTATTACGGAGCATTTATTACATCCTTCCCGAAAGGAGCATATTGTACCGTCGGCGTCCCGACGACTCAACATTGATTGCTCGGGACCCCGAGCAGTCAATTAGAGAAGACATTCCTCGTCAAATCAATACACACGCTACCAGTGCCTGATGATCACCTACTGACCACACTGACAGCAATCATGAGCTTCTGAGGTATAAATACTCCTCCCAAAAGGCAAAGCCGGTATGCAATCACAAACTCACTACGACAAAATATCCTCAGTGTTTTTCCCTCCCTCTCTCTCATTCAAAGACTGACTAGATCGTCGGAGGGGATACGCCGGAAAACACTCCGGCGCCCTTCTAACTTGTTCTTTTTTGTCCCAGGAAATACCTTTCGCACGTACAGGATCGTTCTTCCTTTCCCAGGATCTTCCTTTGCCGTTCCGGGTTGCCACCGTTCCTTGTAGGCTGTTTCAAGCAGTGTGTTTGGCCACTCAACCGGTCCGCTCAAAGTTCACCAGGGGAGAGAGCTGTTCCCAATATTTTATATATCGTGCAGGATCAAGCCCGCACAATCTGGCGCCGTCTGTGGGAAATGAGTAGTTTTCCTAATCTTTTCTCTATAAAGAACAGTGACCATGGTGAACACCAGACAGAAAGGGAAGGGACCCTACCAAAGGAGTCATGAGTTGCAAGCTCCCTGCCATCACGGGGGGAGGGATCGGACCAGTACGATTAAAAGTGCCTCTACTCGGTCAAGGGGGGTAACCCCCCAAACCAGTATGGGGATCAGGTCAGGAGGATCAGCCCCCTTGGCCCGTCAACTGGCAGAGGTGATAGAAGAGAAATTTGGCGATAGATTACGTCAGCTGGAGAAAGACAATGTAAACGTCCTTAGCCGGCTCGACGAGTTTGCTGCCTCAGGCGGAGGGTCGAGGGATTCATTCCTCTCCCGAGGACTCCCCGTCCATGAGGCGGAGACAAAGGATCTAAGGAACCACCTGGATCACAAAGCAGAAAACTCCAGGGCCCCGAAGCGACCCAAAGCCGGCGAATGCCATCTTGACAACCACTCCAGGAAAGCAAGGCCATTGGCCCTAGACGACCTCCGGCGAGTTTATCCAGATGGAGGAAGGGAGATGAATCCGAGGAGGACTCAACCCAATTTACACGACGCCCAGGCCCAGGAGGCATCCCGTAAGGGAAGAAGTAGATCTCAGAGCCCGATTAGACTCCAGAAGAAAGGGCAAGACGATCCAGGACGAGGCCGAGGACGAAGTCATGCAAACACCCTTCACGAGGGAAATCAGTGAGATGGATGTCTCAAGAAAGTTCGTCGTGCCACGGTTCAAGACCTATGATGGGCGATCTGATCCCGATGCCCATATCAGACAGTATAAGCAGATGATGTCCCTCTATCATTCGGACCAACGGTTTCTATGCCGGGTGTTCCCTATGAGCTTGGGGGACTCTGCGATGAGGTGGTTCGAGGCGCTTCCCCCAAACAGTATTGGGTCCTGGAAAGAATTGACAAGGCAGTTCCTAACCCGATTCATCACGGGGAGTAAGCGCCCCAAGGACATTGGATCACTGCTGACCCTCAGGAGGAGGGAATCCGAGACTCTTCGCCAGTACGCCATCCGATACTGGGAAGAAGTCAATGAGGTCGAGGGATGCTCGGAGGTCATGGCAGCAGCATCATTCCGGCTCGGCTTGGCGAGGGACACGGACCTGTACCGATCCCTGACCAAAAAGACTCCCTCGGATATGGGGGAACTGATGGCCCGGATCAACAAGTACTCAAGGGTCGAGGACGAGATGGGGAGCAACAAAGGCCGAGCCCTCCAACCCAAGAGAAAGGAAAAAGAGCACGAAGATATTCCCCGGAAGGGATTGCTACCCCGTCCAGGGGGTTCGTCCAGAGGAGTTCACACCGTCTTCAAGGAACCCATCTTCAGGTTGCTCCATAAAATCAAACACGAGCCGTTCTTCAAATGGCCGCCCAGGATGCAAAGCGACCCCTCCACCCGTGATCAAACAGTAAGGTGTTCATATCACCGGGATGTCGGGCATCGCACCGAGAGCTGCAGGGTGTTCAAGTCATTCTTGGAGAGCTTAGTCCGAGATGGATACCTGAAAGAATACATAGAGCCTAGGCCAGAAGAAAAACGAGCCCTGCCCCGACCGAGGAACCGAACAACGTCATAGACGTCATCCATGTGTGTCCACTGGAGCGCCCCACGTCCAAAGAGCTCGAATCCGACCTCAAGAGGGTAGCTTTTACCAGAAAGGTAGCCGAGGGAGATGTGGGGCCATCAAGTAAAAGGGCCAGGATGGGTGAGCTTGGCATTACGTTCTCTGACGCGGATTTGACAGGCGTGGTGATTCCTCATAACGACGCCCTTGTCTTAACCCTAAAGATAGGGAAATTCGATGTCAAGAGAATCTTGATAGATTCAGGGAGCTCCTCGGAGGTGATGTACTTCGAGACTTTGAAGCGGATGGGCTTTGGCCCCAAAGACTTAACCAAAATCAGGACACCCCTCATCGGGTTCAACGGCTCTTTCGCCTTGCCCGTGGGGAAAATTACATTACCGGTCGCCACTGGTCCCTTCGTCATCGACACAGAGTTTGTGGTGATCGACACGGACTCCCCTTACAACGTGATTATGGGGCGAACATGGCTACACGCGTTGGGAGCGGTACACTCCACTCTCCACCAGAAGTTGAAGTTCGCCACGCCAGAGGGCGTCATGGAGATCCGGGGGGATCAAGCGTCTGCGAAGAACTGTTTTTATTCGGCCGTCCGAGCCGGGGCGTCCAGCCAGGAGAAGGGGCGAGCACCGGAAGAGATCATAGAAAAATAGCAATTACAGTCCGGGCGTCCGGGGATGGATGACCCCCGGGTAGACCCAGCGGAACGTCGGTTGAAGACCTCCGGAAGGTGCCCTTGGTTGAAGGAGAAGAAGAGAAGTATTTCCTAGTTGGGACCTCGATGCCCGCAGCCGAACAGGAGGAGATGATCAGGTTCTTAAGAGGGAATACAGACGTGTTCGCCTGGAACGAAATGGAAATGACAGGAGTAGACCCCGAATAATTACTCACAGGCTGCATGTTGACCCATCTCACAAGCCAGTAAAGCAGAGGCCACGACGTATGGCCCCGCATCACACCAACGCGGTCAATGAGGAAATAGACAAACTCCTAAGAGCCGACGCCATTCGAGAGATACAGTTCCCAGAATGGCTGTCCAATACAGTATGTGCAAAAAAGAAAGGGGGGAAATGGCGTGTCTGCGTGGATTTCACAGATCTAAACAAGGCATGTCCCAAGGACGACTACCCCCTGCCGAAGGTGGACCAGCTGGTAGATGCCACAGCCGGATATGAACGAATGGACTTCCTGGATGCTCGAGCAGGATATCATCAGATCCCTCTTTATGCCCCGGACCAAGAAAAAACGGCGTTTATCACTCCGAAGGGAGTTTATTGTTATAAAGTGATGCCATTTGGATTGAAGAACGCCGGGGCAACATACCAAAGATTGATGAATCGGATGTTCAAGAGGCAGATCGGCAACACCATGGAGGTCTACATAGACGACATGCTGGTAAAAAGCAAACGGAGTGGTGATCATCTTACAGACTTGGCGGATACCTTCTCCACTCTCAGGGAGTATGGGTTGAAGCTGAATGCAGCGAAGTGCGTCTTCGGAGTGGAGTCGGGAAAATTCCTCGGGTATCTGGTTAGTCAGCGGGGAATCGAAGCCAACCCAGATCAGATTAAAGCAATCCTGGATATCCGAAGCCCTCGCACTGTCCGAGAGGTCCAGAAACTCACAGGGATGCTGGCTGCACTTAACCGATTTGTCTCACGCTCCTCGGATAAATGCAAACCCTTCTTTGGAGCAATCAAATGTGCTGGGAAGAGTATGTGGAGCCAGGGGTGCGAGGACGCCCTGGCTGGGATCAAAGAATACCTGAGGACTCTTCCGACCCTATCCGTCCCCATCCAGGGGGAGATGCTGTTCCTATACCTGGCAGTTTCAGAATTTGCAGTAAGCGGAGTACTTATCCGTGAGCATGAACACCGACAGAAGCCGATTTACTACATCAGCAAGGCGCTCCTGGATGCAGAGACAAGATATCTGCCCCTAGAAAAACTGGCCCTGTCCTTGGTCACCACTGCAAGGAAACTGCGCCATTACTTCCAGGCGCACCCAATCACTGTCCTAACTGATCAGCCCTTGAAGGCAATTTTGAGGAAAGCTGAACTCTCCGGAAGGATCTCCAAATGGGCTGTAGAGTTGGGGGAGCACGACATTCATTTCAAACCCCGAACTGCAATAAAGGGACAAATACTGGCGGACTTCATAGCCGAGTTTTCGGGGGAGAATCCTGTTCTAGAAGGATCGCCTCCTCCCAACTTAGCATCTCCAACAAATGTTGAAGGATCGCCATGGCTTTTATGTGTGGATGGTTCATCGAACAGTAAGGGGTCCGGAATCGGTGTCTTGCTGACCTCTCCAGAAGGGATTATTGCAGAGCAGGCCATCCGGTTGGGGTTCAAAGCATCGAACAATGAAGCGGAATATGAGGCACTCATCTCAGGACTTCGGTTAGCTGAGGCGACTGGAGTTACCAATTTGATCGTGCATTGCGATTCCATGCTGGTGGTCAATCAAGTCAATGGGGAATTCGAAACGAGGGACCCTAGGATGAAGGCGTACCATCACCAGGCAACGACCGTTATCCAAAGGTTCGACCGATTTGAAATCAAGCAGGTGTCCCGCGACAAGAACACACATGCCGACGCCCTGGCTTGTCTAGCCTCGGCAGTGGACTCCTCCCAGTCGCGCAGGATCACCATTGAGTATCTTCCCACATCCTGCATTGATCATACTCTCGAGGCGATGGTCATCCAGGACGCGCCCCAGCAGCTCAGTTGGATTGATCCCTTTGTCAAATTCCTAACGACGGGAGATCTCCCGGAGTGTCCAAGGGAAGCTAGAAAGATAAGGATGAAAGCTCCAAGATTTTGGGTCTCTTCGGATCAGAAGCTTTACCGGAGGTCTTTCTCAGGACCTTACTTGCTATGCGTCCGAGAAGATCAAGTACAAGACCTCCTGTACGAAGTGCATGAAGGAATATGTGGGGGGCACTCTGGGGGACGATCAATGGCACACCGCATTATGTCTCAGGGGTATTGGTGGCCGCGAATGCAAAGGGACGCAAGGGCATATGTCCAAAAATGCGACCAGTGCCAGAGGTTCTCCCCTGCGATCAGGCAACCTGCGGGGGACTTACACCCCCTCACCAGCCCTTGGCCATTCGCTCAATGGGGGCTTGATTTGGTTGGACCTCTGCCTAAAGCTCCGGGAAATAAGAAGTTCCTCATCGTGGCCACAGATTACTTCACCAAGTGGGTGGAGGCGGAGCCGTTGAGTCACATCCGAGACATAGACGCCAAAAAGTTCGTCTGGGAGAACATAGTCGTCAGATTTGGCATTCCTCGCGCACTGGTATCGGATAACGGGACCCAGTTCACTGGCGGGCGCTTTAAGTCTTTCTGTGAGCATCTCGGGATCCGTAACTTCTACTCCACCCCTGCATACCCTCAAGCCAATGGGCAGGCGGAGGCCACCAACAAGACAATTATCAATGGAATCAAGAAGAGGTTGGAGAAAGCCAAGGGAAAGTGGGCGACAGAGCTGTTAAACATTTTATGGGTGTACAGGACAACCCCTCGGTCATCGACGGGCGAAACCCCCTACTCCCTGGCATACGGGATGGAGGCAATCATACCCCTCGAAGTAGGGCTCCGACCATAAGGACCCAAGCTTTCGATGAAGGGGGAAATGATCATCAACTGGGATTGGATCTGGACCTACTGGAAGAAAGAAGGGAGGAAACCGCCTTGAGGATAACCAAGTATCAAGAGAAGATCTCCCAGCTATACAACAGGAGGGTCAAGACTCGAGAATTCCGGATAGGCGACCTGGTCCTCAGAAGGGTAACGGCCAATACCCGGGATCCAACAGAGGGAAAGATGGGACCTAACTGGGAAGGGCCTTACAAAGTAATATCAATCGGGGGCGCCGGGTCGTATGGATTAGAAGATATGAGTGGAAGACCTGTAATACGACCATGGAATGTTATGAATTTGAAGAAGTATTACTTTTGAAGTACTCTCTCTCAAGAACTCGCCAAACAAAAGACAAAGGGTATGGCCCTGGGGACAGAGTTCAAGGACTCTCGTCCCCGAAGTACATACAGGAGCAAGCCTCCTGCAAGGGTATGGCCCTGGGGGCAGAGTTCAAGGACTCTCGTCCCCGAAGTACATACAGGAGCAAGCCTCCTGCAAGGGTATGGCCCTGGGGACAGAGTTCAAGGACTCTCGTCCCCGAAGTACATACAGGAGCAAGCCTCCTGCAAGGGTATGGCCCTGGGGACAGAGTTCAAGGACTCTCGTCCCCGAAGTACATACAGGAGCAAGCCTCCTGCAAGGGTATGGCCCTGGGGACAGAGTTCAAGGACTCTCGTCCCCGAAGTACATACAGGAGCAAGCCTCCTGCAAGGGTATGGCCCTGGGGACAGAGTTCAAGGACTCCCCGAAGTACATACAGGAGCAAGCCTCCTGCAAGGATGCGGCCTGGGGACAGAGTTCAGGGACTTCTGTCCCCGAAGCGAGTGCAGGAACAAACATCCATAAAGAACATGGTCCTGGGAGCGAAACACAAGCATTCCAGTCCCCAAGATTGATACAAGATCTTGCCTCTGGAACGGGCCAGCACGCCCCGAAGACAGTTCAAAACACTTATGATTTATTCTACACAGAAGTAAAGAAAAGCAAAACACTACTGTATACAGAAGAAGACAGAAAAATGAAAAGACTAGTTATTTATTTCCAAAGAAATAGGGGCTTTGCGTCCCCGAAAGCTACAAAAGGAAAGCAAAAAGGGTACAAAAAGGGGAAGTAAAAAGCAGCTTCATCGGGCTCCAGGCACCTCCAGAACTTCGGCCGAGGGCGAATCAGCGATAAAAGGTTGGGAAGCTTCTGGAGCGGGCAGGAGAAGAACTTCGGCAGCAGGGACAGCTGGAACAGTTTGAGCAGCTTGAGGTTCAGGGGCAAGGTCGGACGGAGCGTCCTCGGACAAGTCCACTATCACCGTCTCGGGAGCATCAGCCGAGGTTTGCATCGGCGTAGGGGCTTCATCCTCGGCAGCAACCTGTGCTTCTGCCTGCTCCATCTCTGCCGAGGGCACATACTTGTGCACTTGGAAGAGAGGGGAGTCTGACGGGACTCCAGCAGCCTGGAGCGCCTCGTCCCACCCTTTCTTGAAGAACTCTTTGCTATTTTCTTCAAGAGCGGGGAGCACGTCATCGGCAAACTCCTCCAGAAGTTGTTGCTCCGACTTCCGGTTCAGCTCCTCGGCCCTGATCCTGTCTAGCTCCTGGGTAAGGGCCAGACAGCTTTCCTCGGAGCCCACTGCCCTCTCCTCCGCAGCAGAGAGCCGCTGCGTTTGCTCAGTAATCCTCCTCTCAGCATCGGCAAGTGCGGCACTTAGCTTCTCAGCGCCCAACTTGGCCGATTCAGCGTCCTTGAGGAGCTGCTCTATTTGGGCAGCCTGCCCCACCAGGGTAGAATCCCTGGCAGCAACATCTTCCGTTGCCCGAGCAAGGGCAGCTTCCGCTTCCGCCTTCTGATCCTTGGCCCTCTGAAGGTCCATCCTGGACGCGTGGTACCGGCCAGCGATGATAGAAATCTGCTGGGTAGCCTGTAAAGGAAGGAAAGAGTGTTAAAACACAAAAATAGAAAACGAGAGAAGGGATCAAAACGGGAATAAACTCACCACCAGGGAATTCTGGATCATGGAGCGGAACAACACGTTGGTTGATCGCCCCCGATGAGCCTCCATGTCAGCCTCAAAATGCAATGTCTCACTCACTGCATAGGCGACATGGGGATCCTGCAGAATGGAATCGTCGACCCTGATCACTCGGTTCATGTGATCAGTGGCCCGAGGATTCCACACCGCGGCCTCCACTGTGGATGGGAGGGAAGGAGTAGCCTGCTGCTGTTGCTGCTGTTGTTGCTGCTGTAGTTGCTGCTGTTGTCGAGGGCTGCTGCTGCTGTTGCTGCTGTTGTGAGGGAGCAGAGGGTAATCCACGATCCCTCCCGCTTTGCTGTTGAGCGGGAGGCGCCCTGGGTCCTCGGCTGAGGCCATCGTGCCGATGCTTACCCTCCTCTCCTCCTCCACCTGAGGGTCCCGATCTCGCACCTGACCCCGATCAGGAACCCTTGATGATGGGGCAGAGCTGGTTCCTGCCGGAGTACCGCCGGCCGTCCCTCGACCTCTCCCGGCAGCGAGGGATTGCCTCTGCCTAAGAAACCCCAAATTGATGCGAGGGGCGTTGGACATCGCTTCCTCGAGAGCGTCTTCGGCGTCCAAAGATTGGAGAATTTGAAAATCAGACCACAAGTCGCCTCCCGAAGTCCCCACCTCGGCGTCCGAAGGAGCAACGTCCTCTCTGACCCCGACCTCAGCAACTCCTTCTACCTCTCCCTCTGAAGCCCGATCCGGGTCTTCCTCCAAGTTCTGCTCGACCTCTAGCCTCGCCGCCTGATCAAAGAGCTCTGACCACTGCGAAGGCTCGAAAGGTTGAGGGAGCTGTGAGAACTTCTTATACCCGGGGGTATAGTGCAGCAGATTATGGGCAGCTCGGCCAAATCCGTTGGCGCCCGTGAAACTCCAAACCGTTATTAGGTCGGCAAAATTGACCAGCGACCGAGGGGGTGGAGCTGTTTCCCGAGAAGGAATATCTGCACAAACGAAAAAGATTGTCATAAGCATGAGAAGTCCCAAGAAACAAATAAAGAACCCGAAGGAACCGACGTACTTGTCGTTCTCCATTCCCGAGGGCAAAATAAGTCATTGTACTCGGGACCGACACCCCTCTCCCAACATCCCTTGAAGATCAAGATGTTGTCCTTGTACCCCTTGTCGGAGTCAGGAAGATGGGTTACAAGGTACATGGAGGGGTCCCTGGCTTTGAGGTAGAAATGTTGGTGGGGCATGACTCTTAGGAGGGAATAACAGAAAAGGAGATCATTGAGCCCAATATTCACCCCGAGGCGCCTATTGAGCTCTAGGACCCCCATAATTATCCGAAAGACGTTGAGGCAGCATTGCCCGGGGAAGAGACGGAAGCGAGACAGGAACTGAAGAAGCAGGGGGGGTAAAGGAAACCTAATACCACCCTCTATGATGGCCTTGGTATAGAAAGGCATGGCATCCGCGGCCCCGAAGGTAGGAGAGTTCAACAAAGGGTTAAAACCCACTACGTCCACGCTCGGGGGGATGCCATACTTAGCCCTGAACCTATCGATCTGCGCCTCGCCTGTCACCTTGTATTTCCCTGACCCCGAGGGACCAGCCGATGGGTTCTCGGGAGCAGGGCGACGACGAGGCATTTCTAAAAGAAAGGGAAGGAAAAGGTGTTCTCTTGAAAAACCCGAGGAAGTTCCCCGAGGGTTTAAATCAAGACGTACCGACCGGATGACACCAACGTTCAAATCGGAAAACAAGAAGGCTAGAAGGACGATAAAGAAGAAGGTTCTGAAACTCACCCGAAGATGTCGAAAACGGAGTTTTTTCAGGAAAAGCTTTAAAATGACTCGCACCGGAAAGACCAGGAGTCAACAATAGGTTTACTGACTGATTTTAGGAGAAGATGCTTTCGACGATGGCTGAGGAAACAAAAACTCCGGCGAGCAGATTCTGGGTCAGAGATCGGAATGGCAAAACGATGGAAACCAGAGAAGAACCCCCTTTATATAGGGGGAAAACTGTCATCATTGGGCGGGAGAATCAAAACGGCGCATTTAATGCGCACGACATCCCAAGACGGGGAAAGCTGCTCGAGGCCATAATGAAGGACGGATGGCAGTTGAAAAACCCTTCGTCTCCTGACAACGCGTGTCCTCGGCGTCAGAAGATCGAAGGCTGGGGGGCAGTTGATGGGACTCTTCTGAAAAGTCTATGATGAAGACACGTGTCCTCGGGGGTTTCTAGAACAATGTTGCTCGGGTTCAAGAACCATCGGCAAGGCGTCCTCTCCCCCGAGGTACCTCTCATATAGGATCACATATTCGGTGCATTTATACAACGACACGTGTCCTCGGTCACCATGTACCTCTTAAACACACCGCCCCTTGGTCCCCGAAGTGAGCCTTTCCTCGGTGCCGAGGGTCACTCCGTCCTGGACGATTCCTCTACTCCCGGATAAAGTTACTGACGTACGGGACATCAGCCTATGCCAGTCTAGACTATTCATCATGACCTCGTCTTGCACAAGTAATGTCAGAACATGCTGGAATACAGAAGTCATAGCCAATACGTGACGGACGCGTGGCATACGATATCACATCAAAAACAGGCAAACCGCATGCTATTGCTGACATGCGCTTTGGGAAGCAAACAATTAATTGCACCCTTCTGTTGACGAGACCGCATTCAATGCGGTAAGGTTCGGATATGAAAGGCAATAAATGCTCCTATTACGGAGCATTTATTACATCCTTCCCGAAAGGAGCATATTGTACCGTCGGCGTCCCGACGACTCAACATTGATTGCTCGGGACCCCGAGCAGTCAATTAGAGAAGACATTCCTCGTCAAATCAATACACACGCTACCAGTGCCTGATGATCACCTACTGACCACACTGACAGCAATCATGAGCTTCTGAGGTATAAATACTCCTCCCAAAAGGCAAAGCCGGTATGCAATCACAAACTCACTACGACAAAATATCCTCAGTGTTTTCCCCTCCCTCTCTCTCATTCAAAGACTGACTAGATCGTCGGAGGGGATACGCCGGAAAACACTCCGGCGCCCTTCTAACTTGTTCTTTTTTGTCCCAGGAAATACCTTTCGCACGTACAGGATCGTTCTTCCTTTCCCAGGATCTTCCTTTGCCGTTCCGGGTTGCCACCGTTCCTTGTAGGCTGTTTCAAGCAGTGTGTTTGGCCACTCAACCGGTCCGCTCAAAGTTCACCAGGGGAGAGAGCTGTTCCCAATATTTTATATATCGTGCAGGATCAAGCCCGCACAGATTTGTCTATGAAATCTACCATATTTATATTTACCAACCAAGAATCAATCCAACACTTACCCAAAAAAAAATCAATCCGACATATTCCATAACCGAATCCCTTGAATCCTCCAATCATGGGATTCTCATGAATCACTGGATTTGGTTATTGATTGCCCTAGAACAAAGTTAACGTAATAGGAGATTCTATTTACTTTAAAATAAGGGATACGTATCTGCTCTAATATATTTTTTCTTTAATTCTCTCTAGGAGAGAAATATTGCAAAATGCCCTTATAAATAGACTGGTTAAGAAGCTGTACGTATACTCATTCCAATAGACAAGAAAAGGAGTACACAAACCTTGGCAGAATGACAGCCAGAAAAGTGTGTGCAATCTTCTTCATTGGGTTTCTTTGCATTGCTTTGCTTTTGAGTTCAGGTAAACATCTATCCTTCCATGTTTCAACCTTGTTTTTGTTTTTTTAAGTTCAATGATCAAATATGTTTAGAATAGCTTACACGTACCTCATTCAATCAAAAATAGATTATTTACGTCGGAATTTTGGGTATTGATGGATGACGGACCCGTTTGAATATTGTGGGTCAAACTTTGATACATAAAAAAATTTAAAATATATATATATATTGGAGGAATGAATCCAAAACTGTTCTTGTTCATTTGCTAATAGTAGGTACTGTTTGTGTGGCAGGTCAAGCTGCGGAAACGAGGGTCTATCAAGGGCCTTGTTCGGATTTCCCAGACTGCAATCGAACTTGCATTGAAAGAAAATTTCCTGAAGGTGGAAAATGTGTTAAACCAGGCCGCGGTGCGCCTCTTGCTTGCTGCTGCATAATACACTGATTGAACCCACGCAGCCCTTGGATTAAATAATGGCCTGTTCTCTTTTACTGTTTGTTTTTTTTTTTCTTTTAATGGGTAGTGACGTATTCACCCTTTTTCTTTAATCCTGGTTTCATGGGTGGGGTGAGTGTGATTGATAATAATGATTTCATGTCTTCATCGATATCTAATGATATTTTACCGAATTGATAATATCTATTTCACAAATGTGAGAAATAAACTATTAGATTTTGGCTGATGTAGTTATTGTTGTCAATATCATTAGCAATTTTTTGTTGGGAAATGTTTTTGGTTTAATGTTTTTGACTGCTTGCAGATGTAATTGTGTTTGAAGTAAGAGTGTTACGATACAAAATTAAAAGATTTAAATCTTCCTTAAGCTATTTGTTTAGTAAACAAGTGAATAATACGAATTAATCGAACATGAGTGGAGTATTTTTTGACAAGAACTCACTAAGACCCAACATGATTTACTGGCCTAATTTTAATTTTAAGGTAACCCAAAAAGCCAAAGAGGCAGCTGGCTGAAGAATCGAAGGAGTGTATTAAAGAAAATACCCAGGCTATCAAGCGAAACATTGACAACAAAAACAAATATCATATTTTCAATTGTTCAACTTCATCTATATTATATCATGACCACATTTCTTGGTCAAATTTACTGTTATAATTGAATTGGTTTTAACCAATTTCAGTATTGGGACTCTGTTGTTAATCCACCAATATCATATGATTTGATCAACAAAGATAGTCCAAATATCATTATTGAAAACAACATTATCATCTTCCGGAAAAACAATGATCGATTTCCAGTATCTAAGGTCATATTATGTATATTTTCAAGCTTTTTCTTGAGCTGTGGTGGGAAACGCCTCTGAATCTTTTGGGAGAAAGGTTGTTTTTGTGATTCAACGAAGTGTAGCGCAAACGTTTAAAAATACCACTAGCCACCGGTTTGAGGAGAGAGATTGTTTTCGTGATTCATTGAAGTGTAGTGCAAACGTTTAAAAATATCACTAGTAAATATGGAAGGTTAGATATGTTCATCCACAAAGGAAAATTAGACCTGTTTGTGCAATGTTTTGGACCCCCAACAACCAACAGTAACACTCCATTTTCAGACTTGCAACAAAAAGAACAAGAACAATAAAAACAATTGTCAAAAGAAATAGTTCATCTGTTGGACTCACCTATCTAGCTTAGCCTTGGTTTCTTTTATCTATAAATGAAGCGAAAGATCAAGCTTTTGATCTTTCTCCCTGTCGTCACTTCCATGACTGTGACTCTTGTTCAGTGTCGATTGATGTTGTGGAGAACTTTCACTTGAGCCATTGATTCGCAGACTATTTTGCCAATTCAAGAAACTTTGTTCATGCTCTTCAAATTGATGTGGGCTATTCAAGCAGTTGGCAGGACCGAACATTATGTCATCAAAACGAGGTCCACCCTTTGTTCTAAAATGATTCGAAAACTGTTGGCCAGGAAATTGGTAATGGCTGGCTGCATGAGGAGTTATGTAGATGGAAGGATTAAAAAGGCCAAGCTGATGATGGTGGTCTGGAGTAAAAATTAGTGGTGGTTGTGGAAATGAGCATAATGTGTTGTTCCTTGTGTACTCTGATGCCCTTTTAGACTTTTTTGCCGCGGTTCTTTCCTTCTTGTGTGCGTTTTGATGGCCTCCCAAAGCTTGTGAACTATTAAAATTTCTCGAGCAAAATGAACAAGGAAATAATCTTCGCGTATCGTTTGCACTATTCGTTGCAACATTTGTCACGTTCTCGCCTTCCATGTCTGTAACCAAAACAATGTATAAAGAATTAAAGATCAATATCTTATAAGACAAGTTCTTCATGCTAATTTAAAAGAGAGAAACAATTTCAAAGTGAAAGCATATATAAAAAAAACCTTCAGAAACTAGTTGAAGAAGTGATTGAGCAGAGTGGCAGGAAAAGAAGAGAATGAACCAAGTTTGCAGACTATTTTGATCTGATCAAAAGAGGGTAGAAGTACAGCTCAGACACTATGTTTGGAAGGGTTGGGACATGTGAAGAGGTGTCTGTGTGTGATTATATTGAAAAGAGTGCATGGGACAGTATGGTGTATGGGCTTGGGAACAGAAGAGATAAGAGAGGGGATAAGTGGGCAACTATCCTCCAATACTCTTCTGCATCATGAGGAAAAGAGAGAGATTGTGTGTGTGTGTGTGAGAGAGAGAGAGAGAGAGAGAGAGATGTAAGGATCGGAAACTGGAATCTCTATCCCTCTCTCACTCTGACACTTTATCGGATTTCATGGGCACTATTGTTACTTGGCAGCCGGTTTTACTCCCTTTCTTTCCTATGCTTTTATCTCTCATCAATTAACCTGTGACACTGGACATCCCATTAATCAAAGGCACAATTGTTCTAGTCCTCTCTCCCATAAAATTCGTGTTTAATTGATACACATAATTTACAGATAATTACGTGTATTCAAGATTTACATAGCTAACTATGGGTCCAATGACCATGGTCGGTACAATTCCCTTCAAAGGAAACACAAATATTACATGAAACTGGTATATGCTACATCCTTCAACTGAGAGCAGTCCTGATTTCCCTTGCATGTAATTGATGAGGGGCTAGTCTATCAAATACAAGGATGCCCAAAGAAAAATGAGAGAGAGATGGGAATCAGGAAGGCAGATGAACAGGAGTAAATGACCTGGTTGCAGTCTCTAATGGCCAATATGAAAGGATTGGATAATTCAAAAGCTGAAGACAAGTCTCCCCACTTGGTCAGAAGGACAGTTGCCTCATTCTTCCTCTCTCTCTCTCTCTCTCTCTCTCCATGCAAGTCACCTAGTCTCCTTTACAATAAATAGTTATGGAGCACACAGATAGCCATTAGTCCCGTTCCTGTATTATCTGACATCCCCACCGCCAATTCTTGCAACTTGTCACCTTTTTATTCGTTGCATGCTTCAACTCCTTTAACACTAGTTGCTATGATTGTAATACTAGAGTGGATCCACCAAAATAAAAAAGCTACTGTAGTGGGCTGCCATTGACGCTAACTATAAAAGTATGTTGATATGTTACGATTTTGCAGTCCATGTTCTTACACCCACAGTCGATAACGAGTCGTTAAATAAGCACCACCTTAATCAGAATTCATAACCATATGTATATAGAAAAATCCGTACCCAGAAAGACGATAAACTGCTTTTCCTCAATCAAAGACTGTTCCTGTGCGCAATACCTGCAAAACTAACAAACGACCAAATAACCAAACAGTAATAGACTCTTTCTCTACACCCTTCTAAGTCTCATCTTTCTTTATAGGGCATAAACCCCCTCGCAAATTTAAAAAACTTAGTTGAAACGGTTTCAATTTCCCAACTAAGTTAAGTCGAAAAAGACCAAAACTATCAAATTTTACTAACCAAAGCCTTGCCATGATTGGCTAACTGACGTCATAAAATAAATTTCTACTTAAATTAGCACAATTTTACTACTCTGCCAAGTTTTACCCAACAAATAAAGAGACCCATCGGTGCTTAATTGGTGTAGTAGACAATTCTTTTACAACATTTAGGACACAATTGGTCCTAAATTCTTGCTAACGTTGTAGTGGGTTGATTATCTTAAAAACTCTTACTAACATGTCCCCTTGTTCCTTAGGTGACATGTTCTTAAACTAGTTCGAGTTATGGTGACCAATTTAAAGCTCAATTGAATAGTTGGTATAAACGTCGACACTCTGCAACAAAAAAAAAATCTTAAAAACTAGGGTAGTTTCAAAATACAAACAAATGTCTAAGTTAATGCCCCCCTGCCTGGAACGGCTGCAAAACAAACCCAAATGGGAACAAACTGAGTAAAGAGTTTTAGCTTATTTTACATTCTGAGGTTAGCTTTGGTTGAACTGTCTTTGGTTCGACTCTCTGGTAACCCGTGCATTTAAAAGTTCCTCATCATTAAAAATAAAATAAAATAAAATAAAATATATATTATAACAAATGCCACAAGACAGCAGCTAAAGCCCCCTTTTCACCGATGAACCAACCCAAGAAAACAATCTCACAGAAGAAATATTTATTGCAACAAACAAATAATAAGCATAATGAATAAAGATCAATACCGCTATGGGGGCAGCGGGATAGGGATTGCTGTGAACAACTGGGTCCAGTCTTGCTAGGATTCATCTCATCTCACCTTTTCATAATTACAAAGGTAGACTGTTATAGCCAAACCAAGCATGCACAACTATGAGAGGGGGGACAAACTTATCCCGTCAAGATCTACGAACAACCAAAACATCTACTTATAGAGAATAAACTAGAAGGGGCAGGTATTTGCTCCGGATCCTGTGTCTTACAAGGAAGATGTTTAAAGAAAGCTTTCACTGCTCCTTTCACACCATCTTCCTCCTCCATGGCCTTCGCAAGTTCAACAGCGAGCTCCTTCACCTGCATTACCTTCCTAGTTTAGTTTCTGCCGTATTGTTTTTTGGCTACCCTCTCTATAAACTGCCTAGAGGGCCCAATGAAAGGGGGGAAAGGAGGGAAGGGGGGCTGTGGAGGAGTGGGAAGGTAGAGGAAGAATCTATCATGGGCTAGAGTTTTATCTACGAGTTGTGTTCAACTTTCTTAACTCTTACTCTTACCTACATTTATAGTCATTATTTGATTTTACTTCCTCTAAGTGAATATTGAAGAGGAGGCAGGCAAGCAAATCAGCATAAAACAATAAAAACATGCATGGTGATGATGCGATCCAGATATTGAGGAATTGATTGTTACCTTGGGATCTAGCATAAATTTGATTGCATTAACCAACTTGGGTAGTGAAAACTCATCAATTGGTATGGGCGCAGGGCCTACTCCTCTGGCATGAACTCGATCTCCCCAAAAAGGTTGGTCACCGAAGAAAGGAACAATGGTTGTAGGACACTATATTGCATTAAGATGGAAATCAAAATATAGCCAGAGGCATAATCAGATGAAACAGAAGGCAAGTCAACAATATTTTTTTTGGTAAGCTGATCGACAATAATTTAACAAGCCTTACCGCAGCTTTAAGACCAGCAGCCGTTGTTCCAGCACCACCATGGTGCACCTGAAAGCAAAGTACAAAGCAAAGAGAACTCAAATAATGTATTGGGTGGAAATTACAAACATTCAAACTTATTCATGCCTAGTGAGGTCTTACCGGACACGATCACTACATGATTTAACAAGCAAACCACATCTATTGATCCATCTTCATATTACGAGAGCTCACAACATGAAGTTAGAGCTAGCATAACATCCTTCAAGTTCTAAATCAAAGGTTCGTGTCTTATCTCTTTTTTTTAATAACAAACAAACTTTAATTTCATTGAGAGATGAAAAATTATATAAGTGGTGGATAAGAAATCCACCCAAAAAGATAAAAATCAAAGTAACCAAAAAAGACGATCCAGTTACAAATAGCTTTCCAATTTTGTTGGAAAACCGAATAAGGAATGTCATTGAATTCATTTAAAGCCCTGGCCCATAATGATGCTAAAAATTTCGCTTATCCCATAACAACTCCTCTTCCTCCTTCCCTTCAAAAAATTTACCATGCCTCTCTATCCACACTACCCAAAAAATGGCCAAAATAACACATCTCCATAGTGTTGAAGCTTTTTTCCCACCCCCAAAACCACCAAAACTAACCACTAATAAGGATATACAATCACAAGGCGTCACCCACTACAAATCCACCTCCACAATAGCTTATGCCATAAAAATTTAATAATATAATAACGCGAAAACAAGTAATCAATAATTTCACCACTTTTCTTACACAAGTCGCACCAATTCGGAAAAAAAATATGTTAGGTCTTTTCTTTTGCAACAAGTCACAAGTATTCACCTTATCATGAGTAATCACGCACGCAAACAACTCACGATTCAAAGAATGGATACGAAGGATTACCACTTAAATATTGAAAATAGGAACTACAAGACAAAATTCCAGAAGAATCAAGAGACCAAACCCTTTATCTTTGACCGACAAATCCAAAGAGACCTAATTAATCAATGGGAGTAAAGATGTCGATTTCAAAGTTTCCCTATCATTAAGATTATGGTAAAAGTTGAAATTACACCCCCTTTGGGAAGAAGCACCAAACAAACTAATCACAAAAGCATTATGGAAACCCGACAATCAATAAAGCCAAGGGAATCATAGAGCAAAAGGTAACTCACCAATCCGAATATCCTTCAAGAAACAAACTCTCCCCTCATTTCCCGTTCTCAGAGTAATGCGTTTTCTAAAATCCTCAAAACCTTGAAAGATACATTTCCAAAGATTCCAAAAGGATCCTATACTTGCTACTTTAGAGTCTTATCCATTGGAATATATTCCATACAATAGAATGTCACAAGGAATCAGGTTTTAACGAGAACCTCCAAAGGCGCATTTCTCTTAATCGAATGACCTATTACCAACCCACCTTTTGGTTTTGATTTTGACACAACTTCCTATCTTAATAAATGATTTTTCTTCCCTTCTCTACTTCCTTCCCACAAAAATATCTCATCATCTTTTTCAATATCTTGACTATTTTTCTAGGCATCTTAAAAAAACTCAAAAAATATGTAGGTATGCTACCCAAAATCGCTTCGGTTAAAGTAAGTCTCCCTCCTTTAGACAAACAACCCTTCTTCCATCCACCTAACATTTTTTACACTCTCTACAAACGGATTCCAAAAAGTAAGGGTTAAAGAATTAACTCCCAATTGAAGGCCCAAATATTTTAAAAGTAACTCATTCACTTCACACCCCAACCTTTTATCCAGACCTTCGATCTTACTCCAAGGAGTATTAATTCCCACAACTAAACTCTTTGCCATATTCACTTTAACCCTAAAACCAAACTAAACTCCTAACAATGTAAACTAAATTTGTGAAATTTTTTTTATCTCCCAACAAGAAAAAAATGGTGTTATCCGCGAACTGTAGATGAGAAACACTAATCCTATCCTCTCCCACTAAAAAGCCTTCTATTAACTATACTCCATTCCTCTATACATCGAACGACTTAAACCATCAACTACTAAAGTTAAAAAAGAAGTGATGAAAGAGGATCTCCCTACCTGAAGCCCGTAAAGGCATTAAATCTACCTCGTGGCTTACCTTTAATGACCACCGAAAAACTTATTGAAGATAAACATTCTTTACTCCCAAAACCTTTATCTTTAAACACAAAATCAAATAACTTTAAATCCACATGATCATATGCCTTTTCAAAGTCAGTCTTTCAAGCTAACTTTGCCTTACCTTTCACTTTATACTCCTCTACCACTTAAAGAACCACCAAGACACCATCCAATATTTGTCTCTCTATAACAAAAGCACTTTGATTTCCTGATATTGTATTCCCTAAAATCACCCTCAATCTTATTAACAACACCTTTAACAAGATCTTACACAAACTAGTAACTAATCTTATTGGTCTAAAATCCTCAATTTTCAGTTAATTATATTTTTTAGAAATCAAGCAAAAAAAACTTGCATTTGTGTTCACATTCATCACTTCATTATTAAAAAACTCCCTAAGCACCTTCATTAAATCATCACCTCCTAACAATTTTGGAACAAGACCATAGAAAAACCATTCGGCCCAAGGGACTAATTTCTAGAACCCTAAAAAATTGCATCTTTCACTTCTTCTTCCTCAAAAGGTTTCTCCAACCACGTAGATTTACCAACTCCAATAGGGCTTCACTCTAATCTTAATAACGTCAGCCTAAATCTCTCTTGAGCTGAATAAAGATCTTTAAAATATTTAATGATTTCCTCCCTAATTCTCCTTCCATCCTCAATTATCACACCATTGCCAATTTCAAGTTTGCTTATAATCTATTTTCCTCCTTCCACTAGCCACTTTATGAAAAAACTTTGAATTATAGTCCTCCTCTTTTACCCACTTGACCTTAACTTTTTGCTTTTAACTAATATCTTCTTTAAACACGACCTTCTCATTCTTATTTCTTAAATCTAATCTGTCCCTTTCTCAAGTGGTCATTTAAGTCTCCCACCACTTCTAACCTATCAAGCTCAGAAATACGATTTAAGATCATACAACAAAAACTTACTTATTCCAAATTAGTTCCTATCTTATCATTGAAATATGATAATATCCCTCCCCTTGTAACAAGTGTTATTTCATATTAATTTACTTCTAAATGCATCATTGGATTTCACAATCTTTTGCTTTAAGTTATTTAAATATACACTAGTCTAATTCTAATTCCAATTCCTCATATTTAGTCCTGGAGGGAGTAGGCATCATCTTATGCTTAAATTGGATCCCATTACTGCTCTAGGTAACCAAGGATCAAAATATCAATTTGAAAATGCCAAAATATTTTCGTTTCCAAATAAATCAAAACAAACTAGTGATTCCAAAGAGATCGAAACAAATCAATGATTGAATTGAAATTTCAATACTTCAAGATGTTTCAAAATATTTTGGCATGTTTCCACCAATGTTTTAAAATGCTTCGAGATTGTTCTGATACATTTCGGCTACTGTTTTTGAAACGTTTTGCACATAAATTCCCAATTTTTTTACCGTCTCCATTTTGTTTCCAAAACATTTTCATTTCTTACATTGTACTTGAAATTTTCTTACAAGATTTCTTTAAGCAGTGAATTTCTGGTACTTGGAAAAAAAAAATTATCAACTCAGTTTAAATTTGAGAAATATTCGAGTTAGAGTGCGGAGTTGATTAGGTTCAACCCAAACCCATCTAGATTTAATGATTTCGGTTCAACCCATTATATACATCGCATATATTGTGTTTTTAGAGTTCAACAACTTTAGTTAGTTTAGCTATAGTCTACAATCTCCTTACCTCTTATACAAAGAATAAAAAAAGAAAGAATCTTTTGCTCCATACTATCTCATACTTGTTCTTCTCTTTTACTTATTTTCCTCCCCATTTCCTTACACACGACATCCTATTTCCCTTTTTTTCTTGACTATTTCCCTCATTCTCTCTCTGTCCTTTTTCTGACCGCCTCCCTCTTCACACACATACTTGCAATCTTTCTTCTCTATCCACCCCTTTCAATTTTTCCTTTCTCTTTTTTTTTTTTCCTCAACATCGACAGAAAACTGAGTAAATGTCTTTATTTATTCAGTTACTTGTTATTCATTTACGCGTTAAGGTTCCACCAGAAGGTTATGGGTTTGGATGAGGTTGGTGACAAGGACAGTGGTGGCAGTGTGGTGGTGGTGGTGGTGGTAGCACCCCACTTATTTTGTAAAATATAAATCCTAAAATTTTATATATACATTTTAGTGGGAGCAAGTTTCAAATAACTCTAAATTTCCAAAAATATTAAATGCATACCAAATTTTGTGAAAATTACCGGGGGCAAGTGCCTCATTGCCCCACAGTAAATCCACCCCTGTTTGTCTTCCTTATATTTAGAACATAAATTTTGTGAAAACTCATTGATTTTACATTGCCTAAAAGTCGAAGACAAAGAAGGGGCTAAGAGTCTTGTCAAAAATGCAAGGGGAACTTTTAAGGGTACCAAATACTGACATGCGTGATTCTGAGGAGGTATAATAAGTTTTCCATTGATCTACATTGACAAAACTTGATAGTCTGGCATCTAATACCACATAAGCAATATGTCATGTCCATCCGTGATTAGAAGGTATTGGTGGCCAGATTCAATGGTCTACAGATAATGTAAAGAAACAAAGATAAGTAAGGAAGTCTCACCACAGCAGCACACTGCAGAAAAAGCCAGTCATGAGGAACGTTATCCAACAAGTACACGAAGTCCTTTGGTTCTGCCACTGTGAAGAACAGAATCAGCTAAACAAATAGAGTTACCCCACGCACAAGACAAAAAGTGGGATTTTTTCGTTACCAAGCAACTATAGTTACAGAGGGCATCACAAATTGAAGGACACAGAAACTTACAGTTACCAAGACCACCCCAGCCTTTGTTAATGATGCCCCTTTGTCCTGTTATTTCTAGAGCTTGAACAATTATTTCTGTCATTTTCTCTGGTTCTTGAACAGGCTGATGTGGGAAAAATAAATTCAAAGTTATTTAGGAAAGGAAAATTTAGTAGGAGATCACGAACATAATTCAAATTTCCTCATACTATGGACAATGGAGTATCTAAAATTATCTAGAAAAAGTGAGTCACAGCCCCAAAAGCCAATAGAGGACCCTCATTGAAAAAAAGATGCTTGGATTTCTTTAACGTTTTCACATTTCGCTTCAGGTACAATTGTAAGCCAAATTGTCAATGATAACATTAATTTCATCATGAAATATGGAACATACAGCAATAATGGAAAATGACTACCAACCATAAAGTGCAAACCCAGGACAAGAGGAAAATGATTTTATTTTTCTCTCTTCTCAACTCTGATGACATTTCAATTCAATTTGATCATACCCTGTTGTTTAATTATTTCTAGATAGTGCAATATATCATAAAGCAAGCACGAACCCTCAAATAACCATTAAAACAGACATAACGGATATAGGAACATAGAAAGACAACTCACAAGGCTACCAAACCCAATATAAATAGGCTTTGTACCAGCTTTAAGCCAGTTTTCAAGTGATTTGGGAGGTTCATAATTTGATGCAAGATCAAGGAAGCAAAATCCCACCACATCAACTTTAGGTCCCCAATCTGCAAAACCAGCATGAAATAAATCAGAAACCGGCATCCTCTCGTCTGCACAATTAAGCCATCTCATATAAAATGTATAGCAAAAGACCAAAAAAATTAAAAACCAAATCAATGCAAAATAAATTATGTCATGATGTCACAAGAGTAGGACTTAACCCGAAAAATACGTAAAAAATATGTGACATGAAACATGCATACATACAGTCCAGGGTTGACAAGCATATAGAGGTATCCATCAACTTGTAAATATGGGTGCAATGGGGGGCCTAATCTGAAAAGTTCAATCCCGGGCCGAAAAGGGGAAATCATGTCCCCAATTTGTATAAATATATTGATTGTTACTTGCAAAATATTCTCTCTCTTATCGAAAAAAAAAACACATTTTCTCTCTTTCTTTTTGTCACAAACTCAAGCTGCTTCTCACCTTCTCTCATCATCTACAATCTGCATCAAACCATCACTTGCATACCAATAGTCTCGGTTTTGGTGGGAAAAAAGCGAGAGGTGAGAAAGGTGTAGAGAGAAGGTGGGCACCCAGTAGACAATTTGTATCAATTCTCTTTGTATGAAGCATGTGAAAATTTAACAGCTTCTTAGTATTGGAGTTCACTCATGTTAGAATTCATTTCTTCTTCAGTCTTTTACGGATTTTAACTTAACCTGATGGAATTTGGGTTGTGTGTGCCTGGGTGTTTGAACATTTCACAAACCTGAGTATTGAGTAGTCTAGGATGTAGCAAAATGTAGAGTTATCAGCTTTGAGAATTCATTTTGGCCTTTTGCAGCTATTTTGTTTCTATTCAATCTGAATTCAACTTGAGTTCCAAAATCTAAGATTGGGTAGTACCCGAGTTGCAAGGTTTGATTTGAAGGTCGGGTTTGGGTTGGGCTCGGGTTGAAGATTTATGACTTGGTTTGAGCCCGGTTTGACCTCTCAACCTGCCCAACTGCACCCCTACTTGTAAAGCAACCAAAGTGTCCTTAGTAGTTGTAATGGTCAGTCAGTCTTTTCATGTTTAATTTGTTTCATGTGAAACGGTAAGCATGGGAATATTATTCTCTCTTAAAGCACACGATGATTCACAGTTTGACTCATCATACTGATGGACATAATAATGTCGTTTTCACCTCAATATGGAACTTAAACATCCAATGACCAAAAGTAAATCAGTAACTGTAGTTCTTATTTCAGCAGCAGACTCAAGATAGGATAATTTGATGATATCTAGAAATTGATACATAACACGTAAAGGTTGTGGAGCTCAGAAATTCATAAACCATAAGTTAATAGGGCTCCAGTGCTAACTGGATGTTTCTTAGCACACCAGCTTCCAGAAAATCGTAACTTACTTGACTAGGATGTCTTCAAGGCAGAATAACCAGTGAACTCAAGAGCACTTGTAAATTTAATGAACATAAAATTAGGCCTACCAAATATTAGGCTCGATAATAACACAATTTAAGTTCTGCACATGTCAAGTATCTAAAAGCACTGACTAAGTTACCATAGCTTTCACACATAAAAATCATGGTTCCTTCAGTAACACACTATTTATTCATCTTGAAGGATAGGCTGCATCATGGGGGCATCGACTTAATAAATCTCGACCCTAGCTCACACCAGTAAACCAAAAAAGAACTTAGCCTAATACGCATAATGACCAGATTCCTCAGGGAAAAGGTTTACAAAACTAGACCATGTCAATTTTTAACCGTCATTTGGGTAAGTAAAGTCCCGACATTGTGGGTGAAAATTACTGTCGTCTAATAAAGTTGAAGGTAAAAAGGGCACAAATAATTCAAAGAAGAAGAAACTCTCTAAAATACAAGCAACTACACCATCCTTAGTCTACTTGCAACGGCCTCCTCTAGCTGCAACCAACACACACACACGTTCCTCTCCTCCCCCCCCCCCAAAAAAAAAAAAAAAAAAACCTCAGAAAATAAAAATAAGGAAAAAGACGGAGGCAGGTATACATAACCATGCGGCAATCATGTTTTCTCACCAAATAAGTGCACTGTCACATTAGAATAATGTCTTAGGCAAGAATTGAGTGCAAGTGAAACACAATTCATCTTTTCTCTCAAGTTTAAGCATTAGATTCACGAGTCTTGTTTTTCTTGAAGATATATTTCATTTGACCTCGTGGTCATGTTTTCTCCTATAATTAGTTCATCTGACATAAGAATCATGTTTATCCAGGAATTCTTATCCTTGACACCTGAATGTTGTTCCTCTTTGCAATTGGTGTATTGGGCACAACAAGCTTATTTTCTTTTAGATTTGGTGCCGTTGACACCGGAATAATGTTTTATTACTATTAGATCTATTTTTGAAGAAAATATCTGATTTTCTTTATTAGTTTTTCTTCAAGAACTAGTGTAGTTGATACAAGAATCATGTTTACTTTCAGAGTTATTGCATGTGCAATTGTAAATCAGGTTTTCATTTGAATTAGTGCATTACACAATAATCATGTTTCCTTTTGGCAAGTACTATAGAAGAACAAAATCAAGTAATCTCTAATAATTAGTGAGTTTCGCACCAGAATCGTATTTTTCTTAAGTTTAAACCGTTTGAAAACAGAATTATGACCTCTATCAAAATTGGTCAACTTCACAACAGAATCATGTTTTCTTTCTGTTTTAGTGTTGTTTGCACACAAATAATGTGTTTCTCTCAAAATATAAGTGCATTGGACATTATTCGTACCATGTTCTTGTTTAAGAATTAGTGCTACTGGCACATAATCGTTTCTTCTTTTGGAAAATTTGTATGTGACACCAAAGTCTAGTGTTGTCCTTGTTTTAGTGTTGTTTATCACCATAATCATGTTTTCTTCAACAGCTAAAGTCGTTTTGTTAGCATTCTTAGATTTCTGTAAAAAGACTCGAGCGTATATTAATTTGCAATCACAAATAGTTGCTTCACATAATATAAGGACTAGATCTTGATGGTTAAGATGTCTAACAAAAGACTATCCTGGCATCAGCTAAATTTAGCACCTTTTGGTTTAGGAACAAGATGAGGACTCCAGATATATCCATGTGGGACGTCAAACTCAGAACCTTGTGAACCACTTAAATATGTGACTGGTCGTAACTTCAACTTTTTCTTCCTAACATCATTTACCATGTCTCGTATTCCAAGCCAAA
>CAUOFW020004361.1:0-31637 GCA_963454935.2 Ilex paraguariensis | reverse complement strand
TCACCACCACTTTGCCCGAAGAAGTCCTCGACATTGTTGTCGGACTTAATACCGCATTTGAAGAATGGACTGCATTGGTGCATGCCTTTGCTCGAGTCTCTTCTGATCGAACTCTTGCCCTCAAACAGCAGCTCATAACTATGGCAAGAGGGACTGATACCTTGGCAACTTATTTGCATCGTTTTAAGTCCGTTTCTGATGACTTAGCTGCCATCGGAAAGTCGTTGCCGACCACAAAATATTGTGGTGGCTCCTTAATGGTCTTGGAAAGGACTATGAGATAGTCAACACCATGTCCTCCCATTCTGCCGTATTCCGAAGTTGTAACATTGTTGGAGAGTTATGCTGATTGCCTTCACTTCGATGCTCCTCCAGCCCCACAAATGGCATTCTATATTCAACGGTTTTCTTCTCAGTCTAACAAAAACAAGAAGAACCATGGTGCACATTCAACCAAAGGGAATCAAACAGCTTTCACATCCAAAGGATGCAAGTTTACCCAATGTTGCAATACTCAAAAGGGAAATGCTATATGGATTTTAGAGGACCTTATTTAAGAACTTAATGATGTACAACAATTGGATTGGTTATGAGTTTTATCTAACATTAAAACTCACAACTAATCTGATAATTGCATTAAAGTTATATCATTAACTACCTTGAGAGTACTCTTGTTGTCGCTCTCTCCTACCTACAACTTTATCAATAAAGTTCTCCGACCGCTATCGCCATCTTGAAAGTGGAGTAGGCCACTCTAACCGAACCATTATACATTTATATGTTGTTTGTGTTGATCTCTCCTTTATATTTAATGCATTTACTACTTATATTCATTATTCGACAGGTAATACATAAATCTGCTATAGACAAAAAAGGCGGCGTCAAGGGTGCTAGGCGCGACGTCGAGCCCTGCCTGGGCGGCTCTTGGATTGAGATCGACGCCAGAGATGGCTCGGAGATTGATGTTGAGGGTGCAGGTGAAGCTGGAGAGAGTTTGGACAGCGCAACGGCGGCGAGCGATGCCTGCGGTTGCCTGGGTAGCATCAGGGGCACAACGTACGAAGTCGGTCTGGCTGGAGCTAAATCTAATGGCAGTATATTGGACATTGTTGGAGTTGGAGAGACTACCGTGAAGAACTAGGAATCCTTATCTATCCAGACACTCACTCATGCCCTCAACCCCCTTTTGTTGCAATCGGGGCATGGGGGGCAAATGATAAGCCCAGATTTAGTTGTGTCAGCCCCAATTAATTAAGCTCAAATCAGTTAAAAAGCAAGTCAAGCCCAATTCATGAATTCGGCCCAGACCAAGATTCAAGGGATCCAAGAATATTAGTGCACGTGAGAAGTAATTACTAGAATAGTTACCCTCTAAGATCAAAACTATCTCTAATTGTATATATTCTAGTTGTAGTTATCCTCTCTTATAAGCTAGTAACCTACCTATCACGTCATTGCCTCAACTAAGGCTTTGTGCCTATAAATTGTAAGTCCTCACTATGAGAGGGGCATCTCTTTACACACCTTACACAGTTATCTCTCTCATAGCTATCTTAAGTATTGATCTTGCTCTCGCTCTCTTCTACCTACAATTTTATCAATAAAGTTTTTCGATCACCGTCGCCGTCTTAAAAATAAAGTAGGTCACCTTAACAGAACCACGCTATATCTGTGTGTTGTTTGTGTTAATATAATATTTGTCTCCTTCATTAATTGTTTTATTGATTGTTTCTTTAATTATTCTAAATCATACACTCGACTGTTAGTTGTGCATAAATTTATTTTATGCATCATCATAGTCCTTACCCATTATCTGTGACCGGTGCCTTGGGCACTCCCATTAGTATTCTTCTTATAATGACCTTAATGCGGGACCAAAAAAGAATAATTACAAATTTCGTAATTCCATAGAAGAACGAATGACTATAAATTAAAATCTCTATATTTTAGAATGGGTATTCCAAAACTTTTGATTTTTCCTTCGAAGCTTATTTGAAATTTAGTGCACTCCTAGCAAATTGTAATAATTTTTTTTTATTCTATTCATAATTGGTTGAATTGGACAATTAGTATGACAATAGACCTTTGGATTGTTGTTGCAACCATGTACCAGCATACTATTATGTCCCGCTCATTTTGTAGATGTCTTTTCTTTCGAAAAGTCGCTCATTTGTAGATGTTGAACGTTTGATATTATTGTCGAGGGTTGGGCTATCCCACATCGGAAATAGCCTTTGGGTTGTGTGTGTGTACAAGGCCCTCTGCCGCTTATACTTTTAAGTGTAAGTTTTAGAGTGGTTATGTCTATAAAAAAAAAATAGAAACTTGTGTTCGTACGTGCGTCTGCCCACGCGTCTATGTGGGCCCAGTCTTCAAAAACAAATCGATGCTAGTTGTCCACCAGAGGGGCTGGGGCTATCCTACATCAGATAGCCTTGGGATTGCGTGTGTGTATTAGGTCATCTGCTGCTTACACTTTTAAGTGTAACTTTTCGAGTGATTCTATCTATAAAAAAAAAATGTTTGATATCAATGTCTTTAATGAATTGTTGTCCTCCTAGTGATTTTCAACTACATCGAATGACTTTTATTTTAATTATCAATTCCTTTGGGTTCGTTTGGTTAACAAGAAAAAGGTGATGGAAAGTGAATGATGTAGAAAGTGTTATGAAAGAAAAAAAAATAAAAGAAAATATATTTTCATGCATGTATTTGGTTAGCATGAAAAATTTCTAAGAAAAATTTAAAACAATCTCATTCCATTATTTTTTTTTAAAAAGAAAGTTATAAGAAAAATTTTCTAATTGTCTAAATTATCCTTAAGTATTTTAACTCTCTCTAAAAAAGAAAAACATATTTTTTATTATTCAAATTTTTAAAAAATTGACTCCTAACCTAATTCAGGAACAAAGAACGACTCGAACCTTAATCTCTACACCAAATTATATGATTAGCCTAATTTGTACATATTTTTTTTAAATTAATAACTAATTAAATATTTTAAGAAAAATATGGGTAAAATGGGAAGTTAAGTTATTGAATACAACTTTATTATTTTTTCTTGTGTTTTTTGTAAGAAAAAAAAGTTAGTTAGATGTGAGAAAATCTAAACATGAGAGAAAATTATTTTTTCTATCATTTTCTATTTCATGTTAAACAAACGCATGTAAAATTTTAAAATTTTCTTTTTCTTGTTTTTTTAGCATTTTCTTGCTAAACAAACGGACCCTTTGAGATTTGCTATAATGGCGTTAGGCATCCTGACCATTTGATCTTATATATGCATTTTTTAATTATAGATCAAAATCTAGTTAGACAAAAAAAATAAATAAATATATAATACCAAAAAACTACTTTTTTTTTTCAGTAATAATATCAAACCCATTTATTTATATTTGTATCAGAGTTTCAAACTGTGTTTCAAAAAAAAAAAAAAGAGTTACAAACTGGGCTATTGACATGCCAGCAGATGGTTTGTCAGCTTGACTGCACATGGAGGGGGCAACTACAAGAAGTTTGATCATAGACCATAGACACTTTTTAATTTTGCCTTTATCAATTTAGTTAAATAGTTTCTTATTTTATTTTTGTCAAGGTGTTAATCAAGTTGTACATCATCCTCAATACGACAGAATTTGACAAAAATTTAACGTGATACGACTAGAATGACATGCACTAACATATTCATCATTTTGGTTTGGAATTTATTTTATGATTTTTTTTATATATCAATAGATCATTATTATAATAAAATATTAATTATAACTTTAAATAAAGAAAACAAAAGATGGCATAATAGAACATCAAACAGGGACCTACAAGAAATCATGCCTGTACTGCATCTCCTAAATTTCTATGGGGCTTTTTTATACAAGTTTGTTGCTATGAGTCCATCTCCTCTAGTCGAATTAATAAAAAATAGTAGTCTCAGTAGAAATTTATTGGTCTGACTATTCAATCGACTATCTACTGCTCCCTCTTAGTCGTAGGTGCCTATGCTTTTATTCAAAAGTCTTAGCCAGTGATGAATCCCCAAGATCTATGTGACTTTTTCTATCGTTGGTGATGAATTTTTAGTAGCTGTCTCCTACGCAAAGACTATGCAAATTATTGTGGAAAAGACTTGAGTTGATATTTTGTAGGGTTGCTTACAGCCTTGGTGAGTGGCTGTAGTGTTTTCATTCAGTACCAGCATTAAAAAAATTGCCAGGAAAAAAACAGAGCTTTGATCAGATTGAAAGAAACAAGTGAAAGGCAGGTGGAGTTGAAGGACAGACAAGTGAGTAGTGTGGGTTAATAATCACCACAGTAACAAGTCTCCATCTTACTGCCTGGACCAAATGCATGGCTTGGGTTGCTGCAAGTGGTAATTCCATGTCCTTTGTGAATGGATACTCTCATACCACATTAAATACCATACCAAATATAGACGGCACATTATTGCATGTCAATCTTTTTACTGTTTAGAGCACCATTATGTAAATATCATTGTACAATAAATCATATATATATATATATATATATATATAATAGGACCTTAGATGGCTCTTCAATTCTTAATTTGACACGTGAAATAATGAAGTCGTTGAGATGTTCAAAGGGTGCCGAGGAAATAAGCTGAGGTATGGTGACACAGAACAGCCGAGTACGACAGCTAGTATCGTCTAAAGGGTGCCGAAGAGGTAAGCCGAGGTATGGTGACATGGAGCGGCCGAGTACGACAGCTGACATCGTATTTAATGCGACGTGACCCCACATTTATGGTGGAATGAGTGATAGTGACAAGATAAATAAATACGCGTTTGTTAGCACCTGCCCTTTGGGAGTTTAAGCCTACTGTCATGATGGCTACGCATTAATGGCTGATACGCCGAGACGACGTGATCGGCTCTCCCGAGGAACTGTTCCCCTCGAGTATTCAATGCTCAGTTGATGTCAGATGTCGATCTGAGGGATTTGGGTACTCGGGGAATGGCATTAATGCTCGGCACATGGCCGAGCATTTACCCCATTTTTCTAGTATTCAATAGGAGGAGACGTGAATAGAAAACACTTATTGCACGAGGAATGGTGTGTCAGATGTGAGATGTCCAAATGAGACTGGAGATTTTTGACAATCATTGCTAATTCAGGTATAAATACTCATCAGAAAAATATATAAAAGTACGCAAACTTGAAATAGAAAAATAATCTATTAAGCAAAACCCTTTGATCTTATACTGACTTAAGCTTCGGAGGGGATTAGCCGGGCACACGTCTGGCCCCCTTTTTTCTGACCCTATTGTTTCAGGTTCGCCAGCTGGGAGATCGCTGCCTCATACGATTGCAGGAATTATCCTGTGCAATTTGGCGCCGTTTGTGGGAACGAAGATATTTTTCTCGGTAGCGATCATCTAATGGTGAACACTCGATCTCAGGGTGAGGGAGCAGGTGTGCGAGCCAGGAACGCAGAGCCCATCCGGCTTCCAATGGTTCTAAAGCCGGGTTCATTGGGCCAATCAGATGGGGTGGGGCATTCTTTGCAAAGAACGTTCACTATGGATCAGGGTCTTAGGGGGCGTGACCTCATGGCCCGTGACATCGTGGAGATGGTGGAAAAATGGATAGGCAAACGCATTAAGTAGCTCGAAAGGGAAAATGCCAAAGTCCAGCAACGTCTTGACGATTTCGAGTAGTCAGCGAGCGCGGGTGAGCATAGTCACGGGGTCAGGGACTAGGTGCCTAGCCAGAACCTATCCAGACCCCCCTGGCATTGGCCCTCCAGGAAAGATTGGATTAGGCACTCACCTGAGGGACGTAATCGCCAAGGAGGGTTCTCGGCCTCCAAGGGAAAGTCAAAATTGGGCCACAAGGCAAGCTTGTCCAGGTGGGATCTGCGCTGAGGGATACCCGAGGGCGTCGGAGTCGTCGAATCTCAAGCGGAGTCCATACCCCGAAGGCCTCAAGGAGAGAGATCAGCCAAGGATCCCAAGGTCCCCTTCATCTCTTAGCACAACCATGAGCCTACGGTCTACTCCGACAAGGTTATCTCACCATTCGTCCGGCCTATCAAGGAGGCCGAGATGCCGAAGAAGTTTACCGTCCCACAGTTCAAAGTCTATGATGGGAAAACCGATCCCAAGAGCCACCTTCGGCAATACAGACAATTGATGTCAATCTACGATACTGACCAAAAGATGTTGTGTCGAGTTTTTCCCATGAGCCTAGGGGACACCGGCATGAGGTGATATGAGAACCTTGCTCCCGAGAGCGTTGGGTCCTGGAAACAATTGACGGAGCTCTTCCTAGCTTGATTCATCACCAACAGTAAGAAACCGAAGGACATCGACGCTCTGTTGACGCATAGGCGGAAAGGGGGAGAGACACTCCGACAATATGTCGTGGGCATGTTCGGAGACATTGGTCGCGGCATCATTTAGGCTGGGGCTGTCCCGAGACACTGATTTGTACCAATCACTGACCAAGAAGGCTCCGGCAAACATAAAAGACTTGATGGCTCAGATTAACAAATATACCCGGGTGAAAGAAGAATTTGTCGCATCCGAGAACAAGGTCACGGTGTCGAGAAAAAGGAAGAGGGAGCAGCCGGCCCGAAAGGGAGGGCCTGTTCCACCCCTGACTCGCTTGTCCTTCCAGGGAGTGAACACGATTTTCAACGAGCCCATCCACAGGATAATTTTCAAAATTAAAAATAGACCCTACTTCAAGTGGCCCCCGAGTTTGTTTGGAGACCTGTCGACAAGGAATACGGTCTTTCAATGTTCGTATCATAAAGATATCGGTCATTGGACAGAGGATTGCAAGACTTATAAATCCTTCCTCGAATGATTGGTGCGAGACGGACACCTCGGGGAATTCATCGACAGGGGTCATCCCGGTTGGTCGGCCAGGGAGTGAGCCGAGGTGCCAGCTGAGGTAGCACCCGTGATTGATGTTATTCATGCCTGCACAGTGGAGAGGCCTACATACAACTCCCTCCGCGCCAAGTTACAAAGGGTCTCTCAAGCAGTCAGGGTGGACGAAAGAGGTGATGAGTGGCCGCCCAAGAAGCCACGGAGCGGTGCCGAGGTTATCTAGTTTTTCGATGCTGATCTCGGCGGGGTGGTCCTGCCCCACGAGGATGCATTGGTGATCACTTTGCAGGTCGGAAAGTTTGACGTTAAGAGGATCTTGGTGGACTTGGGTAGTTCTTTCGAGGTAATGTACGATCACCTCTTCCACAAGATGGGACTCTCTCAGAATGATCTGGAACCTGTAAAAACCCCCCTCATCGGCTTCAACGGTTCCAGCGCCTTGTCCCTTAGAAAAATCACCCTCATGGTACGGGCGGGGGTGGTGACCACGCTAGTGGAATTTGTGGTGGTAGACTTCGACTTCTCTTACAACGTTATTATGGGGAGATCGTGGTTGCATGCAATAAAGACGATCCACTCATCCTACCACCAGAAGATAAAGTTCCCAACACCGTAGGGCATAATGGAGATCCGGAGTGATCAGGCCTCGGCGAAAAGCTATTTCTGTGCCGCGGTGAAAATGGGAGTCAGCGGCCAAAGTCAGGAGCGTGATCCCGATGCGGTGGTTGCCAAATAGCAATCACAGAACGGTCGTCCGGGGGTGGACGAGCCCATCACAGAGCCGGTCGACCGGTCTACTGAGGCCTTGGTGAAGATTCTCCTGAGCCCAGATAGCGGTGAGAAGTACTTCTTGATAGGAGAATCGCTCAGCGACGTAGAGAAAAATGATATGGCCTCATTTTTACACCGCAAATGCCGATGTCTTTGCGTGGACCCAGGCCGAGATGACAGGGATAAGTGCCGAGGTGATGACTCATCGGCTCCATGTGAATCCCTCATTCAAATCTGTTAGGCAAAAGGCCCAGAGAACGGCGCCTTATCACGCGAAGGCTGTGGATGAAGAGGTGGATAAGTTGTTGAAGGTAGGTTCCATCAAGGAGGTACAGTTCTCCCAGTGGCTGTCCAATACCGTGTGCGCCAAGAAGAAAGAAAGGAAATGACTAGTTTGCATGGATTTCACGGACTTGAATAAGGCTTGCCCCAAGGACGAGTACCCCTTCCCCAAGGTTAATCAGTTGGTAGACGGCACAACCAGCCACAAGTGCATCACCTTCATGGATGCTCGGGCTGGATATCACCAGATTCCCCTACATGAATTAGATCAGGAGAAAACGACGTTTATCACGCCCTAGAGAATCTACTATTACACAGTAATGCCTTTTGGGTTGAAGAATGTTGGGGCGACTTACCAACGATTGATGAACAAAATTTTCAAAGACCAGCTCGACGAAATGATGGAGGTGTACATTGATGGCATGTTGGTCAAAAACAAAGAAGAGGCCGACCATGTCCTCCATCTCGAGACGACATTTGTCATCCTCCAGGAATATGGCCTAAAACTAAACCCCTCGAAGTGTGCCTTTGAAGTGAGCTTAGGAAAATTTTTGGGGTATTTGGTTACTCATCGAGGGATTGAGGCGAACTTTGAGCAGATACAAACAATCCAAAATGTCTGAGCGCCTAAGACCGTTAAGGACGTTCATAAATTGGTCGAGATGTTGGCAGCCCTTAACAGATTTATTTCCAAGTCTTCCGATAGGTGTAAACCATTTTTTGCCAAGTTGAGGGGGCAGCTAAGGGGGTTTGGGACAAGGAATGCGGTCGAGCTCTTGAAGGGATCAAGGAGTACTTGAAACATCCTCCGACTTTATCTGTTCCAGCGGCATGGGAGGTGTTAAACCTTTACTTGTCCGTATCTCAAAACGCCGTGAGTGGAGCATTGGTCAAGGATAGCGAAGGGGCACAAAGACCTGTGTATTTCATAAGCAAAACCTTGCTTGACGCCGAGACAAGATACTCTCCAATGGAGAAAACAGTCTTGGCATTGGTAGTCTCAGCGAGAAAACTTCGACACTACTTCCAGGCTCACGCCATAGACGTCCTTACAGACAGACCTCTCAAGTCGATTCTTCACAAGGCCGATATGTTCGGGAGGGTTGCCAAATGGGCTACAGAGCTCGGAGAGTTCGAAATTAGGTACAAGCCTTGAACATCAATAAAAAGACAAGTCCTGGAGGACTTTGTCACCGAGTTCTTTACGTCCGAGCCCCCACCAAAGTCACATGATCTGATAGGGGACGTTTGAGATCTTCATGTTGATGGATCCTCAAATGCAAGGGGTGCAGGGATAGGTATTGTGCTAGCCAACTCAGAAGGGTTCATCATTGAAAGGGCAATCAAATTGAAATTCAAGGCATCCAATAACGAAGCCGAGTATGAGACGTTGCTAGCAGGACTGGATGTCGCAAGCTTGATTAAGGTTAGAAACCTTCAAATATTTTGCGATTCTCAGCTGGTCGTGAACCAGGTAAATGGGGACTTCGAGGTCCGGGATAATAGAATGAAGGCATATCATGAGAAGGCCAGATCTAGGATGGAAAAGTTTAAAAAAGTGGAAGTTTTCCAAATTCCTAGAGATCATAACACCCACGCTGACGCCCTAGCATGCCTAGCTTCGGCTTTGGCCTCAGAGGTAACTCAGCGCATACTTATTGAGACCCAGGAAAGTCCGTGCATAGACAAAGCAAAGGCCGAACAAGTGTTACCAACCGTAATACAAGCACTGTCGGGATGGATGAAGCCTATCATTGCATACTTAACAGACGGAGTCTTCCGGAGGACGTCAGAGAGGGCAGGAAGATTAAGCTCAAAGGCCCCAGATTCTGGATGTCAGATGATCAATAACTATACAAAAAGTCGTTCTCGGGACCACTATTGCTCTGTGTCCCCGAAGACAAAGTAGAACCCTTGTTGTACGAAATCCATGAAGGGGTGTGTGGAAGTCACACAGGCAGAAGGTCTCTTGCGCATCGAGTAATGACGCAAGGGTACTGGTGGCCATACATGCAGAAAGACGTGAAAAGTTATGTGCGAAAGTGCGACAAATGTCAGAAGTTTGCCCACATTATCCGGCAACCTGCTAGAGATTTGAACTTGTTAACAAGCCCTTGGTCGTTCTCACAGTAGGGGATGGATATTGTTGGACCTCTCCCGAGATCCCCATTAGGCAAGACATTCTTGCTAGTAGCAACCGATTACTTCACTAAATGGATCAAAGCCGAGCTCTTAAGCCGCATTCCGGATGTGGAGGTGAAGAAGTTTGTATGACAGAACATCATCACCCAATTTGGAATCCACAGGGCTATTGTTTTTGACAATGAGACTCAATTCAACAGTGGCCCATTTAGAGAATTATGCTCAAAGTACGGAAATATGTAATTACTATTCTACGCCAGCTTATCCCCAATGTAATGGACAGGCTGAGGTGTCCAACAAAATCGTGCTAGCGGGAATCAAGAAAAGACTTAAGGCGACAAAAGGAAGGTGGACCGAGGAATTATTTAACGTGTTATGGGCATACAAGACCACGCCGAGGACTTCGATGGGAGAAATCCCATACGCCTTAACATATGAGGTTGAGGCTGTCATCCCCTTGGAGGTGGGACTCCCAACAATACGGAGCCAAGCCTTCAAATTGAAAAACAATGATCAAACTCTCGCTAGGGATCTTGATTTGGCCGAGAAAAGGAGGTCATCGGCATCCATCAGGCTGGCAAGGTACCAAGGAGAATTGTCACGGCAGCACCGGAAGAAGGTTCGATCGAGAGATTTTCAAGTCAGAGATTTGGTACTGCGAAAAGTGGTGGGCAATACGCGCGAGCCTGCTGATGAAAAACTAGGTCCCAATTGGGAAGGCCCTTATAAGGTGATCTCTGTGGGGGGCACAGACGCATATCGTTTGCAAAATATGAACGGTGACGATGTAATCCGGCCATGAAATGTATCAAATTTAAAGAAATACTACTACTAAATCAGGTTTTAGTCTTCATGGTGGCATTAACATGAGCCAAGCGCGCGGTCGTTAGGGGTACAGCCCCGAGGGGCGTAAAACTCCACCCTTGGAGCAACGCTCTCAAAATACTAACACGAGCTAAGCGCTCGATCGTTAGTGGTACGGCCCCGAGGGGCGTAAGACTCCACCCTTGGAGTAACGCTCTTAAAATACTAACACGAGCCAAGTGCTCGGTCGTTAGGGTTACGGCCCCGAGGGGTGTAAGACTCTACCCTTTGAGCAACGCTCTCGAAATACTAACACGAGCCAAGCGCTAGGTCGTTAGGGGTACGACCCCGAGGAGTGTAAAACTCTACCCTTGGAGCAATATTCTCAAAATACTAATACGAGTCAAGCGTTCGATTGTTGGAGGTACGACCCCGAGGGGTGTAAGACTCCACCCTTGGAGCAACACCTTTGAAATATTAATGAGTCAGGCGCTCGGTCATTAGGGGTACGGCACCAAAGGGTCCTACGACCCAACAGCAAGTTCGGCGCATTTACTTTTATGAATTTGACGTGAAGTCTTGCTACTTCAAAAGGTCCTTATTGACGTAACGTCGAGGCTAGTTCCTAGAATTACGATTGACGCAGGAAAGAAGACACTTATAGAAAATTAAAGTTCATTATAGAAAAGGGGCTTTACATCCCCAGGCATACAAATAGTAGCAAAATTTTGTACAAAGAGCTACAAAAATATGGGACATAGAAGTGAGGCCACCAGCTATTGAGGCCCTCGGCTCATTCTTCCCCGGCTCCCCCACCCCGTCGCCTTTGTACCTCGTCTCCAGCCCCCAATATCTCATCTAGCTCGGTATCATGCATCCCAGTAATGATGGGGGGCGAAAAGGATAAATCGTCTGTTGGCTCGGCATGTGGCAAAGACGGAAGGGCAAGAGAAGGCTGGTCAGATCCGTCGCTGAGTGTAATGGGTTCGTTTCCACCTTCGGCCCCGACCGACTCTTCTGCCTTCACGTGGTCACCAAGGTCGGATCAGACCTGTTCATCTAGGGCTTCGTCAGCCTCCCTTCAAAAGTTGTGCATGGCAAACAAATCTGAGTTTACCTCGATGTGGCAGGCGTGAAGGGCGGCGTCCCAACCTTCTTTAAAAGCTTTTTTCTTGGCTTCCTCAAAAGCGAGGACCATTTAGTCTTGAGTGGCCGCCCACACCCTCTGACACTTCAATTGCAGCCTTTTCTGCTCCCCTGCTTTTTTTGCTGTCAAGGAGTCCACTTTGGCAGTAAGAGCGTTGATTACAGACTCAGAATCTTGCAGCTTGGCTTCGGAGGAGGACACTCGCAGCTTGTACTCCTTGACTTTCTTTATCGTTGCAGCTTCATCTGCCTTGGCCTTTCCCAGCTCGGCATGAACGGTGTCTCAGTGACGGATGAGCTCAACGATGTGCTTGGTTTGGTCGTCGGGGGTCCTCTCGACCTTGAGGATGTGGTCATCCTTAACAGTTGCGGCTCGCTCGGCGTTCTTCGTCTCTTGCTTATATTCCCAAAAACATTCAATGATGGCTCCCACCTGCTGGTTGGCCTAAAAAAGGAGGAATATTAGGAGATGACCAAAAGAGTACGGGGAATACTCGATAATGTGTTAAACTTACCGCCAAGTTGTTTTGGATTGTGCTCATCAGAAGTCGATTGTCTGAGTAACCTTTGTACACGGCCATATCGACGTCAAATTAAAGCATCCCCGCGACGACGAATGCCACTTCAGGGGACTGGAGGATAAAGTCGGCTTCTAGTACAGGGCGCCCACTCCTGGTCTCAGCCTGAGCAACCCACTCACTCTAGACAGACGGGCCCGGGGCCTGGGCATCATGCCACTGCTTCACACGGCGCTCCTCGAATTGATCGGCGTCCCGAGCACACCTATCCCTCAGCTGATCTCCCGGAGCGGGGATTTGTTGAGATTGGGCCATTTGCCTGGTTAGCACAACCGGATCCCTAGGTGGTTGAGTGCGTGGCGGCGACGGGGGTGACTACCTCTAAGGAGAACTGGACTAGAGGATGATGGGGGCAATGTTGGAAGGCCCGGCCAACCCCGCGAGCCTGGCTCTCCTTGTCGAGGCGGTGGCCTCCATTGTAGATGCAATGATTGGTGGCGAATTAAGCATCTCGGGCGCAAGTGGCTCGAGAGCGTGATGCTCAAACTCTTCTTCGAAACCTCCCTCGGATTCTTCCTCTTTCGACGAGGAGTGGTCTTCCCAAACGAAAGGGTTAAAAGGAGGTGGGATCTGGGAGAATCGACTGTAGGTCGGCGTGTAGTCGAGGAGGGTATGCACCGCTCGTTCAACCGGATCCGAGGACCAAATCCTTAGCAGGTCAGCAAATCGGACTTGGGACCTCAACGATTGAGCAGCGTCCCGGTGATATCCTTTTGCAAAAATAAAGCAAAATCAGTATGTCCCTCGGACCCAAGAATAGATAAATCAAAAAGTCAAAAAGAGAACCCACCTTCATCCCTCGGCACTTTGGGGCAGTACAATCTGTCATACTCAGGCTCGGCCCCTTTCTCCCAACTGTCGATGAGCATGATCAAATCGTCTACATACCCCTTGTCCGAGTCGGGCATGTGGGTTACCAAATACATTAAGGCATCTCGAGCCTGGAGGTAATATTGCCCCCCGGCGACTAGCCTTAGATCGTAACAGAATAAAATTTCGTCTACCCCTAAGTTGGTCCCTAACCGAGCGTTTAAGGCGATTACGCTCATCACAATCCTAAAGAAGTTAACCCCGTATTGAAGGGAAAAGAGCTTCAGTTGCATCAATACTCCCAACAACAGGGGATGGAGGGGGAAGGTTAACCCTTCTTTCATGATGGCCTTCGTCCAGAAAGGCATCATGTCCACATTTCTCATATCCCTCCTATGGTGAGTGGGGTTAAAGGGAAAAGTGAAGACAAGCTCACGGATGTGGTACCTAACCCTAAAGGCTTGGATATTCTCATCAGTCACTTGAGTTCTCTTCATCTTGTGGGCAGTACTAGCCCTAATAGACGTCTCCCCCTTGGTTCTACTAGTTCTAGCCATTTGTGGGTGCTAAGAGGACGAAATGTAGAGGAAATTAAGAGAGAAAAAGCTCAAGTGGAAGTACTTACAGGAAGGTGGTCTTCAAAGAGAGAGCTTGGAGGACCAAGGAAACTCGGAGAATAGAATAGCACTCGGGGTCTAATTGTTAAGGAGAGGTTGAGGATGCAAAAGTTCTGAGAAGGTATGAAAATCTCCTATTTATACTGCCTCACAGGGAGCGGGAATCAAAAAGTTGGGTCATCATTAGGGCATTTGAAAAGGGCGGCACCAGACGTGCAAGTAACTGTCGCTATTAATAAGGCGTGATGTTGGAGCCCCAATCTCTTTACGTAACTTGTCTTGCGCTGCGAAAAGAATTACGGCTGGGGGACAGTTGGTAGGACTCTAGGTGGCTCTTTAGCCCCCGGATTGACACGTGAAATAATGAAACCGTTGTGATGTCTAAAGGGTGCTGAGGAGATAAGCCGAGGTATGGTGACACGAAGCGACCGAGTACAACAGCTGACATCGTATTTAATGCAATGTAACCCCATATTTATTGCAAAATGAGTGATAATGACAAGACAAATAAATGTGCACCTGCCAACACCTGCCAGCACCTGCCCTCTAGGAGTCTAAGCCTACTGTCATGATGGCTAAGCATTAATGACTGATGCGCCGAGACGACGGGATCGGCTCTCCCGAGGAACTGATCCCCCCGAGTATTCAATGCTCAGTTGATGTCAGATGCCGATCTGGGGGATTTGGGTACTCGGGGAGTGGCATTAATGCTCGGCACATGACCGAGTATTTATCCCATTTTCCTAGCATTCAATAGGAGGAGACGTGAAGAGAAAACACTCATTGCACGAGGAATGATGTGTCAGATGTGAGATGTCCAAATGGGACTAGAGATCTTTGGCAATCATTGTTAATTCAGGTATAAATACTCCTCAGAAAAATGGACAAAAGTACGCAAACTTGAACCAAAAAAATAGTCCATTAAGCAAAACCCTTCGACCTTATACTGATTTAAGCTTTGGAGGGGATTAGCCGGGCACACGCCTGACCCCCTTTTTTCTGACTCTGTTGTTTCAGGTTCGCCAGCTGGGAGATCGCTGCCTCATACGATTGCAAGAATTATCCCGTGCAATATACATATATCTGTGTGTGTGTGTGTGTGTGTGTATTCCACATGGAATGTATTTCCTAAGTATTGATAGTGAACACGGAGTTCAATCAGATTGTCTGAGACTATATTCATTGTGACTCACACAATCATCTCATTTAAATGGATAATTAAGAATCTATTACTTAAGACGAGGGTCATAATTAGGAAGACACTTATTGTAAAGAAGTAAATTGGTAGAAAACAGTTGTCTCTTTTCTCATTGCTCAGTATGCTTTATATAGATATACATGGCTATGATTTACATGGAAATAAAATAAACGAAATCTATACAAATGAATGTCAAATATTCTATAACAAATGGTTAGCTAAAGTTGTGGGATTGCTAAAATCATGGGATTTCTATATGCTGTAATACTCCCCCTCAAGTTGGTGCATGACGATCCGTAATGCCCAATTTGCAAGATAAGTGATGAAAGAGGTCTGATCCCAATGCTTTGGTGAAGATGTCGGCAATTTGTTCGGAAGATGGGAGATAAGTAGTGATGAAGAGACCAAAACGGAGTTTGTCACGGACAATGTGACAATTTATCTCAATATGCTTCGTTCGTTCATGGAAAACTAGATTTTGAACAATGTAGAGGATGGACTGATTGTCACAATAGAGGATCATTGGGTTTTTGTGTGAAATGCCAATGTCATGGAGAAGCTGTTTTAATCAAATGAGTTCACATGTTGTGACGGCTATAGCGCGATATTCAGCTTCTGTAGAGGAGCGAGTCACTGTAGTCTGTTTCTTAGTGCGCCAAGAAATGGGACTAGAACCAAGTGTGATGAAGAAGCCAATGGTAAGACAACTGGCCCAATCAGAATCTGTGTAAGCACTGACATGAAGATTATTAGAGGAAGAGAAAAAAATGCCTTGTCTAGGAGTCCCTTTGATGTAGCGAAGGACACATGTTGCAGCTGTCATGTGAGGGATCCGAGGTGCATGCATGAATTGGCTGAGGATATTCACTGCAAAGACGATATTAAATGAGGCGTCCCACTAACCGACAGTAAGGAGCGGGATCAGGAAGAAGGTCACCATCTGTGTCATTGAGCTTCAGATTCTATTCCATGGGAAAAGGTGCGGGACGAGAACCAAGTTGGCCACTATTAGCAGGGATGTCTAGGGCATATTTTCGTTGATTAAGAAAAATGTCAGAGGGAAAGCGTGCAACTTCAAGTCCGAGAAAATATTTGAGAGGTCCGAGATCCTTGGTTTTGAAGTTGTTGGAAAGAACGCTCTTGAAGAAGGTGACCTGAGAAAGGTCATTGCCAGCTACCAAAATATCGTCAATGTAAACAAGAATAATAGTGAGACTAGTTGCAGTGATCAAGGTAAACAGGGAGTGATCTGCTTGTGACCGAACAAAACCTGCATTAAGAAGAACAGAGGTTAGTTTAAAAAACTAGTTCCGAGAAGCTTGTTTGAGGCCATAGAGTGATTTTTTAAGGCGACAGACTCATGTCTCCCCCTTAACACAGTAGCTGGGTGGTGGGGTCATGTAAACTTCCTCATCAAGTGTACCATGCAGGAAAGCATTATGGACGTCCATTTGGTGGATGACCCAAGTTTTTGTGGCAACAACAGCAAGGACACAGCGTACTGTGGTCATCTTGGCAACTGGGGCAAAGGTTTCATGATAGTTAATGCCTTCCACTTGAGTGTAGCCTTTCGCTACAAGTCAGGCCTTGTAACACTCAATAGTGCCATCTGCTCAGAGTTTGGTTTTGAATACCCACTTACATCCGATAGATTTCTTGCCACGAGGGAGGGTTTCAAGTGTCCAAGTGAAATTTTCTTCAAGGGCATGAATTTTAGAGGCCATAGCTTCATGCCAATGAGAATGGCAATTTGCTTCTGAGTAGCAAGTAGGTTCAATAGATGTAGTGAGAGCAGTTAAGAATGAATAATGAGCAGGAGAAAAATGAGAATATGACAAATAAGTGCATAAAGGGTGAGAAGTACTTGAGCACTGTGCAGTAGTTGAGGAGGCAATGGACTCCGTAAGGATAGTAGGATAGACATAATCAAGAAGATATGTAGGACGAGTAGTGTGGCGACGAGGTCGAGAAGGAATAATGTTGGTGGGTGGGGGTTCTTGAGGTAGGGCCGAGGAAAGGAGGGGAGAGATGGGTTCGGGGATAGGTAAGGGAATGATGGTGGAGTCAGTGAGAAAGGAAGGTGTGGTGTAATGGAAGGGAAATTGATTTTCATGGAAAGTGATGTCACGTGAGTAAAAAATGGTGTTGGTGTTAAAGTTGTATAGCTTGTAAGCTTTGAGGTTGCTAGGGTAACCAATGAAGACACAACGAGATGATCTGCGTGAGAATTTGTCTCGATGAGTGGTGAGGGTTTAAGCGTAGCAAAGGCAACAAAACACATGTAGGTGAGTGTATGATGGAGGGGTGTTGAGAAGAAGTTGGAAAGGGGTTTGATTTTATAGGGAGTGACTTGGGGTTCTATTGATTAGGTAAGCAGCGGTAAGAACACAATCTCCCCAAAATTTGAGTGGTAAGTTTGCCTGAAAAACGAAGGCTGCGAGCGACATTCAGGAGGTGCCTATGTTTACGCTCTGCAACGTCATTTTGTTGCGGAGTTTCAACACAAGTATGCTCATGAATGATGCTGTGAGTGTGAAAATAGGTTTGGAGGTTATGTGAAAGGAACTCTTGGCCATTGTCGGAGCGAATTATTTTAACCGATGAGTTGAATTAATTTTTAACAAGAGCGAAAAAATGCATTAAGTGACTAAAAGTTTCTGATTTAAAACGCATTAAATAAATCCATGTAGTGTGTAAAAAATCATCAACAATAGTCAAGATATAATGTGCGCCGCAAATGGAGGCGGTAGAATAGCCACCCCAAATATCACAATAAAGACGATAAAAAGGATCGTACTTTTATTAGCATGCATTTGAAAAGGTAAACAAGTGTGCTTTGAACGCTCACAAACATCACAATGAGAGAGAATACATGGATTATCAAAAATTTTGGGAATGTTAAAGCTAGAAGGATGACCTAGGCGTTGATGCCATAGAGTCTTATTGTCAAGACGATGATCGGAGAATGTGACAGTCTTTTGGGGGCGAAAGAGGTAGAGCCCATTGCATGCCTCACCCGCTCCAATCAGCCTCTTCGATGGAGGGTCCTGAAAAAAACAACACAGGATAAATTTGTAGTGAGCTGAGGGATAGAGATGAGATTATAATAAAAAGAGGGGACATAAAGGACATTTTGAAGAATCAAATGATTAGATAAAATCACGGATCCAATTCCTTTAACAGGAATCGTCTCTCCCGTGGGTAGCCTCACTGTGCGAGCAATGGAAGGCAAAGTTAGACTGGAGAAAGAGGATCGACAAGGGCTTATGTGGTCACTAGCACCACTGTCGATGATCCAGTCGGTTTGTGGGTCGAAGGAGCAAGGCATCGTGGAGGAGTTACCCACGAAATTAGCAGTCGAAGAAGAGGGATGAAGCAGCGTCATCAGTTGCTGGTAGCTTTCCAGTGATAGACCCGAGATGGGGCTTAAGGTGGCACCGACAAGATTAGCAGCAGCAGCAACTGGTGGTTTTCAACTATGGATAATTGATTGCTGCAGGGTTCACGACCAGGAGGATAGCCAACGAAAAGCCAACACCGATTGTGTAAGTGCCCATTTTTGCCACATTCAGTACATTTGAGAGGGGGTCGGTTATTGGGGGTAGACATGGCAGCAAGGGCTAGGTTTTTTTAGGGTGCCTGAGAGACAAGAAGGAGACGTTGTTGCTCCTCTTGGAAAAGGATGGAGAAAGCTTTGTTGAGGGGTGGGAGGGGATCCGTGGCTAGTATCTGGGTTTGAAGGGCCACAAAGGAGTCATTGAGACCCAGTAGACACTAGAACACACACTCATCCTCAGCTCTTTTCTCCAAGGTACTAGCATCGGTGGGTGATTGGAGGTTGCCGAGTTTATCCCAAAGTTGCTTGATGTTGTTGTAATAATCAGGGATGGAAAGTTGGTTCTGATGAAGATTGGATATTTCTTGTTTGAGATGAAATAGATGGGCATTGTTGCCATGGTAGAACCGTGACTCAAGATCAAGCCATACATCATGGGGATCATCATGGTAATCCAAGGAATTGGCTAAGGAGGGAGTGATGGTATTAAGGATCCAAGTGAGGACCATGTCTTTGGTCCTACTCCATTGGGCATAATCAGGAGAAGTTGTGGCTGGTGCTTTGAGGGAGCCATCAACGAAGCATAATTTATTTTTTGCATTGAGGGCTCGGCGAAGTGAGCGTTTCCATTTGGGAAAATTATCTCCAGTGAGATGGCCGGATACAAGAACAAAACTAGGGGAATCAGAAGGTGTAGAAGATAGGGAGAAAAGGATTGGGAAACAGAGGAATCGGAAGCAATGCGGATGTTGGGCGAAGGTATGTCAGGATTTTTGTTTGGCTCCGAGACCATATAAAGAAGTAAATTGGTAGAAAACAGTTGTCTCTTTTCTCATTGATCAGTATGCTTTATATAGCTATACACGGCTATGCTTTACATGGAAATAAAATAAAAGAAATCTATACAAATGAATGTCAAATATTCTATAACAAATGGTTAGCTAAAATTATGGGATTGCTAAAATCATGGGATTTCTATATGCTGTAATACTTATGTCTTTATAACCAAAATATATCTTATGCATGAGAACCAAGGCCCAAACCTTGATGTTAGCATGTAGCATCGAGGAAAGAAACTCAAGATGAGAGATAATCACAAACTTCATATATACTTGATTTCGTCACATACCCCTCTCTAAAATATTCGAGTCTAGAAAAACCTTGAATTATCTTACTTGTCTAGGGTAAAGTTTTCTTGTACTATGGGAACAAATGGTCCAAAAAAAAGTAGGAAGAATGAAAAGTAGGAGGGATACATTTTCTATCTTTCAAAGAAGGAAAGTAGGAATGATATACTTTCCTTCCTTTGTGTTTGATTGGATAGATGGAAAATAAAATGACTATTTTTTTTTGTGCTGGCTAAGATTAGTGGTAACAGTCGAGTCGTGTCGTGTCAGATTCGTCCTAAGTCATTTCGGGTTTGTGTCGAACATTAATCAAACCTAACTCAACTCATTTAACTAATTATGTCGTGTTGAGTCTTGAGTTCATCTATTTATTTTTCTTGTCATGTTCGTATTTGTAATCATGTTGACCCACATAACTTTTGAATAAAAAATTTAACATGAATATTTTATTTCACTTAATTCAATTCATGTTAATATTTTTTCTACAAACTAAAAATTAACTTAAATAAATACAATAATAATAAGTAAAAATATCTTTTTTATATATAATAATTATGTTAGTGCTTAATAAATAGTTACAAATAATTAATATTTTATGTCTATAATACTAGTTAAATATGCTAGTTTCGTGTTAATTTTGTATTACTATACAAACTAGAAAATAGATAAAGTGTTTATTTTTAAATAAACGAGTTGATTGTGTCAATTTTGAGTTTGACTGATTGAACTGAATACGAGCCTTTTATATTTCTTGTTTGCTTGTTAGATTATTTTTAAGTTCGTGTCGAGTTATAATCAAGTTCGTGTTATAAAATTCGTGTCGAATTCGAATTGTGTAATCGTGTTGAGTCGAAAATATTAACTCCTAGTTAAGGTAGAAATTTTTTTTTTAATTATTTTTTAAAATTTTTAAAATATATATTAAAATACGTATTTTACTATTGTATTTTTATATGAAATTAATTTATACATAATATATGTATATATCAAAAGATATATAGCAAATAAGACACATCGCAACACAATAATTAATTTTTCATCCACCTTTCTTCCGATTTTGGAGGATTAATTTTGGTGAGTTGAAAGGAAAGTTAATTCATCTACTTTTTCATCATTCACATTTTTCTTTCTTACCAAATATAATATTTTATTTATTCTTGTAACTTTTCATCCTTCATTTTTTCATCATATCAAACAAAGCATAAATGAAATGTCCCTTACTCCATTGGAGTTGATGGGATAATTTTGAGAATGGTGTAGATGGTAACACGTGTCCTCGGCGCCGAGGGAGCACTATTATTCTAATGATGACACGTGTTCTCGGTACCGAGGGCACGCCTGTTCTGGGAAAAACACACGTCCTCAGCCCCGCAAGCGTGTAATGATCTGCCAACTATTCGTGGTCGATGTCGAGGTGTTCCCTCTCCTATGACAGACATGTGTCCTCAGCTCCAGGGGTAGCTCCACTCCAGGGGAGCTGAGTGCCCTCCGATCTGAGGGAACCAAGTGTCCTTGGATTCGAGGGTACTCACAAACTCTGATCTTGTCGCGAGCCTTCGACTTCTAGAAAGGCTACCGATTGACAGTTGAACAATTCAAACTAGACTAGGAATCATGAGGGCGCTCTGCACAATAAAGTCAAAATAGCAGGACAAACTTGGACACTCAGCCAAGGGGAGTCAGACACGTGGAAAAAAGAGCAGAATAAGGGGTAAATGGACAGAACTACCCCTGTTAATTTACAACTATTTTAGGCAAGCATTTAATGAATTCTCAGTGATGAGACATCCACAATAGCTTGGGAGGCCGAGGATACGGGGTATTAAATACTCTGAGCTCCGAGTATTGAAAGTTTTTACATCGAAAAAAGAACATTAACTACTCGGGAGCCCGAGTAGTTAATACTGCCCCCCCCCCTAATGAAAAAAAGGAGGCACATTCTTCCATGTCTGATCATTACCTACTAACTAGGCCATCAGCAATGATGAGCCTTAAAGGATATAAATAGTCGCCAAAAACATATTGTAAAGGTACGCAAAATATTCTCTCAAGAGCTATATAGTGTTTCTTCTTCCCCTCTCAAAGAACTGACTTGATGGTCGAAGGGGATACGTCAGAAAACACTTTGACGCCCTTCTAACTTGTTTTCTGTCTGCTAGGAACATCCTGCAACCCATCGGGATTGATCAGATAGCCCTTGAAACAATTCATCATCACTCCTTAATTTCCCTTTGGCCCTCTCAACTCATTTCTCGTTGTCGAATCTACCTTCTTGACTAACCTGAGTTTACTAAGGGAGATATCTGTTTTTATTTCAACTATTGTGCAAAAATCCTGACGCACAGGAGTGTACACTTCTTAAACCAAACAAAACAATTTAATTTGCAAGCATTAAAGTTTGTTTACCAAGTTGCATATAGAACAGAATGATAAACTGTGGTATATTGCATATTTGGGGATAAAATCAGTTATCATTGTGCTTGTGTATGTCAGAAATTTCATGCATACGCGTAGAATATTATTTTTTTCCATTCCATCCTGTTGCAGAACCATTGGGCTGGAACCTGTGTGACGCTTGGAAAGTAGATTTAAATGTTATTTGTATTCTCGGAGTGATAAATTGATGTTACTGTGACCTGATGGTTACAAAGGATAACAACAATCTTAAAGTACTTGCCAGAGGCATCAAATGTAAAGGTTTCGAGGGCTCTAACGAACAGTTGACAAAGGCACAACAAAATTTCAATCTTTGATCCTTAAGAATCCATGTCCCCTTGAGTTTTGGACTTCTCCTATATGTTGGAGAGTTTTGAGTAGTTGGTGTCGTCAAACCACCGAATGCAAAACCAAAACCCTTTTGTTGGATGGGTGAAATAGAAAATTAAATGTCTTGAAGAACGGCTGACATTTTAAAATACTATAAATAATTTAAGGGGTGATGAGAAGAAAAATAGAGTCATTAAAAGTCACTCAATAAGTAAATATATTTTATAATCAATACTTATTCAAGTGCATGGTGTTTTGGATTAGTTAAGAGCTCTTAGAGGGTAAAAGAGTGAGATAAAAGTTTTTTAAATATACATACATTTAGAAGTAGTTGTAGTTCGTGGACTTTTTTGATATGTAATATTGTGTTTTATTATGGTGAATGATGATGAATATTTTATTATTAAATAAACTTCATATGTTTTTTTTTTTTTAATCAGAATGTAACTTCATATTTGGATATAACTAAATAGCATCCATTACCTATCACAACTAAACTACAAACATGATAGAGTATATTTTTTTGAATTAACAATGCACGACGTGCATTGTATGTAAATAAATTTAAATAATAATTTTTATAAAAAACGTGAATTATATATATAATTAAATTAAAAGCTCATCTATATTTTAATTATTATTAGCTAATTCTATAAGTCTTTAAATACTTAATCTATCATTTGTTTTAGACGTTTGCATAGCTAATTTTTATTTTGTTTAATAGATTGATAATGTCATTTATAATATCATTATATTATTGTCTACTAAAAAGTAAAATAAAATATATATTTCACTGTGGAATTTAATTTGATTACTACATGTATATAATAATTTAATATGAACAGGACTTTACTTATTCATACAGATATAAAAAATTGTATATAACCGTACTACTAATAAATGAGTTTAAAAGAATTTAAAAATCTTTATAAAAGTGTCTAAAACAAGTTGAAAGTCAAATAAAAGTAGAAAAACAAAAATCAGATGAAATTATATAGGTGGGTATAATTGACTTTATTATAATAATTAGGAATAAAATAAATATTCAAAAATTTTCACACGTGCTAACATTTATAAGTAGTATAAATATAAATATAGATATATAATAGATAATTATGCACACAAGGCATAACGATACCGCAACTTACTTGCCAAAGGAAATGCACAGTGCCACGTCGAGTGAACCTTCTGAAAACATAATACTAATCTCGTAGCACAGATGCAACTTGAAGAAGTTGACTAGTTTCGCACTAACAATTGCAAGATGTCAATGCGGGCAAATGAAACATACTATTATTTCAGACAGAACAAGTCTATTGATGAAACATTTTTTGGACACTTTAAGATAGTGACACGTGTATTCGGTGTCAAGAAATACTTTCTGCCTTGATTACGACACGTGCTTGTCGAATCATGATCCCTCTTTCCCGAGATGATACTATGTATAAGGATCTACGACACCGGTATGCACGGGCGACACGTATTCCTCGGTCAAATGGGTGGGTACATCGGCCCCTAACCGTACTAGACCCTCGGCACCGATGTGTACCCACTGCATCGGCGTTCCTGTTCCTGCAGGACTATTGATAGACAGGTCATTAGCCTGGGCTAGGCTAGATTAGCCATCATGACCTGGTTTTACCTGGATGGTATCAGGACGCATAGGAAAACAGAAGACTCAACCAAAGGGGGGAGCTGACACGTGGCGTACTGTGTCAGATCAAAGGCAAAAAGACTAGAATACCCTTGCTGACACACAACTTGGGAAAGCCAGTATTTAATGCACATTTTCCTTGATGAGACAGCATTTAATGCGTAAAGACCCGGAAGTGAAAGACAATGAATGTTCCAGTGATCGAGCATTTAATATATCCCTGCCGAGTGAAGGTCATTAAACGCTCAACAGACCAAGAGTGATGCATTGGTTGCTCAGGGTCCCGAGCAGTTAAAGAAGTGTCATTTCTCCTAAAATCAGTGCTCATGTTACCCACCTCTAATGATCGCCTACTAGCCATACTGACAGCAATCATGAGTTTTTAAGATATAAATACTCCTCACAAAACACATGATGGGGTACGCAAAAAACCCTCTCTCAACCTTCATACAGTGTTCTCTTATTCCCCTCTCTCAAAGAACTGACTTGATCGTTGGAAGGGATATGCCGAAAAATACTTTGGCGCCCTTCTAACCTGTTTTTCTTTGTTCTGGGAACCCCCTTCAGTTTTTCAGGATCACTCAGGCGACTCATACCAATGACCGATTATCCACCTTCGACCCCCACAACTTGTTCAACTAGCAAAATTAACCACCCAATTTTGAATACATGTTCACCACGGGAGAGATCTGTCCTCGTGTTTATATTTGTGCAAGATTCTGCACGCACAATCTGGCGCCGTCTGTGGAAAGCGACTAGTTTTCCTAGTTTCTTCTCTAGAAAGAACAGTGACCATGGTAAATACTCGACAAAAAGGGAAAGGTCTCCAACAAAGAAGTCTCGAGTTGCAAGCTCCACGTCATGATGGAGGGAGGGGTCATGCTGAGGACGACAAAAATGTCTCTATTCAGTCAAGGGGGCTTACTCCTCAAACCAGCATGGGCATCAGGTCAAGAGGATCCGCCCCCTTGGCTCATCAATTGGCGGAGGTGATCAAAGAAAAATTTGGGGATCGACTACGACAATTAGAAAAAGACAATATGAATGTTCTAAGCCGGCTCAACGAACTCGCCGCCTTCGGCGAAGGATCGAGGGACTCGTTCCTTTCTCGTAGACTCCCCGCCCGGGAAGCAGAAACTGAGGACCTGAGGAATCATTTAAATAACAAGGCTAAAGGCTCCAGGGCCCTGAAGCGCCCAAGAACCAACGAGCATCCCCTCGACGATCATTCCAGGAAGGCAAGGTCTTTAGCCTTGGACGACCTCCGACGAGGACTGTCAAGGCGGAGGAAGGGGGACGAGTCCGAGGAGGATTCAACCTTTTCGACGCCCAAAGAAGGGGAGCCCTGTCAGTGAACTTGGAGACCTCAAAATACATCCCTTTGGGGTGGAAATTGATCTCAGAGCTCGGTTGGAATCCAGGAGAAAGGGTAGGGCTGTCCGGGATGATGCTGAAGACGAGACCATGCAATCACTTTTTATCAGGGATATCTGAGGGATGGAGGTACCAAAGAAGTTCGTCGTGCCAAGATTTAAAACTTACGATGGGTGATCAGATCCTGAAGCTTACCTCAAGCAATACAAGCAAATGATGTCCCTGTATCATTCGGACCAACAGCTCATCTGCCGAGTGTTTTCCATGAGCTTGAGAGATTCAGCGATGAAGTGGTTCGAGGCTCTCCCCCCAACAGCATTGGATCATGAAAGGAGTTGACGAGGCAGTTTCTAGCCCGATTCATTACAGGGAGTAAGCGGTCTAAAGACGTTGGATCATTACTGACGCTCAGGCGGAGGAAATCCAAAACCCTTCACTAGTACGTCATCCAGTACTGGAAAGAGGTTAATAAGGTAGAGGGGTGTTCGGAAGTCATGACAGCGGCATTCTTCAGGCTTGGCTTGGCAAGGGACACGGACCTGTACCAATCCCTGACTAAAAAGACTCCCTCGGATATGGGCGAGTTGAGGGCCCGAATAAACAAATACTCTAGGATCGAGGATGAAATGGAGACCAACAAAGACAGAAATCCCCCACCTAAGATAAAAGAAAGGGAGCGGGAAAACACTTCTCGAAAGGGGCTGGTACCCCTCCGGGAGGGTCATTCAAAGGTGTTCACACTATGTTCAAGGAACCCATCTACAGGTTGCTCCATAAGATCAAGCATGAGCCGTTCTTCAAGTGGCCGCCCAAGATGTAGAGCGATCCCTTCATCCGTGATCAAAAGGTCAAGTGTTCCTATCATCGAAATTTCGGCCACCGCACCAAAAATTACAGAGTATACAAATCTTTCTTGGAAAGGCTGGTCCAGGACGGTTACTTAAAAGAGTACATAGAACCCAAGTCAGAAGAGAGACGCGGTCCTACCCCGGTCGTGGAGCAAGACAATGTCATAGACGTGATCCATGTATGTCCACTAGATCGCCTGACGTCCAAGGAGCTGAAGTCCGACCTCAAGAGAGTAGCCTTTACGAGAAAGACTGCAGAGAGTGATGGGGGGCCACCCAGCAAGAAGACCAAGATTGGCGAGCTAGGCATCACGTTCTCCGACGCAGACTTGGCAGACGTGGTGACTCCCCATAACGACGCCCTGATCATAACCCTGAAGATAGGCAGGTTCGACGTCAAGAGGGTGTTGGTCGACTTCGGGAGTTCCTCGGAAGTGATGTACTCAGAGACCTTAAAGCGAATGAGTTTTGGCCTCAAGGACTTTACCAAGGTCAGGACGCCACTCGTCGAATTTAACGGCTCGTTCGCCTTGTCCATAGGCAAAATCACGTTGCCAGTTGTCACGGGTCCCTTCACCATCAATACAGAGTTTGTCGTGATCAATACGGACTCTCCCTACAATGTGATCATGGGACGAGCATGGTTGCATGCACTGGAAGCGGTGCACTCCACTTATCACCAAAAATTAAAATTTGACACGCTAGAAGGGATCATGAAGATCCAAGGGGACTAAGCGTCCGCGAAAAACTTTTTTTACTCGGCTATAAGAGCGGGGGTTTTCACCGAAGAGAAGGGGCGCGCCCCAGAAGAGATCCTGAAAAAATAGTAATCATAGTCCGAGCGTCCAGGAATGGATGACCCCCGGACTGACCCGACAGAACGATCAGTGGAGGACCTCCGAAAGGTGCCCTTGGTGGATGGTGAAGATGAAAGGTACTTCTTGATTGGAACCGTGATGCCCATAGCTGAACAAGAGGAGATGATTGACTTCTTGAGGGGAAATACAGACGTGTTCGCTTGGAGCACAATTGAGATGAAAGGAGTGGACCCCAAAATAATCACACACAAGCTGCATGCCGACCCGACGCACAAGCCAGTAAAGTAGAAGCTAAGACGCATGGCACCGCACCATGCCCGGGTGGTTAAGAGGAAATTGATAAACTCCTGGAGGCCAATACCATCCAGGAAGTACAGTTCCTAGAGTGGCTGTCTAACACGGTCTGTGCAAAGAAAAAAAGGAGAAAATGGCGTGTCTGCGTAGACTTCACTGATCTAAACAAGACGTGTCCCAAGGACGACTACCCCCTGCCAAAGGTGGACCAGTTAGTGGATGCCACTGCCAGATATCAACGTATGAACTTCTTGGATGCCCGAGCAGGATATCATCAGATCCCTCTCCATCCCCCGGATCAGGAAAAGACGGTGTTTATCACTCCAAGGGGGGTTTACTGCTACAAAGTGATGTCATTTGGGCTAAAGAACACCGGGGTAACATACCAGAGGCTGATGAATCGGATGTTCAAAAGACAGATCGGCAACACTATGAAGGTCTACATTGATTATATGTTGGTAAAGAGCAAATGAAGTTGTGACCATCTGGTGGATTTGGCGAATACCTTCTCCACCCTCAGGGAGTATGGGCTGAAGCTGAACACCGCGAAGTGTGTTTTCAGAGTAGAGTCAAGTAAATTTCTCGGATATTTGGTAAGTCAACGAGGAGTCAAAGCTAACCCGGATCAGATTCAAGTGATCCTAGACATTCGGAGCCTGCGAACAGTCCAAGAAGTTCAAAAGCTCACAGGGATACTGGCAGCACTTAACCGTTTCATCTCGCGCTCCTCGGACAAATGAAAACCCTTTTTTGGGGCTATCAAGGGGCCCGAGAAGGATACGTGGACCCAAGAGTGTGAAGACGCCCTGACAAGAATCAAGGAATACCTCAAGACTCTCCCAACCCTATCCGTCCCTGTCTAGGGGGAAACGTTATTCTTGTACTTATCCGTATCAGAATTTGCCCTCAGCGGGGTACTCATTCGTGAGCATGAGCACCGCCAGAAGCCAGTTTATTACATAAGCAAGGCGCTGCTAGACGCGAAAACAAGATACCTGCCCCTGGAGAAACTCGCTCTATCCCTGATCATAACTACGAGAAAACTAAGGCATTATTTCCAGGCGCACCCAATTATTGTCCTTACCGATCAGCCTTTAAAGGCCATTTTGAGGAAGGCAGACCTCTCTGGAAGGATTTCCAAGTGGCAGTAGAGCTGGGAGAACACGACATTCATTTCAAACCTCGAACCGCTATAAAGGGTCAGGTATTGGGGGACTTCATAGCAGAGTTTTTCGGGAACCTCCCGTCCCGGAAAGGCCACCTCCCGGCATAACGTCCCCGAAAATTGTAAGGGACCGCCATGGCTTTTATGTGTAGACGGTTCCTCCAACAGTAAAGGGTCCGAATCGGTATCTTGCTAGTCTCTCCAGATGGGATGGTCGTCGAGCAGGCCATCGGCTGGGATTCAAAGCATCCAATAATGAAGCCGAGTATGAGGCCCTCATCTCAGGGCTTCGGTTAGCCGAGGCGACAGGAGTTACGACTTGGCTACAGTGCGATTCATGCTGGTAGTCAACCAGGTTAACGGAGAGTTTGAGACAAGGGACCCTAGGATGAAGGCTTACCATCACGAGGCGACAACTAATCCGCAAGTTCGAAAAGATTGAGATCAAGCAAGTATCCGAGACAAGAACGCGCATGCCGACGCCTTGGCTAGCCTAGCCTCGGCACTGGATTCCTCTCTGCCGCGCAGAATCACCATAGAGTATCTTCCCACTTCCAGTACATAGATAAAGCTCCTGAGGCGATGGCCGTCCAGGAATCACACAAGCTGCCTAGCTGGATTGATCTTTTTCTTAGATTTCTGGTGACAGGAGACCTCCCGAGAGTGTTCGAAGGAAGCCAAGAAGATAAAAACTCAAAGCCCCGAGATTTTGGGTCTTCCCCGGATCAGAAGCTATACCGAAAGGTCGTCTCAGGGCCTTACCTATATGCGTCCAAGAGGATCTGGGGAAGACCTCCTCTATGAGGTACACGAAGGAATATGCGGGGGGCACTCTGGGGGGCGATCCATGGCACACCGCATCATGTCTCAAGGATATTTGGGTTGCGCCGCGGAAGCGCACGCATATGTCCAGAAAATGGGACCAATGTCAGAGGTTCTCCCCGGCAATCAAACAGCCTGCGGGGGACTTGCACCCCTTAACAAGCCCTTGGTTATTCGCCCAGTGGGGGCTCGACTTGGTTGGACCCCTGCCTAAGGCTCCTGGAAATAAGAAGTTCCTCATTGTGGCAACGGATTACTTCACCAAGTGGGTTGAGGCGGAGCCATTGACTCACATCCGTACATAGATGCTAAAAAGTTTGTCTGGGGAAACATAGTCATCAGATTTGGGATTCCCGAGCACTTGTATCAGATAACGGGACTCAGTTCACAGGCGGACGCTTCAAATCCTTTTGCGAGCAACTCGGGATTGTAATTCTATTCCACCCCTGCCTACCCCAAGCCAATGGGCAGGCAGAAGCCTCCAACAAAATGATTGTCAATGGGATCAAGAAGAGATTGGAGAAAGCTAAGAAAAAGTGGGCGGATGAACTATTGAACATTTTATGGGCATATAGGACCACCCCTCGGACCTCGACAGGGGAAACCCCTTACTCTGGCTTACGGGATGGAAGCAATCATACCTCTAGAAGTGGGGCTCCCAACCATAAGGACGCAAGCTTCGACACAAGGGGGCAACGACCATCAACTTGGCCTGGATTTGGATCTGGCAGAGGAAAGAAGGGAAATAGCCGCCTTGAGAGTAGCCAAGTATCAGGAAAAGATTTTCCGACTTCACAACAAAAGAGTCAAGGCTCGAGAGTTCGAATCGGCGATCTGGTCCTCAGAAGGATAACGGCCAGTACCCGTGACCCAGCAGAAAGGAAAATGGGACTAACTGGGAAGGACCTTACAAAGTGGTATCTGTAGGAGGCTCCGGATCATATAGATTAGAAGATATGGGAGGAAAAACCTGTAATACGACCTTGGAATGTGATAAATCTAAAGAAGTACTATTTTTGAGTGTTATTTCCCTCAGTGCTTATCAACAGCTAAATTACAAGGGTAAGGCCCTGGGGCAGAGTTCAAGGACTCTTACCTCCGAATGAAAAATAGGAGCAAGCCTCTTAAAGGGTAAGGCCCTGGGGGCAGAGTTCAAGGACTCCTGCCTCCGAATGAAAAACAGGAGCAAGCCTCCTAGAAGGGTAAGGCCCTGGAGGCAGAGTTCAAGGACTCCTGCCCCCGAATGAAAAACAGGAGCAAGCCTCTTGGAAAGGTAAGGCCCTGGAGGCAGAGTTCAAGGACTCCTCTCCGAATGAAAAGTAGGAGCAAGCCTCCTGGAAGGGTAAGGCCCTGGGGGCAGAGTTCAAGGACTCCTGCCCCGAAGGAAAAACAGGAGCAAGCCTCCGGAGGGTAAGGCCTGGAGGCAGAGTTCAAGGACTCCTTCCTCCGAATGAAAAGAAGGAACAAACTTCCACAAAGGGTGAGACCCGCGGGGTGCGTACGGTCCTTAGCAATGACGAAGCTGAACCAATCGAGGGCCAGCCAAATTGCTCCCTAGGTGTCGGAGCTATCAAGGTCTTTCAAACAAAAAAAAAGAGAGAAAAATGCACGTAATGAAATGCAAGTACTCATAAAAAGCTTCATTTCAAAAGAGGGGCTTTGCGTCCCCGAGAGCTACAAGAGAAAAGAAGTACAGTTCAAAGAAAGAAAAAGTTTTCATCTGGCCCCCGGCATCTCCAACACATCGCTACAAGGCGAATCAACGCAAAAGGGTTGAGCAGCTTCGGGAACAGGCAGAGCTGGGACTGAATCAGCAGCAGAAGAGTCTGAGGAATATTGTGGGTCGGGGGCTAAGTCCGGCAGAACCTCGTCGGATGGAACCAGAATCACCGCCTCGGGCGGGTCTGCCAAAACTTGCATCGGCGTTGGAGTCGCACCCTCGGCAGCAATCTCGGCCTCGGCCTGCGCCATGTCTGTCGATGGCACGTAACTGTGCATCTGGAAGAATGGG
>CAUOFW020004360.1:0-31642 GCA_963454935.2 Ilex paraguariensis | reverse complement strand
ATTCCACAGAAAATTGGAACACCAATGGACGTCTACATTGACGACATGCTAGTTAAATTGCAGAAAGTCGAGCTCTACATAGGGCACCTTGAAGAGTCATTCCAAGTCCTTAAGGAATACAAGATGAAGCTCAACTCCGCCAAATGTCTCTTTGGAGTATTTGTGAAAAAATTTCTAGGCTTCATAGTCAGCAGTAGAGGAATTGAAGCTAACCCAGAAAAATTTTAAAGCAGTAATGGATATGTAGCCACCTTCCAACACAAGGGAGATCCAACGCTTAATAGGAAGAATAGCTGCATTGAGCCGTTTTGTGTCTAGATCAAGTGATAAATGTCAACCCTTCTTTAAAGCCTTAAAGAAGGCATTCCAATGGGATACCCTGTGTGAAGAAACATTCAAAGCTTTGGAGGATTATCTGAGCTCACCCCTTGTTTTGGTGAGTCCCTTGGAAGGAGAAGTACTAACTCATTGCTGTCTCAAATTTCTCGACCAGCACAATATTAGTAAAGGAGCGAGACAGAACTCAGCAACTAGTATATTATTGTAGCAGAGCCCTAAGGGGGCAGAGGAGAGATATCTAAAAGTGGAGAAGCTTGTCTTAGCTTTGGTTACAACTGTCAGAAGACTTAGGCCATACTTTCAGGCTCATATTATTGAGGTTCCAACAGATCAACCAATGAAGTAAGTATTTCATAAGCCAAAGTCTTCAGGGAGATTGGTCAAATGGGTCATAGCATTCAATGAGTTTGTTATCAGATATAAGCCAAGAACAGCGATCAAAGGGAAGATTCTGGCAGATTTCATCACAGAATTCACAACAGAAACACATATGGAGGTAACACAGTAGGTACCCGACCTCCCTATGGGGAGGCTTTCAATAGATAGAGCCGCTAACGCACAGGGAAGTGGTGCTAGTCTAATTCTAACCTCCCCAGATGGAGTAGATGTCAAGTATGCTATCAAGTTTGGGTTTAAGGCTTCAAACAATAAAGCAGAGTATGCAACCATCATCTGTGGGCTCAATCTTGCTCACTCAATGGAGGCAGAACAACTCAAGATTTGCAGTGATTCCCAGCTCATGGTGAAACAGATAGATAATTCTTATAAGGCCAAAGGCAAAAAAAAATGGTCCTTTACCTTAAAAGGGTGGAGGAGTTGATCAAGAAGTTTGTGCAAGTTAAAATCAGGCAAGTTCCCAAAACTAAGAATTCACGAGCAGACGTTCTAGCAAGGCTAGCTACAGCCTCGTAAGAAAACCTGAGTAGGTTAATACTAGTAGAACACCTAGTAAAACCATCTGTAAGTGTTGAGGAAGAAGAAGTACTCCTATTATTGGCCCCCACCGAGTTGGATGGACCCATCAGAGGATATCTTCAGAATAGAATCCTGCCAGAGGACCCCAAGGAGGCTATAAAGTTAAGGGCCAGGTCTGCTAGATTCTCAATCCTACAAGGGAGCCTGTATAAATGAGGTTTCTCGACGCCTCTCCTTAAATGTGTAGGAGACGAGGACACTAACTACACCCTTAGAGAAATCCACGAAGGAGTTTGTAGTAATCGCATCGGAGCTCAAGCTCTAGCAGGAAAGGTACTGAGGTAGGGATACTTCTGGCCCACCATGCTCAAAGACACCACAGATCTGGTCAAAAAGTGCAAAGTCTGCCAGAAGCACGCCATCAACCCTTATTGTCCACCGGAGCTCTTAACCTCGATAGTGAGCCCTTGGCCATTCCAGCAATGGGGCCTAGACATACTTGGGCCCTTTTCCACTAGTATTGGGCAATTCAGGTTCTCCATTATTAGGGTGGATTACTTCACCAAATGGGCAAAGGTAGAGCCCCTTGCAACAATCACAAAGCAGAAGGTTGATAACTTCACATGGAAATCAATAATTTGCAGGCTTGGGATCTCTAGAGAAATTGTCTCCAAAAATTGGAAGTAATTCGATAACCCTAAGTATAAAAAGTTCTGTTTTGAGCTGGGAATTAAAAATTACTTCTCAGCTCCGGCTCATCCACAATCGAATGGATAGGTAAAGGTCATCATCCGAACCATAAAAGCAGCTCTGAAGACCAAGCTGGAAGCTTTAAAAGGAAAATGGGTAGTATGCGTCCTAGAAGTGTTGTGGGCATACAGAACAACCACTAGGCCGGCTACCCAAGAGACACCATTCGCTTTGGCTTTCAGAACGGAAGTAGTGGCGCCCGTAGAAGTTGGAGTTCTATCCCCCAGGGCTAAATTCTCGGAGCCCAAGCATAACGACGAGTTGCTCTTGCTAAATCTTGACCTCTTGGATGAAAGGAGAGATAGAGCTCTGCACCGTATCAAGAGTTATTAGAGGAAGACAGAAGATACTACAATGGAAGGGTCAAACGCAGGAGCTTTAGTGTCGGAGATCTATTGCTTAGAAAGCTCTTTCCTGCAAGAAAGGATCCCTCTCATAGAAATTTGGGTCCTAACTAGGAAGGACCTTATATCATCTCAAGTATAGTCAGACCCGGGAACTACAAATTGCAAACAAAGGAAGGAACAATCCTACCTAATTCTTGGAATGTAAAGCATTTGAAAATATTTTTTCAGTGAAGTTTTGTTTGTAAGAAAAGCTATCTTCAATAAAATAGGATGTTTCTAACTCATCCCAATGTAATTCTGTTAAGTAGCTAAAAAGCTGAATATGAGCTCCTTAGCTTATAAACAAAAGATGAGCTCTTCAGCTCATAAACAAAAGATGAGCTCTTTAGCTCATAAAATAAAAGATGAGCTCTTCAACTCATAAAATGAAAGATGAGCTCTACAACTCATAAAGTAAAAGGAGAGCTCTTTAGCTCACAATAAGCAAAGAGCTCCCTAGTTCATAAACAAGGGATAAATTTCTCAGCTTATATGATCTACGGATCACAAACATACAAAAGCGAGAAGCTAGTAGAAGCAAATTGCAAAAAAAAACATAAGAAGTTTTTTTTATTTCATTAATAGGATGGAGTAAAAGAAAGACAAGAAATCCTAAGCCCCCTCCCCACCGAGTTACCTTTTTAGCTCAGTGTCCTCTTCAGCCAAGGAAGCATTCACTGCCCACAGGCTCACATTCTCTTCTTTCAGCTCATCTCTCACTTTTTTCCTCTCGATAAACTTATTGAAGAGCCTTATCCCAGTAGAGGAGCACAAAATGGTAGCAAAGGAGGATCCAGATGACTGAGAAAAAGAGTCACTCCTCTTGCATTTTTTCGAAGATGTGGCAACGTCTTCGTCATCATCCAACTCCTCATCATCATCCGATTCGGCGGGGGAGGACTGAGGAGAAATAAGGAAAGATGCGAACTTAAAGGTAGCAGCAATGGCACTAAACAGGGAGAGGTTCTCATGCGTGACAAGCTCAGAGAAGGGAACAGGCTCAACATGGGCAGACTAGGCGCACTTGCACAATAGCAATATCATGAGATCCAATTATCACAAACAATAGCAAAGCAGGTTTCTAAACCTCTACCTTTGTAAGAAAAATGCTCCCAAGAGCGGGGGACCCTAGACTCTATACAGCGCTACTCGATAGACCTCCAGGAATCTAAAGAGGCCAAAACAATATCGTTAGGCCCATCTTGCTGGGGAAAAGGGAATTTCAAGAACTAGCGGGGGTAGGGCGAAACACCTCCATCTGAAGGAGCTGAAACAGGGGAGCTCATCCTCCTTGAGCTCGTAGAAGTAGAGGAATTTGGCAACAGTAAGGAATTTCTCGTTGCTTTGAAGGCGCCAGAAGAGAAGAAAACTAATCATAGTGTCCCACCCTCAAGGGGAGAGGCAAGAAGGGTATAGTCCAAAGTAAGCAAGAATCCACCCTATGGAAGGGTGGATGGGAAGATGAAGGGCCATCTCAAAGGCCCCTTCGAAAAAGCAAACCTCCCCTCGAGGGAGGAAGTTACAAGGTTTTTTAGGGCTTGGGACTCGCATGGGTAAGTCTGTAGAAAGAAAAAACCGCCTCTTGATTACGTCTAAGTTTGAGGATGTTAACACTGAGGGAACTAGGTAACTGAAGTGCCACCTCCAATCAATCTCAATGGAAGTTCGTTGCTTAAATAAAGAAGAGGGAGGGGCAGCCATCGAGAATTAGGAGAAGAAACAGAGAACATAGAGAGAAAGAGACCCCAAGAAGGACAGGCAATAAGCAATAAGGAATCAAAAGATCCTTAGTCTCGTGCGCAACAGGAAACCTGAAGCTTAAGGAAACTTCAAAAATTCCCGAATTTAAAGGGACAAGAAACGTGGGAAGATGAAAAGACGCCCCCATCCATTGCATTCCCATAATTGTTACAGTAGTTACATTTTTGAAAAGTAGTAGGGCACGAGCTACAATGAGAAAGTCGGTGTCCAACTCTTCTAGATCAGTTTGGTTAATGGAAGTCTGCCAACTCGGTTTAGCTCAAAAGCATCCCAAAACGCGAGCAGCACGGATTTATGAGAGTTTCCCCTCAAGCCAGTAGTTCTTTAGCACAACCTAAGCAGAGCTCAGCCACATAACCATCTCAGCTTATAAGAGCAAGCCCACCAAGGCTGAGATCTTAGCTGTCCAATAGGGTTTTTAATCTAATAGTGTTCCTTGCCTTATGAAGGCTACTCCTTCTTAACAAGTGAGGCTTAGTGCATCTCTTTAGCTCTCTAGTTCTTTAACTGTGCCTAGCAGGTCTATTTCAAGAAGAGCTAAATCCTCCTCGAAGTATAAGGGCAAAGGGGGTAAGTGCACAAGGGGGTGAAAGCACAACAAGAAGGCAAGACATAAGACAAAAGCAAAACCAGATATAGAAATGATATAGCAAAAGCAATGTATACTTACATTCCAAAAAAAAACCTAGGTGTTTACATTAGGAGAATAAGAAGTGTCAGGCAAGTCTACAGCAGGAGCATCTGAAGATTCAAGAGTAGGTAAAGGAGGAGAGACCTTAGGTAGGGAAGGAGTAGGAACCTCAATTTCAGAAACAGGAAAAGATAACTCAGTAGCTTGAATCTTGAGGTCAACAGGATCATCATTAGAAGGATGAACGTTGGCAGAATCACCAGCAGGGGCAAGGGGCAGATTAGCAAGTCCAGAGGTAGGAACAAGAGCAAGAGCTGCAGGAAGAGCTGGAGCAGGGGGAACCTCACTCCCTTCAGGAGTGAACTCAGAAGCTGAGGGAACCGAAGTCCCAGATTCATCTTCATCACCTGATAACTCTTCCTTGTTAAGGGAGGTCTCCAAGTCATCAAAGGCAAAGTTTGGGTACCTACGCATGGCTTGTTGTTGGAAAACGAGGTACTCGACATAGAACTTGGTAGTGACGTCATCATCTAACTTCGTAACAAGAGCCTCTTTTTACTTAACTGTAGCTCGCTGCACCTCAAGTTCACTCCAAAGAGCATCACTTGTTTTAGCCAAGACATCATACTCCCTTTTCATTCCCCTGAAAGAGCCCAAAGTCTTGAAGGCCTCTTGGCTGGCCTTGACTCATTTGTCAGTCTTCAGCTTGAGATCCCCCTAGTTTTCCTGAGCTCTTCTTAGGTTCTCTTACTCTCATCCATGATTCTTTTCTTCTCGACTTCTAAGTCCTTAATGATGGAAGTCTGCCTCTCTACCTGTGCCTGCAAGTCTTGGACCTAGGCCTTGAGGTCTTCGTTAGCAAAGGTTAGCTCAGCAACCTTGAGTTCAAACACCTTAGAAGTGTTGGTAGAGCTTTCCAAAGTCTGGATCCGCTTTAGCAAGCCACTCATGTGGATAGTCAGCTAGGAGCAAACAAAACCAAAAAATGAGAGTTAGCACAAAGGAATGGCGCAAGACGAAGGTGGGATTTGGAAAACCAAAAGCTTATCGAAGTAGCGGTAAATAGAGCAGTGGAAATGGAAGACCCAAGGGGCATGTTTGTAGCCCTTTGGTAGTCAGATTCTGGAATAATGGAGGCAATGGCCTCCGCTGCACGTTTAATTTTATTCATGAGGGAGCCGTCACCCTCGATCTTGGGGCGCTTTTCTTTATTAGTTGCAGGATCCTGGAGAAGGAAAAGCTGAGAAGACTCCTCAACCGGTCCAAGAGGAGTAGAACTAGGTAAAATGTGGGTGATGGTCTCCAGGGCTCTCTCGACTTCTACTGGGGTGGGAGAGTTCAAGACCACACCTTGTTCAGAAACCCCCTAGGTACGAGAGGCACAACCCCTTGAGGGATGAAGGTCTGCATAACCATTGGAGAGCTCAAAAGTGGGACAAAGGCCGCCTGGGAAGGAGGAGGAGAAGTAGGGGTACCCTAAACCTCGACACCATCGCTGAGGAGGAGGCACTACACACCCTATCCCGGTCTCCTAAGGATGAGATGCGACTAGATTTTAAATACACCTATTTACAATTATTATAATCTGGACTAATCAAACATTAAATAATCCTACAGGTGCAACAACACCACCCATCACCTTAGAAATTAAGCATGATGGTAAAACCTGTCTCATAACTTGTACCATATATAAAACACTTGTACCAATCATTTGTTTCCCAGGTTGTGGACATATACAAAATCTCACACCCATATAGCATACATCACAAAGTATGCTTGTTGAGTCTATTTACAAATATATATTATTAACCTACCATAATAATCTCTCATAAACTAGTTACACTGTCACTCAACTTGAGTGATATCATACTAACGTTGCACAAGACTCAATCAACTAGACAATGGACCAGTCTGTATCCACCTTTATTGTACCTAAAAAGAAGAAGCTATAGGGGTGTGAGCTAAACCATGCTCTTAGTGAGTATACATGCTGTATATGAAATGAAAATGATAGTAATACACTAAAGTAGGTAGATACTACGTAGATAAACGTATCAAACAACAACATCAATCTAATTCCAGAGAATTCACAAGTCATATCACATCTATACTACCCCTTATCGGGTTAATCGATCTTACATGGATCCGTGTCTCCCGAACCTTCCGGGAACACTACAGTACTAGCACACCATTGCACGCCCAGTGATTAGGCATCGACGACCCTATCTCAAATAGTGCGCCACATTCCACAATACATAATACACGGTACAAAACTTCATTCCAATCACATAAGCACGTATCACATAATCCTGGAGAATTGCTATTAAATTCTATCATTTACTATCATCTTATAATAGCATTTACAAAACATATAAATATATACACCACCTCAGATGTACAAATTTATGGCCTTTCGGTCCTATCGGTGGATCCTTTTAGTGTCACCGTATTTATTCCAATACCGACTGTCTCACTCGTTCCACCTAACACATTTGTAATTACTATATCAAAATGTTTATCACATTTAATAGTTAATCATGCACTAATGCACACAAATGATGCACCTCAAAGTGCCCCCGTAACCTCGGTTACCGCATTATCTACTCATACATTAGCACTTTTGTTCTAGGATCACATTTCCTCCCCAACTTTCCAAAATCACTCACATTAATCACAATTAGGATTAATTAAGTCAAACACATTGACCAGGGGTCCATTTTCACACAGTTTGACCCTGAATCCTAAAAATCGCACTTCCGGCATGTCATACATTTCGTACTGGATATTAAATTCATTTGCATTCGAAAGTCATATTATCACCCCAAGCATCATTTAAAAGCGACATGTAAAATTTCAGGTCATTTGGATTAAAATTCATATATGTGATAATAATATTTATAAATCAGGGTTCAACGTTACCAGCACCTTTTCCCATCCTCTATCGCTCTTTTCTTTTAAAACCGCTACACTTAAATTCACGTATACATTTAATCAATGCAAAACAGCCCCTAATTGGGCCTTTAAACCACCCATTTCATTCCCATAATTTTTGTTTTCAACCTAGCTCTCGAAAAATATACTGAACATCTCAAATAGTCATTTTTCACATTTTTCTTACATTTAGTTTAATACCTGTTTGAAACCTATTTTTAACAGCTCATTAATTATGCTAAATATACTTAATTTCACCTCATACAAAATCTGTTTTGACATTAACTAAATCAGCTCATGAAATTTGAATAAAAATAGCTCATTAAAAATAAAATAGCTCATGTATTTAAATTAAAACAACCTACTAATTAAACATGCTAAAACAGCCCACACATATACAAATACGTACATATTAAAATTAATAACAACTCATGCTTAAATTTAAATCCATATACCTTCCTTGCTCATGGTTCAAATGGACACACACATATATTTATTTATTTTTCCTTGATGTCTCCTTCACTCTTTCTTATTTTTTCCTTTTTCTCTCCTATTCTCCTCACTCTCGGCTTCAGTACACACACACACACACACACACACACACACACTTTGTTTATATTTTAAAAGCACACACACACACACACATGAGACACACTTTATTTTGGTTTTTAAGATGCCAACACATGTAAAGGTAATGGGTTAATTACCTTTGCCTCCCCCAAGTTTTTAAATGATTTCAAAATCGACTCACTAATATTTTCACAGAATTTCTATTTAGCCCACAAAAGTATGTTAATATGCATGCAATGCATGATTGAGTCTCACAACTCTCCCCCACTAATAAAAATTTCATCCTCAAAATTACTTACTTGGACTAAACAAATGAGGATATTGAGCCCGCATATTCTCCTTAGTCTCCCAAGTTGCTTCCTTTATTGAATGACTATGCCACATAACTTTTACCAATGGTATCGTCTTCGTGCATAATACCTTCTCCTTCCTACCCAAAATCTGAACTAGCTGCTCTACATAGGTCAAATCCTCAGCTAACTCTATCAGTTCTGAAGTTAACACGTGTGATGGGTCAGGCATATACTTCCATAGCATAGGCACATGGAATAAATCATACAACCTAGACAACTCTACTTGTAACTTCAATTGGTATGCAACAGCTCCAATCTGCTCTACAATGCTGTATGGACCAATATACCTGGGAGTCAACTTCCCTTTTTTACCAAAATGAATGACCACTTCCAAGTGATATCCGTAAAAACACTCGATCACCCACCTCGAATTCCAAGCCACGTCGTCGATTGTCAACATAACTTTTTTGCCTGCTCTGTGCACTCCATAATCTTTCCTGTATAACTTTAATTTGATCAGCAGTCATTTGCACAATCTCTGGACCCAATAACTTCTTCTCACCCACTTCACTCTAGCACACTAGGGTTCTACACTTCCTCCCATACAAAGCTTCATATGGTGCCATTTCAATTGAACTCTGGTAACTTTTATTATAAGAAAATTCAATCAAATGCAAATAATTATCCCAGTTACCTCGAAGGTCCATGACACAACCTCTCAACATGTTCTCCAATGTCTAAATAGTATGCTCTATTTGTCCATCTATTTGTGAGTGGAATGATGTACTAAAGTTTGTAGTGCCCAACACAGTCAGTAAGCTAGGCCAAAACCTCGAAGTAAAGCATGGATCCTTATCAGAGATAATAGATACAGGTACACCATGCAATTCTCACAATCTCATCAATGTACAATCTAGCTTGCCTGTCAAGAGCATAGGACATTTTAATAGTTAGAAAATGAGCAAACTTTGTCAACCTATCAACTATTACCCAAATCGCCTCACGTCCCTTCTGCGTACAGGGCAAATTACTCACAACATCCATAGTAATATGCTCCCACTTCCATTCTGGAATCGGTAGAGACTATAATAACCTTGCTAGTCTTTGATGCTCAGCCTTCACCTGCTGACATACCAAACATCGAGCCACAAACTCAACTATCTCTCGTTTCATTCTAGGCCACCAATAATGCTCTCTCTAGTCACGATACAACTTTGTACTACCTGGATGTGTAACATATGTTGAACTGTGTGCTTCTTCCAGAATCTCTCTTTTTAACCCTGCATCATTAGGTACACATAACCGAGAACCAAATAACAAAATATCAGCACTATTAATAATAAAATCAGTCTTCACCTCTTTCTTCAACTTCTCAATTTGGAGACCAAACTGTTGTGCCTCTCTGATCTTGTCCACCAGCACTGGTCTCAAAGTCAGTGTAGCAAGTAAAGTTGTAGTCTCTCCTATCTCCAACTGCACTCTCAAAGATTTCAAATCCATAAATAATTCTCTTTGAATCACTCACAAACTAGCCAATCTGTCTGATGATTTTCGGCTCAAAGCATCTGCCACAGCATTTGCCTTTCCTGGCTGGTAATGAATAGTGCAGTCATAATCCTTAATAAGCTCAATCCAGCGCCTCTACCTTAGGTTCAACTCTTTCTGGGTAAACAGATATTTCAAACTCTAGTGGTCTATATAAATCTCACATGTAACCCCATATAGAAAATGTCTCCACAACCTCAGTGTAAACACAATAGCTGCAAGCTCCAAATCATGGGTAGAATAATTGCACTTATGAGGTTTTAGCTGTCTAGAGGCATAAGCTACCACTGTATCGTGATGCATCAACACACAACTCAAACCTTGATGTGCGACATCAATATAAACTACGAAACCATCACTACCTGACGGAATGGTCAATATTGGTGCAATCGTCAATCTGGTCTTTAGCTCTTGGAAACTTTGCTCACATCTATCAGACCATTCAAACTTTACACCCTTCCGAGTCAATTGGGTCAAAGGCATAGCTATAATGGAGAAATACTGTACAAACCTCCGATAGTAACCTGTCAATCCCAAAAAACTCTGAATTTCTATCACTGTCCTCGGTCTCTCCTAGTTAACTATAGTATCAACCTTAGCTGGATCAACACATACACCATCACTAGAAACTACATGCCCCAAAAACATAACCCCTGTCCAACCAAAATTCACATTTGCTAAATTTGGCAAATAATCGCCCATCCCTCAAAGTCTATAGTAACACCCTTAAATGTTGCATATGCTCCTATTCACTATGGGAGTATATCAATAAATCATTGATGAACACTATCACAAATGAATCAAGATATGATTGGAATATTTGGTTCATCAAATCCATAAATACAGCAGGAGCATTTGTCACATCAAAAGACATCACCAGAAACTTATAGTGTCCATACCTGGTCAAAAAAATAGTCTTCGATATATCACTATCCCTTACTTTCAACTAATGATATCCTGACCGAATATCAATCTTTGAAAACACCCGGGCACCTTGTAACTAGTTCAGCAAATCATCAATATGCGGCAATGGATACTTGTTCTGAATAGTCACTCTATTCAGCTGTCTATAATCAATACATAACCTCATAGTGCCATCCTTCTTCTTTACAAAGAATACTGGTGCACCCCAAGGAGATACACTAGGCCGTATAAATCCCCGATCTAACAAATCCTACAACTGCACTTTAAGTTCCTTCAATTTAGCTGGAGCCATCCTGTATGGAGTAATAGATATGATACTAGTTTCTGGCACAAGCTCAATGGTAAATTCCACCTCCCGTTCCATTGGTAACCCTGGTAACTCTTCAGGAAACACATCAGCAAATTCACTAACCACAGAAATATTCTTCAATTCAGAATTACCCCTCTAAGTATCTTTCACATAAGCTAAGTACTCATAGCATCCTTTCCTGAGTAATTTCCTGGCTTTAATTGCTGATATCAAATTCCTCATCTCAGGGTGTCGATCTCCAAAGAATTGAAACAAAGGAACATGTGGAATTCTAAATACTACTTCTTTATGAAAATAGTCAATAGTAGCATGATATGCAGACAACCAATCCATTCCTAAAATCACATCAAAATCCTAGAAGTCAAGAGGTAGCAGATCTGCAGGTAATTCTCTATTACCCACCTGAACTAGGCACTCCCTATATACTAGCTTGGTCGTCACACAATCACCCGTGGGAGTAGCTAGAGTCAATCCACAGTCTAATGGAGTAGGTGGTCTATTAACATGCATGGAGAATGGCAGATATATAAATGAACGTGTGACACCTGAATTTATAAGTACTCGTGTCTGCTGACCAAACATAGACATCATACCTGTGACCACATCCGGGGTCGCCCGAGCATCCCGTTGAGTAAGTATAAAAACACGATCTCCAGCCTCAAGTCCGCTCGGTCCACTGCCACCAACACCATTACCTCTAGTACTGCCTCCTTGTCCTCGACCTCTACCACTTGTTGCTCCTCGAGACACCGTAGGTGCACTGTTTATCAATGAACTCTGAGTAGAATATTGCGGACAATCTCTTTGCATGTGTTCCTCCTAACCACATAAAAAGCAACGCCATGACATAGCAGATCTTGGTCCTTCCATAAGACGGTTCTGTACAATATGCCCAATCTGCCCGCAACTGTAACAAGAAACTGTACTCTCCTAAGACTGTCCCATCTCTCGACCCAGTACAAAGGAAGATGATCCACTCATTCCTTGTCTTCAACTTTGGAATAGGCCTCCTAATTTCTTCTTACTTGCACCCTTTGTAAACATTCATCTCCAGGCCCTACTAAAGAAACTTCCCTTGGAACCTTGTCCACTTGGCTCATATCTTCCCCTTTTTGCCTGTTCATTTGCATTTTCCATCTCTTTCAGATCAGTTTCCACAATTAGGGCTTTGTTGTATAAGTTTGAAATTGTTGTTAATTCCAGTATTGAAACACGGGATCTAATATTGTAATTTAGCCCAATCTGGAATCTTCTGCATCTTTCGCCCTCATCTGCAACAACAAAAGGCATAAATTTGGACAAAGTACTAAATTTACTCTCGTACTCCATCACTGACTGATTCCTCTACTGTAGATGTAAAAATTCATTTTGTTTCTAATATCGATAACTCGAGGGAAATTACTTTTTGTTCAAAGCATTTGAAAACTGCCGCCACAGGGAAACTCTAGGAACAGAACTGGCCTCCCCTTCGGTGCACATTGGTAGAAGTGCTCTCTCCATAGCCTCCCACCAATCCCCTCACCAATTCCCATAACCCCGAATATCTTCTTGATGCATCATAACTGATTTTCTGCCTCCAATGGACCTGTAGTTCCCATAAATATTGGTGGATCAAGCTTTTTAAACTGTTCGTGCAACGTACCCTTGAGCTTTACTATTTCAATTCGCGTAGTATGTTGCTCAAAGTACTTAACTATTGCTTCCTACAATTGCCTAGCTTCTCGATCACTTGGTTCCTCCTCCACCTGCGATCTCTTTCCCTTATCTCCAACCTGAGTAGATGACCCTTCTCCCTATATGTATCCCTTTAACAAATGTAAGTATCGCATATAGGTCATGATAGCATGCAGTATATATTTCACACACTCACACGGACCTCTAACACCCCACCTAAACAAACCAATTCCTAAGTCCACTGTCACACTAGACTTAACTCGACTACTGAATTATAAACTCTAGCTCGAATACCAACTAAATTGTCACACCCTATCCCGATTTTCCAAGGATGAGATGCAACTAGATTTTTAATAGACTTGTTTATATTTATTATAATCTGGACTAATCAAACATTAAATAATCTCATAGGTGCAACAACAGCACCCATCATCTTAGTCATTAAGAATGATGGTAAAACCTATCTCACAACCTGTATCATATATAAAACACATGTACTAATCATTTGTTTCTCAGGTTATAAACATATACAAAATTTCACACCCACATAACATACATCACAAAGTATGCTTGTTAAGTCTATTTACAAATATATACTATTAATCTGTAGTAATAATCTCGCACAGATATAATACACAACCCAAAAACTAGTTATACTAACACTCAACCTGAGTGAAATCACACTAACATTGCACAAGACTCAATCAACTGGACAGTGGACCGGTCTGTATCCTCCTTTATAGTACTTGAAAAGAAGAAGCTGTAGGGGTGTGAGCTAAACCACATGTTCAGTGAGTATACATGTTGTTTATGAAATGAAAGTGATAGTAATACACTGAAGTAGGTAGATACTATGTAGATACACATATCAAACAACAACATTAATCTAATTCCAGAGAATTCACAAACCACATCACATCCATACTAACCTTCATCGGGTAATTGGTCCCACATGAATCCATGTCTCCCGAACCTCCTGGGAACACCACAGTGCTAGCACACCACTGCATGGCCAGTGATCAGGCATCGACGCCCCTGTTTTAAATAGTGCACCATATTTCACAATACGCAATACACAGTACAAAAGCATCATTCCAATCACATAAGTACGTAGCACATAATCCTGGAGAATTGCTATTAAATTCTATCATTTACTATCATCTTATAATAGCATTTACAAAACGTATAAAGATATACACCCACCTCAGATGTACAAATTTATGGCCCTTCAGTCCTATAGGTGGATCTTTTCGGTGTCACTTTATTTGTTCCAATACCGACTGTCTCACTCGTTCCACCCAACACATTTTTAATTACAATATCAAAATATTTATTACATTTAATAGTTAAATCATCCACTAATGCATGCAAATGATGCACCTTAAAGTGCTCCGGTAACCCCGGTTATCACACTATCTACTCACACATTAGTACTTTTGTTCTAGGGATCACATTTTCTCCCCAAATTCTCAAAATCACTCACATTAATCACAATTAGGATTAAGCAAGTCAAACACATTGACTAGGGGTCCATTTCCACACTATTCGATCACGAATCCTAAAAATCGCACTTCCGACATGTCATACATTTCGTACCGGATATTAAATTCATTTGCATTCGAAAGTCACATTATCACCTCAAGCATCATTTAAAAGTGCCGCATGCAAAATTTCAGGTCATTTGAATTAAAATTCATACATGTGATAATAACATGTATAAATCAGAGTTTCAGCATTACAGGCACCTTTTCCCAACCTCTATCGCTCTTTTCTTTTAAAACCGCTACACTTAAATTCATAAACACATTTAATCAATGCAAAACGGCCCCTAATTGGGCCTTTAAACCACCCATTTTATTCCCATAATTTTTGTTTTCAACCTAACTCTCGAAAAACATACTGAACATCTCAAATAGCCATTTTTCAAATTTTTCTCACCTTTAGTTTAATACCAATTTGAAACCTATTTTTAACAGCCCATTAATCATGCTAAATATACTTAATTTCACCCATACAAAATCTGTTTTGACATTAACTAAATCAACCCATGAAATTTGAATAAAAATAGCGCATTAAAAATAAATAGCTCATGTATTTAAATTAAAACAGCCTACTAATTAAAACATGCTTAAACAGTCCACACATATACAAATACGTACATACTAAAATTAATAACAACTCATGCTTAAACTTAAATCCATATACCTTCCTTGCTCATGGTTTAAATGGACACACACACGTATTTATTTATTTTTTTCTTGATGTCTTCTTCACACTTTTTTTTCCCTTTTTCTCTCCTATTCTCCTCACTCTCAACTTTAGTACACACACACACTTTGTTTATATTTTAAACACACACAAACACACACAGAGCACACTTTTATTTTTGTTTTTTAGATGCCAACACATGTAAAGGTAATGGGTTAATTACCTTTGCCTCCCTCCCTAGTTTTTAAATGATTTCAAAATTGACTCACTAATATTTTTACAAAATTGTAATTTAGCCCACAAAATTATGTTAATATGCATGCAATGCATGATTTGGTCTCATAGGCACCACTGCCTGACCCGACCTCAACCTTACGCTTGCCCCCATTGGTGTGGAAACTAAAGAACCAAAGACAAATGGATTAGAAAGAAAGAAAGAATAAATGAGGCAAGACAAGAACAAAAGGAAGAAATACTACCTGTTCCCTATTCAGCCTTAGCCACAAAAATTGGGACAGGAGTCTCAACCTTCACCTCTGGAGGACTGAACCCGAGCTCAATAAGAACTTAAGGATTGACGAGCATTGAATATCTCTTTGGATCACAACCCTCTAAGCTAAGCAAAACTTGCTTATCAACAGCACTAAGCTCCGGACGAACACTTGAGAAATAAAATGAGACAGACGAAACAAAGTCAGCTCAAAATACCACCAAAATCGATCCAAACCTACTTGGGTAGGGGCTTACTCAGGTTATCAAGAGAGGACCAAGCATGTGGTACAGGAAGTGTGTCTGCCACATCCACGAGATTGTACTCCCATTCTCTGCCCCACACAAAAAAGAAGAGCTTCTTCCAACCCTTGTGGGAGCTTGGGAGGTCAAAAATAATGGCTTGGGTCTTTGCCCGTTTGGAAATGTACCAAAAACTATCGGAAGGAAGATACTTGACATTGAAAAACTTCATAAGCAAAGACACGGTGGGAACTCCAAGATCATATTTTTTGGAAATAAACTAGGAGACCCACTAGAACACTCCATAAATTGGGAGAAAGTTGGGTAGGGCAAACGTTAAAGTACTACAGGACGCTCTTAAAGAAGGGGGTGTATTGGAAACTAAAGGCCGTTCTCAAAAGCAGCTACGAAGAAGCAGACCTTCTTATGCATTGGGGTATCATATCGAACGTCCTGGTCTGGGCACCAATATCTTACACCCCCAAGAAAATCAAAGCGTGCAGATAGCACTCCCAAATAAGGAGGTGTAACCTCGTTGCGACCTACAAGGTCAAAAGCTCTAGGAACGACCTCAACACCTTCGGTGCTGCCTTAAATCCCAACGCCACTCACTTTGGTCTTACATTTGTTGGATTTTTTAGGCATAGGAGAGGGTGAGAAGGGAGGATCATCAGCATTTTCCTCGACATCGATAGAATCGACGCTAGGAAAGTTGTCTATCTCATCACCCACATCACCCAGGTCAACGTCTTCAGCAGAATTATTGCCCAGAAGGGAAACAGACGAGGTCGTAGCTTCAGAGGAAACACATATGGTTGGACAAGAGATAGGGAGCCTGAAAGATCTGTACAGGAAGGACTTCTGTAAAATAGTCTCTAAGGGTCGAAGGATCGAGACACTAACGACCAACAAGGAAAACTCTAGCAGTAGAGTAAGGATTCAAGAAAAGCGAAAGAGTAGACAGTGAGTGATCTCGATTCCTAAAGTAACAAAAATGAAAAGTCCAAAAATTCAGTAACCACCTCAGATTTGAGTGATCCGGAATGAAGAAGTGATTAAAAGCCAGGAAGTGTACCTAATCGAGGACGAGAGACGAATCAAATGCCCAAAGCAAAATCAGAAAGCGAGCCTTGCAAGACCATTGAGTCAAATTAGGGAAAGCCAATTTTTCAGAGCCCTAAGAACACCAGCAAATTGGGGGAGCTAGAATCTCTAGGAAGAATGAAAAGCCTAAAAAGAGAAATCGAAAGGAGAAGTGAGGCGGTCTCCATCTTCTCAGAAGCATTTAAAGCTTACGGTACGTGGGTCTTTGAAGTGTGAAATGTGCGCAAAAAATGAGACAAAAATGATTACACATAACTGTCAGAAAAACCTCTTCAAGCGCAAATCGAGGTCGCCATATGGAGGTTTGTCTCAACCCAACCTTAGCTCAGCCGCTGCTCAAGACCACTTTGACCAGGGACTGGGGGTAATTGATGATACTAAGAAAGAATTCTGAGTCTGAGACTAGGAGCTGAGGTTAGGAAGGGAGCTCAACTCATGGAGCCTAAGTTCTGAGGTCCAGATCTAAAACTCCATCAACCTACACCTTGAAGTAGATAAGTAGAGGACAACTGGCATTCACGAGGCATCCCCCCAATGGCAACAAGCCCCAATCTAGGCACAAAATTCTCAAACCACCACAACCGTCGCCTAGGATCAAGCAAGACACCACTGGAGGAAGACAAAAATCTTGCCACAGATCCCATAGAACTAGGAATTAGACTATAAATATTGTGCAATGCCTCCAATACGAGGCAAGTAACTCTAGTGGTATCAAAAACACTCTGTGAATCACACACACAATTAATACAGATCAAAAGAGCAAGAAACTCTTATTAGAGTGGATTAGCCGAACTCTCGAACTGATGAACCACTATAATTTTACTGTGTGAAGCGTTCCTTATTTCCAAAAAAGCCAATACACCATTTACACGAGCATAGTAACTCAGATCCAACAGAGCAAATAAATCTATACACCATCAATGCTCATCTACATTCATACACCATCAGTTTTATTGTATTAAAGATTTCCTAATATAATGGAAGAATTATATTATCAAAAAATTTTCATCTAATGTTGATTGTGTATATCTAAGCCATTTTCAATTTTTAAAAGTTTGTTTTTCATTACTGTTGACATTAAAATATCTCTCTTCTTCTTCTCCAAAATACCAGCTATTATTATTTGGAAAAGCTCAAACATAACATCCTTCTTATATTCCAACATTCAAACATTATCAGGTTTGAATTTATGCCTACATTCAATTTTGTTTAATTTTTTTGTTCATACTACTGGTAGTTATTCCAAAGATTTTTTTTTTACAGAGTTTTCATATTTGATATAAGAGCACCACAGTGGATGGTGTTGTTCTAAGACATTGTTTATTTTTGTTGGTTACCCACTTATGCACATACATTACCGTTTATATATATATTTTTTCTAGTTTTCGTTTTGATCTAAGGACACCACTTTGTATGGTGTTTTCATGTACCAGAATAGTGTTGCAATACAGTGTATACAATGTTAAAATATAGTGAGAAATAAGTTACAATGCATTGTTAACCTCCAAAATATATCAATATAGTGTCGGCATCCATTTTAATTTTACTCGTACATATTGAATCCCCAATTTTTCAAATAAAGATGAAGAACCCCAAAACAAGAACACAAAAACCTAACCATTGAATTAGAAGCAACAATCCACTAGACACAATTGAAACTTCTGTGCCACAAAATACTTTTCATCCAAATGAGTCGCAACAAAGAAAACGGAAAGTGTGAAGGAAAACAAATAACAAGATGATAAAAAAACAATAATGAACAATACAAATTAGGGTTTAACAATTAAACTATTTACAGTATATCAATACAGTGTTGTAATGATAGTTTGAGAATACAGATTCCAAATTTCTAATTATTCTACAATTACAAACAGAAATTTAAAAAAAGACACGATTTACCCTAAATTACAAAAAAAAAAATTAGAAAACAAACCCACATTCAACAATACAAAATAGGGTTTTGAAATTATAAGAGGTTGGTTCATAATTCAACTAAAAAGTGAATTAATACAATGTTACCGCAAATTTTTTTATGATGCAAATCCGTAATTTTAAGTGTTTTAACATATAAAAGGTGATCATAGTGGTGTTCAATGCTTTAAGAAGCAATTACACGGAACAAAAAAAGTTTCGAACGCCGTTTGAATTCAATGTCAATCTTGTTCTTCAGTTCTACTCTCCAGTAGAATACCGACAGTCTCTTGGGCAGCACACCAGGGCCGCCCCAACATCATTGTAGATAAAACTTGGGCTTTAAGCCCATAATTCGAGAAGGCCCCACAAATTGAATTATATAATTAATTCACATAAAAAATTTAATTTTACAAAAATTTTAAGTCCGCTCAAAAAATTTAAGTTCAATCAAAAATTTTAATTTCAATCATTTGGGCTCATGATTCAACATATAATATTATAAACTCAAAAATCAAAAGTAAAAAAAAAAAAAAAACTAAACGCATAAAAAAAATTTACTCAAAAGTCAAATTATATTTATCTCACATTTACTCTCTTCTAGTAAAAAATAAAAAATAAAAGTTAAAACATCTCTATCGACAACATTGATTCTTCTATCACACACACATATAATAAATAAAAAATAAATTAATTTTTAATAAAAATTAATTTTAAAAATAAACGACCTCATTCGATATTATCACTTTAGATTTCAAAATGTTTTGAGCCGCCCCGGCAGCACACCCAAATCAGAATGAGACAAGAACTTCATCTTCGTAATCCACTGCAACCTTCACGTGATTTATCGTTTTGATTGAAGTTTTTTTTTCAAATTTTCGTTTGTTTTGCTCGGTGACTGCCGAAGTTGAAGCATTGTGTTCACTTTGGCAGCACACACAACTTGGAAGATCAAGAACTTGATTTTTGATAACCCACCGCAACCATCAAAGCTTCGTATCTTAGAACCCAATATTTTTGTTCGGATTTTTTGGAACGACTTGACTATATACTCTTTAGAAATTTAAACAGTTGTAATAAATGGAAGACGTCGGTTGTTTTGTTTGTGATTTGCCGAATTTAAAGTGGATACTCCGATTTAATTGAAATATATTTAATTTTTATTTTATTTCTTCCAAATCCGGATTAGGAAACTGTTGCATATTAAAAAGATAGTCATACCTTTCTAACTCGACGGAGGACTTTTTTACAAAATATTTTCCACTGTAGACTTGTTTACTAATAAATTTAATTTAGTCTATCAGCCACCAAAGGACCTTAAAATTGTTATGGTATGAACCCGACCGTATAAAAACTGTATTATATATGACTACAAATGAGTTATGCATGTAAATTTTGACATGCTACAGACATAACAAGAATCCCAAAAGCGACGCAACTCATTAACAAACTAGTGCTTATGGACTAGAAGTATGATACCAAGCTATATTTGAGAATCATTGATCATAACACCTTAGAATTGAGAATCTGACATGAAAGTTGTGTCATTCAGTGGAGATGATGCAGTTTTTCATTCCTTATACCATGGCGTTATTAGTAAACAAAATTAACACTGCAGATCCAGCCACCGTTCAACAGTATGTCTCCATACTTTACACCATGAATCAGCTACTAAAAAAATATCAACTATGCGACTTCAAAGTCATTCATGAAAGTTCTTGTTATCTAAATGCGCACAAACAAAGAAAATAATATATAGCATGGTGGGTTGTGTATTGCCTTCAACTACGTTACATCACATATCACGCACTGACCAAGAAGAGTGACTCATAAAGGATCAACATCCCCATCATTATCCACTTAACCCATCCTTTCCAGCTTTTATTATGGATTTTATTGATTTGCTCAAGTACAAAGTAGAAAGATTCACCCAAAAAGAGGAGGAAAGCCATGAAAGTTAAGTGGATCCACCGTGATAGTGAGTCTATATTGAGTGAGGACTTTTCTTTTAAAAAAGATAAGGATACTTTTACAACTTTTGTTGGCCCATTAAATAACACAGACAAAACCCCTATTATGACAATTGGAACTAAAATAGGTACCAGTGCCAGTTTGTGGAAGTGGAATCAGTGAACAAGCAAGAAAACGGCCGGTTTGGCACCCTTGCAGCTTCTTTCTCAAAGTCAAGTTTCGTTTTTTTTGAGGAGATATTATAGTACTTTAGAAAGACTGCAGGGCTGAGGTAAAAGCTATCAACAAATAAGATATGACAAATACATGAGTGTTTTCGAATTTATGAACCCAAAATACAACACTTTTAAAGTGGTAACAGCTTATAAAACATGCATGTTTTCTAGATTAATGATAAAAGGCTTTCTTGGAACTTTTGTACATTTTCAAGGCAACGTAGATCAAGATTATTAGATATCATTTGCATTCATCTTATCACAGTTTTAGCACCTTCAACTAGCTCACTAGTTTCCTTAATTCAGAACAGACATCTGGCCTCAGTTACATTCCTTGAAGCTAGGAGGATTGACAGGATCTTATAAGAAATTTCTAAATGAGGCCATTGTCTTAAGCATGAACGGAAAACAATAGGCATGGTAATTTGAATTGCAACCTTTTTTCTGATTTCCATTTTGATGATGTTACTGGGGACATAATTTCACGCCCAAAGGGCAAGGATAGACATTGACGTAGAGCCAAGGACAAGGGCAATAAAAGATGCCTTTTTCAACCATGGTTGGGAACCCATCAACTTGTTATGAAAGAAATCAAGAGCTATGAGATCTACCAGACCCATATAGATGAGAATACCAGACGATAGGGACCCCAACAACCCTTCCAGAATCAAGGCATTAGGGCTGCTGTCATTGTAGCCAGTCACCGAGAACACAATCATTCCCAACACTATCCCCATTGGAGTTGTCACTGAAAACATAAAGCACATGTAGGCCGTTGTTCCAAAGCTGAAACTCGCCTGTCATCATTACAATTGTTCCAATTACAATTACAAAATTAATAGATAAAATATGAAATGACTTCCATAGACAACCACAAATTCAACTATAGGATTAACAGGCAATCGATCATTAAAATCAGGCACTGGATGGCAACACAGGTTGAACTAATCTTCACCGGCCCCCCCCCCCAAAAAAAAAAAACAAGGGGTAAACAAAAATATCAGTACAAACCTTTTTTTTCCCGTAAAAGTTACTGACTGACAGCTTGGATATAGGTTAAATAGACATAGGAGTACTATACATTAGCAGTTTATCTAAAAAGGGTAAGACTGCCTATCACTAACTTTTTCTACAACATGCCATAGGCAGGACTCAAAAGCCATTTTCTACAACATGCCATAGGCAGGACTCAAAAGCATGTGTCCTAAGGATGGCCTTGTAAGCTTAGGCGGGTAAGTTAACTACTAATTTGTGTCTTAAACTCCGTATCTTACTTGGGTGCTCACTAAACTTGACAACATCTTGGAAAAGTGCAACTCTTAGGCCAGGTATTATCCCCACGGGTAAAATCCATGGATTTAGAACTCCTTAAAGTCTCTTATATTTACCTTAAATTGGTTCAGAAGATGCTACTCTGCTACTTAAGTTGTCACTTTGTATTTTTTGATAATGGACATCAGTCACATTTGGTCATTTACGTGCATTTCATCGCACTAGTGCTCATACAGACTTATGCTATATTGATTCAAATCTACTTACCGGATTCCTTCAATTTCCTTAGTGTAACAACACCAACCAAATCCTAGTTGAATATATTGGTTCTCCCACCACCACCACCACACGGTGGATGATGTAACCATATCCACGCCCTCTCTTACGAGCTGCTTACTAACAGCATTTTGCATCTTTAGTCCAATACTCTGCAATTTTGATTGACACTGATTGTTCTTTAACTCTCAATCTAACATCTCTAATTGCAATGAATAGGAAGTACAAAATGCAGTGAAACCCGTGGCGTGGCTGCTCTTCTTCTTCTTATTCTTGGTGCAAGAAGAAGAAAACTATCTTCCTATTCTAGAATCTATACCACTGAGCGCCCCACCCCCCCCTCCCCACAAAAAAAAAAAAAACACACCTTCTCTCTCTTCCTCAAAACCCATACACAAAGCCAAAACCCCCTTTAGCTGGGTATTAACTTCACTAACCAGTACGCCGCGGTTGCCTCCAAGCATCTGTGTCAATATTAAGAATATGAATTAAAGTGTTCAACTGGAATATATTAATTATATTTGAACCGATTCTTCACCAAATCACATAAATAATCAGTTATTAAAATAATGGAAAGATCCTAATTCCAACTTGATCCTCTCTCTTATTACTAATATACACTCTACTCCCAAAAGCACCATATCGGTGAATAACACTAAATCACAATTAATTATGAGCCAGTGTTTTACTTTACCTGAGCAATGCAACCTCCGAGACCCATCCCTTCGAAGATCTGATGGAACGCCAGAGCAGCAACTAGCGGCCTGATCGTACACTGATTCTGAGACATCCCCATCGTCACCCCTATGATCACCGAGTGAAATATAATCCCTATCTCCAACACCTGCGACACCAGCCTCTGCTTTAACTTCACCAGTTCTTCCGATTGCCGGTCGTCGACCACCAATTCCACTTCTGTCTCCGCCGATTTCTTACACGCCGTCCCCAATCCCTCATGTGTCCCAATCGGCGTATATTCACTACTCCCCTTGTTGCCATGGCTATGGCTGTGACTGTGACTGTCCACATGTGAAGTCGCCGTCAAATCAACGAGCAACGCCGTCAAAACACCGATTAGGGTTACAAGCCCTGAAAACGGAAAGTCTTTCCATGGGTGGTGCGACGCCACCTGACAGTCGGAGAGGGAGTCGAATGCGTCGGGAAGTACGTGGACGAGTGAGGTGGATAGAATTACGCCGGCAGCGAAGCACTTGATTATTAGAATTGCTTTATCGTAGACGGGTTTTCCTTGAAATAAACGCGCGAGCATCACTGGCGACGATATTCCGATGACACTCGTGAAGAAGATAACGAACATCGACACGAGTTTCAGGTTCGCCGCGGCTCTGCCGTCTCGGCAAGCCAGTGCTCGTGTCGCGTCGGTCACGCACAAAGCCATAGAGGGTGTTTGGATTGTGGGCTAATGGGGGTATCAGATGTAGGATGCGATAAAAAACTAATGGACCCATTTATGGCAATCATGAAGTAAATTTGAAGGTTGGACAGCCGGAAAGGATTTACTCGCGGCCCGTAGTCTACAGTGCTTTTAAACCTTATCTTTAGTAAAATTTAGAAGTAAGTCACCATACATATATTTGTTTGAAAATAAGTTATGCAAAAAAAATTATAAGGGGTTAAGTTCATATTTAAAATTATGTATAATGGTTTAAATATATTTTTTTTATTTCAAAAATACTCTTTCTTAAAAAGAAGTTAAATTAATTTTTTATTTTGAAAATTGTTATTCCTTAATTCAATGTCAATTAAAATATACCAATAAAATCTACATCATAAATTTAAAATTTAAATTCAAAATTCTCTCTCTCTCTCTCTCTCTCTCTATATATATATATATATATAAAATAAAATAAGAGTGTGTTTGAATTTTATCCTAGTCATATTTTTTTCCTCAAAACCATCATCAATTACTTACCCTATCCATTATATATTTGTCAGACTCAAACGTCAAATCACATTACTTATTTCTATCACATATTTAATCATTTATATATTTTTTTAGTAAAAATATCACACCACTAATTTCTATCATATATTTAATCATTTAATATTTAATTAAATTTTAGTTAATATATTTTGAAAAAATTTAATATAGTGGAATCGATTTTTTGAACGTTCGAATTTTATATTTTATTGTACCTTCAAGTACGGGTTATGACTAGTATATATATATATATATATATATATATATATATATATATATATATATAAAACCAAAGCTTGGCGGTAAGAGAAGCAATGACTCTCATCGTCTTTGCTTTCACCAACCAAAACCTTCTTTCACAGAACACAAAAGGCATTATTTTGGAGTCGAGGCGTCAAAGTTGCAGCAACTACAATCCAAGGCATGCCAAGCTTCACAATTTGTGGCAAAAGTATGATACTGGCTACTATAAACTGATGTTGGAACAAACACAAGCAATACATCGAGAAACCACCCACTGTGGAGAAATGCAACTTGTTGGGCAAGCAGTTGCTTTACACTATTCTTACTAGCATTCCTGGTCAGTGTGAGTCATTTTGGAAGGAAGTTGATTACGTGAAGCACGTGTGGAAGAACAGGCAGGAACTGAAGGTTGAGGATGCTGACATTGCTGCTTTGTTTGGGCTGGAGTGCTTTGCATGGTATTGTGTTGGTGAGATTGTGGGAAGGGGATTCACATTCACTGGTTACTATCCCTGAAGACAATTTACAAGGGTAAAAAAAAATGTTCGATTTCAAATTTAGTGTTATTTTTCATTCTCGTCGCTCTCTTTTTTACCATCTTTTGGGGTAAACTTTGTGCAATATTTATTTACATCAGCATGTTACTATGAATTGGAATAGTAAAATTCAAATTCATGTTACTATTTTTTTTATTATGTTATTATTCATGTTACTGCTTTTGTTGAGTATGTTACTGTTCATGTTACTATTATTTTGAGTATATTACTGTTTTTGTTAAGCATGTTACTATTATTATTTTACTAAATATTAATATTCAATATTACTAATTTTTTTTAAAATATTACTATTTTTTGTATTTGAATGGTACCTATTTTTTGCGTTTGAATTTGAGAGAAATAATTATTGTTATGTATGTTACAGTTTTTGTTAAGAATGTTACTATTGTTGTTGAATATGTTAATATTTTTGTTAAACATGTTACTGTTGTTATTTTTTAAAAATATTAATATTGAATGTTTCAATTTATTTATGTTTAAATGTTACTATTTTTTTTTGTTTAAATGTATTATTTTTTTGTGTCCAAATAACAACTTTTTTGTTTTTTTTTGTTTTTGAATGTTACTATTTTTTATTTTTAATGTTACTATATATATACTAGTTGTTGTCTGTGCTTGAAGGCACAAAGTAATAAAATATGATAAACAATAAACATATTTGTATTAATATTCAAAATCAAATCACAAATATAGAGGAGAGATAAATGAATTTAAACATCGGTTGTAGTGGGGGTGAGAGGTGATGGGCGATAGTGGTTGTGATAGGAGACGGTAATGGTTGTGGTGGGTGACAATGACCGTGGTGGCGGTGCCGATGACGGCAATGGGGGGTGGTGGTGGTTGTGGCAGAGACGATAGCGGCGATGATGGTGATGGGATGGTGGCGGTGGCAGTGGTGGCGGCGGCGACGGCGGCCGGAGGGGGGGTGGTAGAGTTAGTGGTGGGGTAGTTTCAAACTTAATTTTTTTTAAAGTACTTTTGAGAAATAATTCGTAGAAGTACTTTTAAAAAGTCACTCCAAACACACCCTTAAAAACCTATTTTCCTATTAAATTTAGAGTGTTAATATTAGCCGTTAGATTAACTTTAAAATAAAATTTAAAGCGATTTGAACTGCGAAAAGTAAAAGTCTTTTTGAAAGAGAAAAAAGTTATTTTGAAGTGAAAAGTAAAAGTCATTCTTATATATATATATATATATATATATATATATATATATAGATATATATGTGAGAAAAATTTTTTTAATGTTAGTCAAACTCCTAAAATTTAGGATTTTTTAATTTTTAGTTTTATTTCACTTCTAAAGGGAAGAGATAGTATGGTAAAATTGACAAAAAATAGACTTCATAACAAATAAGTTTTATTGACAGACTTAAGTCCAAACAAATTCATATAGGGGACCGTCCTCCAAATTTCCCTTATTTATAACCCACTTAGGTGGTGGGTTAAAATTCTACCAGATATGATTGGTTTTACAATTACCATTCTGCCCCTATCTTTTTCTTGTTTTTACCTCTAGTTTTTGTGCAAAACTCTAACCCCTCTTTCTGTGTCCTGCAACTCCACCATTGATAGAGAAAATAAACAAACTTCCCCTAAAAAATCATTAACAGAAAACACGTCAACTTGAGAGCTTTGGTTTGATTCGTCAACATCTTCATTGGTGATTCCATGGGGAGACCAACTTGAGCTCTACCTCAAGAAATGATTGGCACCACTATCGATCTTACTAGGGTGATATTGAAAAATACTTCGGTTATTGTTTCTGATTTTAGAAGACCAACAAAGAAGATAATTTTGTATTGTTGATAAAAAATGTTTTAGGAATTTTTTATAGCAATTCTGTCACTAGTTCGCCAGAGGGTGTCTAAATTGGAGCATCTGTAACGGGAAACAATGTGATGGCCTACGTATTTTTCTTTTTATCTATTTTCTTGTGTTGGTATTTTTTTTCCCTATTTTTCTGAGTTGGTATATATATACTAGGGGTAACTCGTATCTAAAGACACGATGCAATGTAAATGTTCAGGCACGGTATAATATAAATGATTTTGGGAAAGATGTTGGTGGCTGTTAGATGAATCTATTTGAGACTGTTGGATGAGCTTATTAAAACCTACCATGTTTTATATTATAGATAAATCATATATATATATATATTTGTTAGGACGAGTTTTAGTCAAATTTGTAATCCAAACAAGAGGTTGGATTGGATAGGTTAAGGATAGAATAATCAAATAACAACTCATGCTTTTGAGGCCCACAGAAATGAAAAATTACTTGCCAAACATTGAATAGGACAGGATATGACATTACATCCAACCCATGCAAGTGGGTGATTGGATTAGGCATGCATAGGAATGGACACAAATTAGATATCATATCCAATCCTTTCGAGGCATCCAAACACACCTATGGGTAGGGATAGTAGTGGGTTGGGTAAAAATGAGTATTTGTCCAAACCCGTCCCATTTGGATCGAGGATGGACAATACGTATTAGACGGTGGACATATACAGGAATACCCGTGTAAACCCATGCGGGAATGAAGGCGGGAATGGACTGACACTTACCCCCACCCCGCCTCTGCCTCTACCTCCACCTGCGCCCCCCCCTCCCCTCCCTGCTTTACTCGTTATATATATATATATATATATATATATATATATATATTGTTAATGCTCTCTTTCTAATTGTTTTGGTTGGTTAAATACATAGTCACGATTTGAACACCCTATATGACTCATGAAACACAAGATTTCAGATTACTGAAGAGCACGTATGAATAAATAAGCCACCATTGGTAAAACTATGGTAGAGTTAACATTATTACAGAAAAGAAAAGAACATCCAAGTTCTGCTATTGTTGAGAGGGAACAAAAATATCGAAAAGAGAAAACCAAGAATGTTTACACTAAAACAACCAACCCACAAATTTTTGGAACTGTTATGGCCTCTGGTTAAGATGCCTTTAGTTTTTCTTTCCAAGTTCGCCTGGACGGTTCTCTGACAGTGCTTGCAAGGCTAGTCTGGACTTTGCCATCTTAGTAATGGTCTTGGTGATCTCCTCATTTTTGTTCATAGTATTAGATTTATACATATTGCTGTGAATACAAATCTACATATTATTGACTGATTTTTTCTTTTGAAAATTGTTTTATTTTTTGATTTTTTTAATGGCTTTGACTAGTAAAAAGCGTAGATCTTTATGCTTTTATATTTTTTAATATTGGATTATGTTATGTTATATTATATTGTGTTGCATGATATTGTGTTGGATTTGCAAGAAAGACAAACTTTTAATTATATTATGTTGGATTATATTGTAGATAAGGTTTTAATTATATTATGTTGTAAATGATAAACTTTTAATTATGTTATTATATTCTATAATTATGTTGGATTATTTATAATGTTAGATTTATTTAGAATTTTGGATTATGTTGGCTTGAGCTTGGGCTTGGGCTTGGATGGGTAAGGTGGACAACGGTGGGGGTGGAGGTGAAGGCAGGGGATGGGGATGAAAATCGTATCCATTAACGGGAGTGGACTGGGGATAGACGAAATTTTTTTAAGTGGGTACAGGAATAGAGACTACACCCTCCGCCCTTGCTTCGGTCCATTGTCATCCCTACCTATGGGGTTCACAAGTATTAATCCAGTGTGACAAAAGAGTAGTTAGATAGATGGATTTGTCTGTGGTACACCAAATGGCCTTGTCGGTATCCAAAAAGGTTTTGGCAACAAAAGATTATCATAATGATGCAGAATGTGCCACGTTCAAAAGCAAAGGCAAGGCACCAGCTTTATCGTTAATTAGGGGTGTCCATGGTCGGGTTACCCATAAATCTCGTTATCCAGCCAAAAAAATAGGTCAAAAATTCGATAGGTCCGATAGTTGGTCAGCCCGAGCCCAATATTCTTAAAATGAGGGCTTAGGTTTGCCCCCAAATCTATTACCCGACCCAATAGCTCGCCCGAAAAAACTCGGCCCTATAGCCCACCCACCCTTCCTTTGAAAAAAAGTTATACTTTTAGAGCATTAAATTTGAAACTTTGAAATAAGTCTCCTAATATCAGAATTTAAAATTTTAAAAATTTAGATACTATAAATAATGTATTATTTTCTTTTTCATGTATTAAGCATACACGTTTTAAAGAGTAAAGTAATGCAAATTATGGATAAGTAAGTAGATATTAACCTAGTTGTGATGTATTCATTTTATTAGATGTAGTTCATCCCTTAATCAAAAATAAAATTATTAATTATTTTATTTTTATCTATTTTGACTCTACTTTTGATTCAAAAATATAATTTACATAAATATTAAATTACAAAAATATTCATTCTTTTTAAATAAAGTTATATATAAAAAAGCCTGCGAGTAGGCCCGCCCACAGGCCCGCTCAATAGGCTCTCGGGTTGGGCTGCTTGTAGTCTACCCCTACCTGATAATTTACTTAGATACGGGCTTGAGTCTACACTGCCTAGACTCGGCCTGGCCCATGGACACCCCTGTCATTAATTCTTTACCTTGTTAAAAATTTTAATAGGAATGAGAGATTTTTTATAGTTGTGAACATAATTACGAAGTTAAATGGTAAATGACAGGACATTAGGCGGCTCGCCAATAGAAAATCGACACGTGGATACCCACAGTTGTCAGAACCCACACGACTCACTGAAAAGAGGATTTGAGAAATTATGACAAATAGGGCCGAGTGCACCCTTCGGGACCTAACAGTAAATGAGACCTTGCAACTCATTAATGTGGGTTTTGATTGGTTTGACAGATTGTTAATGAGTGGCTGGATCGTCGAAGAACGTGGAGACAATCATCATTAGGAGGCATTAATGGCCACCATGCTGACATGGAGACCTCGAGGGATCCCAAGAGTAATGATTTCGTCCTAGTGAAAGCTTTGGGCAAAAGTTTCGAGTACCGATGCGAAGCATGTAATGACCGGGGATCGAGTCATGAATGCTAGGCGTTTCTCGAGAAGGGATGCAATTGTCCAAGAAAATTAATCTTAATGAGACTAGACATAATAACGCTCATTATGCTAGAAAATGAACATAGGCCATTAAACACTAGGCTGGAACTCAGGAACTCAAGGTTAGGGCCATCATTACAAATTCAGTTATAAATACCTCTCAAAAAGCTGAGCTAAGATACACAATCTTCAATGAAGAATACATTGTGCATTATGACCTACATGTCGACTAACTTGAGCTTCGAAAGGGATTAGCTGGGTTCACACCTGACCCCTTTCTTAATCATTTGATTGTTTCAAGTCATCATTCAGGATCATTTAGAAGGTTGCTATCTCAACACATTGTAGAAATTCATCCTGCTATTTGGTGTCATTTGTGGGAAATTCCTTGGACTAGATTTCACTGGAACGACATTATCATGGATAACACACGATCTTAGGGCAAGTTGGGGGGCAACACATGGAAGCTAGCCGTCTTCCCGCGGTCATTGTATCTCGGTCCTTGGACCAATCAGAGGGGGTTCAACGTAATTCACAACAAACACTACTAGTGGACCAGAGCCTGGAAGGACAAAGTGTCTTGGCTTGGGAAATTTTTGAGTTGACGGAGAAACGAATGGGAGGTTGTCTGAGACAACTTAAAAAAGACAATGCTAATGTATAGACTCAACTTGATGACTTCGAGTGGTAATAGGAAACTAGTTGGCAAAGCAATAGACGTAAAGACAGGAGTATCCATTGGAGTTACACCCGAAATACCACTTGCATTAGCACTTGGGCGAGAGGCACGAGCTCCACGGTCATGAGGAACATGCCCCCAAGGATAAGCCAGAATAGAGTATGAAGCATAAATAGCCCTAGAGGTGCAGAAGTGACAAAATCATACATGAACTCAATGATTAGCGGACCCAAATACAAGGATCCCCAAGAGGATCTTAGGTCTCACCTCGATGCTAAATGGAAAAAAGCCCTTCGAAGGGCAAGTGAAGACATGGAGGATGAGCAAATCATGTCGCCTTTACTCCAAGCTATCAGGAAAGTGGAGATGCCGAGGAAATTTACAGTCCCCTGTTTCAAGGTTTATGATGGAAGGATAGATCCATAGAGCCATCTACGACATTGCAAGCAACTTATGTTGTCTACGACAATGACTATAAACTGCTATGTCGAGTGTTCCCCATGAGCC
>CAUOFW020004359.1:0-31645 GCA_963454935.2 Ilex paraguariensis | reverse complement strand
CATTGGTATGTTCCAAGATCATGTTTTCTATTCATTCCATGCTTATTTAAACAAACATACGACTTCAATAAAGAATTGGATGACAATTTTTTTTTCTTTCGACAATTTGAGAAGTTTTCCCATTTTCTCAACCCATGACATCAACATCGGCACCAAATATATAAAGTCCACAATAAAATTAATGAGTATGAAAACACAATTATTTGAAGATTCAAAAAGACAATGAAAACCTAATCTTAGTAATGATAAGTCCCCAATTGATAACACAACACATTTATATACCAAAATAATTTTTGTGATGCTAGGATATGGGGTTGGACAAAGCTGTTTTAATAGCTCTAAAATAATTTTATGCGAGTTCTATGCACCAACTTAGTTAATGTTTGATTAACATTGTTCATCGTGCATAACATGGATCATTTTTAAACAACTTAAAAAATTAACACCGAGAAACTTAGACATACACGTACATCTACATTGTGAACACTTACACTTATAGGATACAAATAGTCACAATATATAATAAATGAGTATGATGTAACGTATAAAATGCAACGTGTCTTGGCAATTTGCAATACTTCTCATTATTAGATTTCTTAAGCACATTTAGTAGAAAAAGAAAGCGAACAAACCACCCAAAGAGAAAAGCAAACAAACCATCCAAAGAGAAAAGTGAACATACAATCGTTCCAACCATTAAACTAATCTAAACAAACCCACACCAATCAACTTTAAATGAATCCATGGCATGAGATTAGGTAATCAAGTAGACCCACATTAATCAACTTGAAAACCAATCCATAACATAACACAAATAAATTGGGAATTTTTGCAGCCTAAAATTTCACTCTTTCCAAGCTAACACACATTGCTCTACTCTAAAAGCAATCAAGTGACAATAAAAATCGAATAAGTAAAACAAACCCATAATATGAGTTTTCAAACCCTAACTAAGCATAATATAAAAAATAAAAAAAATTCTAGGATTTTCAAAACTACTTCAAAAATTTTAGGGTTTTCAATTTCACAATGATTTAGTCAATATTAATTGTGCCTAGAAAATAGGGTCAATCCCAAATCTCAAAATGCATGAAGGAGAGGAAATTTTCATGCAATTATTTAGAGGGAATGTATCAATTTCAATTTTGGAAAACTAAAGGGGGGAAATGCATGAGGATAATTAATTGGCACAAATTTAAATAATTGGGTGCAAGTGCTGTCCGTGTGTGAGCATATTTTCTTTAGGCATGGGTAAACACCACAGTAATGGCAGTGCAATGACTCAGTGTTGGTTAAATTGCTGGTTGTGTATCTTTTGGTGCAACGATTCAATGACATGTATTTTTTATAATTAAAGATAACACAATCCCAAATTTCAAACACACCACTACTGCACCGTCATCCCTTAAAACATCTATGTACAAACTAATGCAAAAACATACTAATACTCGTCGTACAGTCTAATTCAACTTTGTCTATGTAACAGTTCATAACAAGACTTAGACACCTACAACACACACAACTACATAATTCCAAATGATTGTAATGTCCAACTCCATGTAGAATTGCTAGAAAATAAGTCCAAAATTAAAGCAACATAGACAATTAAGCATGTGTTTTAAAAATATAGGCATGCATTTTAAAACTAGAGGCATCTGACTAAAATCTCTTGGTAGTCCCATTGAAAAAAATTTCATGTCTTTTGGAAGTTGGAGTCTTTCAAATTTATTGTCATCCTCAAACAAAAATAAAAATTCTCTAGCTTGAAAGTTGTGATATGAGCTCTAGTTAAAACAAAAGAAATGCAATTTCAAATCCACACAATACCTCAATTTCCATAAAACTCAACAAACTTGAATTGAAACATCTATAATAGAATGCGATAGTTGTAAATATAACATCGCCAAAATAGGGAACTTACGGGTTAAGAAGAGGTACCCAATGTTTAGCACAATTGTTGTTGAGTTAGTAATTCCATGACCCAATCTCTATATGTGCCCCTGCCAAACCTCCAATTCCAAAGTATTCTCTTGCTTGAAATTAAAAAGTCTTCTCTTGATCATTTGTTCTAATTTAAACCATAACCTAAACAAAAAGAAAGCAATTGTTCCACTAATATATTGAATAGACCAATTAATCATGAACAACGTATATAATGAGAAAAAAAACAATGAACAATGTACATACCGGGAAAAAAAAACAATGAACAACATATTATTCTCTAAAGTACTCTCTTTATCAAAGTCTTCTTACCTCTCAAATATTTCTACAAAAAAAAATGCTAACATAAAAATTTAAAACTAACTGAAAAGAAAAATGTGATATACGTCTATCTGAGACATAAAAAGTGGGTGCATGAGCAAATGAGCAAATGAGCAAGTGAACCTATGTAGACTGTGAAATCATGTAGGTTAAAAAATATGCCACTACCACTACGTCATGCTAACGTTATTCAAATTGTATACTCATTAAATCACCCCTCAAATAAAAATAAAAGATTTAAAATATCTAAATCGCATATATTCAAATGCACAATGTAAAATCATAAATCCATGATAATTAAAGTCATCGCACATATAAAAATTATAAGACATCATTCACTTAGTAAATGTCCTGGTACTATGATTATCAATTTGCAAAAATAGACTATCAAAAAGTTGAAATTTAATTGAAGAAGTAATTACCAATAGGAAAATGTTGCAGCCAATATTGAGAAAATCTTTGTGCTCACTGATGTAATGTTCAATGCCTTTAACTAAACCTGAAATAAAAAAAAATTAGAAAAAGTGTTGGGAAAAGTGTTGACAAAAATCAAACCATAGAAAATTCACTAAGTTACCATTCAAACTTTGCATAGAAACATGAGTGCGATTTTGAAACTCTTAAGACAACCGATAAAGTAACATTTATCTGCCCATGGAATATATTAAAATTTTGTGAAAAAGAATAATGAGAACTTCGCCTAATTATTCGGAATCAAAAGATATGCAAACATTAAGCTCCAAATGTTTGTCCACCAAATAATCAATTCAAGCAAAAGAAATACACTCATGAATCCCAAAAATACATCAAATTAAACCTACTAACAAAACTCGGTGCAAATTGTACCTAACCTAATAACAAAATATCTCAATAAGGGGTAGTTTATGAATGCATGGAAAAACAAATAGATTGGTGGATAAATAGAGACTACACTCATGTCTGGCAATTAAATTTGACAATATTTCAAGAGTCCCAAATAATTAATAAGAAAATAAAAATTCTCAGGCAGCATTACATGGAAGACATTACCACCACCAAGTTTCTAAAAGATAGCAAACATATGCCAGAAAACAAAACCACTCTGAAGCAATACAACGGTAGCCAACCTCAACAGCTAAATGCACGGGAATGTTTAGATAGAATTTCCTCTAAAAATAGTATCCCAAAAAAGTTAAACCTGTATATACACGGTTCATAACCACCAAACATGACTCACAAATTGAATGAAATCATTTATCAATTACCGCCACAACATAAATGAATTCCATAACAACATACAAATGAAGTAAAGACAAAACGGGATTACCAATTACATTCAATTTATAGAAAGCAAAAAAGCCTAAAGTATAAAAAGTCTAAGCAATTGACTAAAAAACTTAATTCAATTTAGTACTCTAATTTCAATTCTAGAATAACATATTATCAATCCAATGTATATGCATTTAAGTACAATTTTCAAGCAAAAGAATAATAGCAATGAATACAAATCCAAGTTGAGTATTTCAAATTTATTGTCTTCCTCAAAATAAAAAGAATTCTCTAGCTTGAAAGTTGTGATATGAGCTCTAGTTAAAGCAAAAGAAATGCAATTCTAAATCCACACAATACCTCAATTTCGATAAAACTCAACAAACTTTAATTGAAACATAATTTCAACACATTATACCTATAAAAATGAGTACACAGTAAATTCATACCGATCAAAAGAAAATAGAATGATGGAGCATACAATATTTCTCTTAAGCATTCCAACAAACATTTGATGTCCATTATGGTTGACAGCAAATCAACACCTAACTAACAACTTTTGTGTGTGCGATTTCAATTTGTGGGTATGTGTAATTGTGTGTGTTGGGTGTGTGTGCTAGGTGTGTATTTGTGTGTTGTACTACGGCTAGGGGTTTGTGCGTGTGCGAAGTGTGGGGGTGTAGGTTGTGGGTGGATGTGTGCGATATTGTGTGTGTGTACATTTTTCGTAATTTATGAAAAACAGGGGTTGAGGGGGGAATTTTGTGTGTGTCGTGTTTGTGTATGGTGTGTTGTGTGATGAAGACAGAGAGAGGCATATGAAGAGGGCAAGAGAATGAGAGAGAGAAATCACCACCAAACTCGAACTTAAAAGGAAAAAGAAATTTATTACCAAATATTTTTCTATGGCATTTCAACAAACACTTCATGTGCCATGGATTGGAGCTGTTGGGAAGGGGTATGGTCATGCTGGTAACCGAAGATGGAAGAAAAAGAGGGGAAAAGAGAAAGAGAGAGAGAGAGAGGAGAGGGACAAAGAGAGAGATACCTGGAGAGTGAGAATTGTCGTTGCTGGCGACATCTCTGCTGGCAGCGTGAGAGTGAGAGAGGAACAGAGCTGTGGTGGGTTGCTGTTTGGACAAACAAAGAAAAGAGAAATATAGATCAGAGAGAGGGGTTAACGGTCGGGTGAGAAGGGAGGAGAGAGAAGGAGGGAAATTTGGGGAAGAGTGCTAGATAGAGATGGATTTAGGGGAACGTATAGGGGAAAAATGACTTTGAAATGGTGTTTGTGAGTGATAAATGATGAATTTGGGGGAAAAGAATAGGTAATTGGTGGCTGAATTGTGACCGTTCGATCGACTTATTGAAGTTCACTGTGTTTTATATTATAGATTTTGGTATAAATTATTTTATGCATAAGGATGTTTATTTATAGTATAAAAGAGTAGTGAAGTTTACTAATTTAAACGAAGTGGAACAATTATATATACATTAACAAAAAAAAAAAAATTATTAGTAATCACATAGCTATGGTCCCCAATTAGACCCAATCAAGGTAAAGGGATACTCCACACAACATCTCAAAGGCAAGAGAGCATTGGATCATCTCCTAAAAAAATACAATATTCCATGTTAGTACACTTGGATGACCTGAATTTAAAATTTAGTAATTTTTTTTTAAGATAAGTAAGATCTACTTTTGATTGAACCAAGAGAATTAATTAAAGTGTGTATAAGTTGATTCAGAAAAAAAAAAAAAAAAAAAGAAAAATTTCACCTTGTATCCCAAAAATATTTAAAATTTTCTATTTTACACTCTAAAAGGTTAAGTATCTCATAATTTTCCATTAACCGTATTAAAAACGTTTTAATGTAATCCTTTCGTTACTTTCTGTTATTTATTCTGTCAAAATTTACTACATTAGTGTTGACAAAATGAGTATTAAAAAATAACAACAATATTCTAACATTTTTAATATATTGAATATTCAATGTAAGAAATTTAATAATGCAATTGGCCCAAAAAATAATAAATAAATTAATTAATTAACTTTAGAAAACCGAATGGGAAATCTATCCCCTTATCCGGACCCAACACCAATCCACCAAAACTGTAAACAGCGCAACACAGACTTTGCGCTTCAGAACAACTCTGGACATGGCCGGAGTACTTGGAACTTCCTCTTCAGCAATCTTCGCCTCTAGACCCCTTTCTTCTCCCTCCTCTAAATCTCCCATTTTCCCTCTCTTCCCAAGTCCAGGTAAATTTCTCGGTGTTTATATGTGTATATGCGCTTATGCATGTGTTCATATTTTTGTGACCCACTTCATTACTTTGCTAAATCATTCTTTTTGAGCTACATTCTTGGATTTGGGTGTGTAAAAACACAACCCAGTTCACTCATAGTGTTTCTGTGTAGTTGAATTGCAAATAATGTTGAATTTGAGGCCTGTGATGATAATAAAGGGATGGGTTTGAGGGGATTACATGGGGTTGTGTTGATAAATTGAGTTATTTCAGGGCAGGGTCAAGGGAGGAAGTTCTATGGAGGGATTAAGAAGGGCAGATCTCGATTACATGTTTCAATTTCCAATGTTGCCACTGAAATCAGCCCTGCTCAAGCACAGGTACCAGTTTTCTAAATCAGGGTGTTTGTAATATGATGAATTTTGATAAAGGAAATTGGAACATGATTTATGTATTTACATGTTAGCTTTGAGTGTGATCTGGGTAACTTTCAATGTAGTTAATTTTTGTGCACCGTATGAGTGTTGTGCTACATTCATACTGTGTGCACTGGGTACGTCCTTTTTTTTTAGTATGAATGTTATGCTATATTTATAGATAGAGGGGCAAGTTTTTACCAATTTGATTGCTCAAATTTTCATGATGGTCATAAATATTTTTTTGCCTTTTCGAGTAGAGTTGGGGATTAATATGGAGCACTTTAGTTGCTTGCGAAAAACATTTCGTGATTGCACAAAACAATGTGTTAGTGAACACTATCTTAGGAAATGTTCTAATAATAGATGAATGAAAGCATTGCTTTTTGAAGACAATGTCATGGCGGATATTTTGTCAGAATGTTGAATTGGCATCTTTAAAGTTTGGGAAGTTTGTAAATCTCAGGCTCAGAAGCTTGCCTCAAAGGAGACTCAACGGCCAGTGTATCCATTTGCTGCTATAGTAGGACAAGACGAAATGAAATTGTGCCTTCTGCTTAATGTGATTGATCCCAAGATCGGAGGTGTCATGATTATGGGTGATAGGGGAACGGGGAAGTCCACTACTGTTAGGTCATTAGGAGACTTACTTCCTGAAATCCAAGTGGTTTCTGGTGATCCATTCAACTCAGATCCAGAGGATCCAGAATCTATGGGCATGGAAGTCCGAGAGAGAATTATCAAGGGTGAGGAACTTCCTGTGGTGATGACTAAAATTAACATGGTTGACTTACCATTAGGTGCTACTGAAGATAGAGTCTGTGGGACAATTGACATCGAAAAAGCTCTTACGGAGGGTGTGAAGGCATTTGAGCCTGGACTTCTTGCTAAAGCTAATAGAGGAATTCTCTATGTGGATGAAGTTAATCTCCTAGATGACCACTTAGTGGATGTTCTTTTGGATTCTGCTGCCTCAGGATGGAACACTGTTGAAAGAGAGGGAATCTCGATTTCACATCCCGCTCGGTTTATTCTCATTGGCTCAGGAAATCCTGAAGAAGGGGAACTTAGGCCACAGCTGCTTGATCGGTTTGGAATGCATGCCCAAGTGGGAACTGTAAGGGATGCAGAGCTTAGAGTGAAGATTGTCGAGGAGAGGGCTCGGTTTGATGGAAATCCTAAGGAATTTAGGGAATCTTACTCGGAAGAGCAGGAGAAGCTCCAACAACAAATTGACTCAGCCAGGAGGTCTCTTTCCGCAGTTCAGATAGATCACGATCTACGGGTTAAAATCTCCAAGGTTTGTGCTGAGCTTAATGTTGATGGATTGAGAGGTGACATAGTCACAAATAGGGCAGCAAAAGCATTGGCTTCTCTGAAAGGAAGAGACAAAGTAACAGCTGAGGATATTGCTACTGTTATCCCCAATTGCTTGAGACACCGACTACGTAAGGATCCCTTGGAGTCAATTGACTCTGGCTTACTCATCATTGAGAAATTCTATGAAGTTTTTAGCTGAGGAAGGTAGCAGACCTTTTATTTGTAATTTTTGTTGCACCGTTGCAGTTCAATTCAGTATTGTTGTTTTGGTACCTACAGTTTTCTGTTTCCATTTGCTCAGTATCTCTGAGTTCGTTTAAGGTTAGAATGCTCTAGTTACCTATGTTGTTGAGGAAGGATGTGGTTGGTTTTGGAAGAACTTATCCCATATATACAAGTTGACACATTGTAGTTTCTTTGAGAATTCTACTTCTCGAATTCAAAGATGTACTCTTTTGATTCACATGTAACCTCTCTAAATTTAATCGATTTCTAATGCTTGCCTTTGGTGTGATGGCTTATCCGCTGGTAAGTCTTTCACTTTCATCAACTGCCTATCAAAATCATACTCTGCCTTCCATTCTGAATTCTTGCTGTAGAGATGGTTGCTAGAAGAAAGACGGTTACTGATTTGCCAGCGGCTTCTTTTATTCCTGTGCATTTCGATATTAATCATTGTTCGTGTTTTTGTTGCTGGGAAAAACTTAACCTGTGCATGTGCAGGTTTGTTTGCCTCCTTCATTCGGTTTTTCTGGGAAGGCAGTTTGTGATATTGTTACTTTTAAGAGGTGAAAAACAGTGTTCTTGCTCTGGGCAGAGTTGCATCCAGTTTCATAACAAGCTTTACTAGCAGGTAGAATGTTCAACAGTGTTTGCATTGGTCATGTTTGTAAAGATTCCAATTTGATTTCACTAACATCTTCTGATCCTAACACCAATCAAATGGCTGAAATATTTCAATATTTAGGTATTCTGCCCGAAAAAACCTCCAGTTGATGCTGATTAGAATCATGTTGCATAGGTGATTAGAATCGGCCTCTGGATTCGTGGCTTCAGGATGATCAGAGGCCACTTCTGTTCCAAAATTTAGGCTTCTGCTCTTGAAATTCTGGTGACCGCTGGTACACTATTGATGCAGCCTGGATTAAAATTCCAGCAGTTAAGGCCCATATGACATACTTCTTATTCTCTGCTTCATAATCGAAGAAATGGAGCAGATACTTGTCCCCCAGCCATTCTCTCTCTTCTGCTCTTCGATTTTCATCCTGAATCCATCAACATAACAAGTGAATTAAAATCAATTAAGGCAAATCAAAACCAAAAAGGGTGAGAGGAATACCTTGAGAAATACGAGGGAGAGTGACTGATAAAGTTGTTAAACTGTGTAATTTTGATCAACATTGACGCATTTGACAGAGGAATACCTTGAGAAACATTTCTAATGGAGCTTCGAAAATGGCTTCCACTTCTGCAGCATTTGGAACAGGTTTGAATGCTTGCTTATCATAAAGTATGCCCATCACAGGAACTACCGTCATACCACGCTGAACCAACAAGATAACAGTCTTTGAACTTTTAGAGAACAGTTTAGGAGGGGTGGAGAAAATCGTGGAAAAGGTAGAATAGACTGAATTAAACCACGGGACTATAACTGATAGTCAAAGTTCAGCCTAAAAAGTTCGATTACTTAATCAAGCTTAAAAAATTATTTAAATTTAACTTAAAACGAGCTGGGATATATGCACAAGTCAAGCCGAGCCTATCAAGTGTTTGAGCTGAACATGTGGGATTCGTTTTTTAAACGAATTTAAAAAATTGTTCAAGGGCACAAACCAAGCTTAACTCAGACAAAAATGAGTTGAACTCGATCCAAACTTGAATACATCAGTTTGATTAACAGTTCTAAACGTCAATTATTGAACCCCTGACCTCTTGGCCAAGAGAATCTTCCAAAACAATGGAAGTGCTTTTTTTTTTTTTTTTTCTGTTGAGTCAAAACAATGGTAGTGAATTAAACCGAAGTTACGTCAAATGCAACCATAACACATATGAATAAGAACCACATAGCAAACACCAAATTCTTTTATACCTTGGTTATAAAGGGTTGAAGAACAGTAACAACATTGACAAGTGAAGGGTCCAACCCTATCTCCTCCTTAGCTTCCCTCAACGCCGTCTCAATGTCATCAACATCGCCTTTCTCTGTCTTCCCACCAGGCAACGAAACATCTCCTGCAACCAAACACAACCCATTTCGGTCTTCTCTCTTCAAAATCAACTATGTTAAAGACCAGAATCTAATACATATACCATGAGACTCTGACCAGAGTGAGACGAAAGTGTTGAAGATCGCTTGGTGAGAATTACACGAAGATCACCATTTTCGCCTTCGAAGATGCAGATCAGAACTGCGGCTCTGTTGGATCTCAATCTTTCAGATTGGTTCGCAATTGGGTTTGTCGCAGATTCGGTGTTCGAATCGAATTCTTCGGGAAACAACTTATCTGATGTGTCTCGAATTGTTGGGTCTTCATTGGGATTCTTGTTTTTGGTGTCGTTTAGAGGGTGAAGAGGCTTGTAGATACTAAGCTGTTGCGCCAAGTCTTTCAACCTCTGGGATCCTCCGCGGTAGTTACTGGAACCCATGAGCTATTTGAGAGAGAGAGAGAGAGAGAGAGAGAGAGAGAGAGGGAGAGATTTTCTTTGGGGAATATGAACATGGACCGAATGTTATTGGTCATCTTATACCCCGAGTACTTAGTATTCGGACTTTTTTTGTACAATGCGTGGGTTCGAATCTTCATATTTACATATGCAGATTGATCTATCTACGTTCCTATTTTAAATACCAAAAAAATAATATTATTGATTTTTTTTTTTTTGGTCATTATATTATTGATCATGCATTGACAATTTTGTTCTAGTTTTAAAGATCCATTTAACAGCAGGTTCTGAGAGCCAACCTTTTTTATGTGCGCTGATCAAAGCTATTCTTACCTCTAGCTTATTATATGCTTCAATTTCTTTCTTGAAATATGATGAATTAATGAGTTACGTGTATATAATAAGTCCTACTTAATATATCATAACTAATTTGTTAAAAAAATTAAGAAAAAATATATTAAAAAAAATATTAATTACACTAAAAGTTCCTAAAGTATGAAATTTATCTCATTTTGATCCTCAATATTTTTAATTGTATCATTTTAGTCTCTAAAGTATTAAGTATATTTCTATGTGATCCCTCAAATAGACAGCGTCTAGATTACTAAAATTTTTTTATTATAAATTTATTACATAATACTTAAATATGAGCAAAGAAATAATTTGGATAACTTTGACAAAATTTTTGCTTAAATTTTGATCAAAGAAATACCCAAATTACATAATTTTGATTATGAACTATTCAAATTTTGATCAAGAGCTAACAAAATTATACATTTTTTGTCGAGAGTTACAAGTATTTGGTTAACAACTATACAATTTTTTTTTCTCATAGTTAGTATTACGTAACAAACTTATGATAAAAGACCGTTAGTAATTTAAATGTTGTTTACTTGAGAAATTACATAAAAATATATTTAATACTTAAAGGATCAAAATAATACAATTGACATATTGGGACAAAAATGAGACTAACGCTATACTTTAAGGACCTTCACTGTAATTAACCCTAAAAAAAAAACTCACTCCAACTTTGTGGACAATTGTCCTTGCCATTTCTTAGGGTCAGCTAGGGTTACAAAAAGATAGGGTTGGATGAAAAGTACACCATATGTCACAAGGCCAATCAATGGAATCAATTTTGAGTTAAATATGATTTGCCAGATATGAATGTATATTTGAATCTAAATCCTTTATATCATATTTTAGAGAGTCTGATTTAGATATATATCACCAGTCCAACTGTGATCTAATCCGACATGGGTATATATAAATCTCTCTCTCCACCAAGGTTCTAACAGAATAGCTTGTCAAAGCACCCATCATAATTGGTTAATGTTTTAAGTGAATCAATACTCTACAATGTTTCTACATTCAGAAGGATGAATACTGAAGTTTCACACTAAAACATGAAAAAACAATATGACTTATAGCAAGGCCACTTCTATTCATAAGCCAACAGAGAAGGGTTTTTCTCATTTTTTGGAGAAAAGAGAGAAAAATTCCTTTCATCAGGCAAAGAGCAGTTCTGGCTTTCATGATCGTCATTCAAGCTGAAGCTTTGCAGCTGAACTTCTATTTTTCTGAACTGGTTTAAACTATCTCTAAAATGGTAGTATGGATAGCCTTTCCTCCACAACCCTGTGAACTATATTCTGAAAGGTATTGATGTCATAGAATAAGCATTCTGCGCATGGAAGGAGGACCTGCGAGGACACCAAGCAGTCAATAGCTATGCACAAACAAAAACTTCAAATTCATTGGCGATGACTGACCTGGGGGAAGCTCAGAAGGAAGATCTAGAGTGAGTGTCTTGACAATAATACTCCAGGAAGATATTGCTTCACACTTGTTGCCAATTGGCTCCAAAATCTTATTCTTTTCAAAGCCTTGTTTTAATCTGAATGGTAGGCAGAAGATCAGTAAAACTTAACAGGTCTAACGTTTATATATCGGTCTGATAGTCTAAAAAGTACAGCAGACCATGCACTTTGAAATAACCAAGTTCAACATCTCCAGCCCACTGTATCTCCTTTGATCTCCGAGGATAATAACATGCATTACAACCAAATTAATAATAACTAAAAACAACGCATAAAAGTATCCAAAACCTTGGGCTTAAATTTTGGATTCTGCTCCAGGAAAGCTGGTGACCTTTTGAACACAACAGATGCTGCCCTAATCAGAATCGCAGCAGTTAAACCAAATATCACATACTTCTTATCATTCATTTCATAGTCAAAGAAATGCATCAGCCACAGGTCTCCAGCCCACTGTATCTCTTTTGATCTCCGATTATCATCCTGAACAACCATTGCAAAATTATATATCTCCGAAGCCATATAAACTCCTAGATAGACAAGAGGCAAACTCAGAGTCGGAATTAAAGATTGAAACCTTTAGAAACATTTCCAAGGGAGCGTGAAATACTGCTTCCACTTCAGCAGCATTAAGAGCAGGCTTGAAGGCTTTCTTATCAGAAAGTATGCCAATGACAGGAATTACTATAATGAGGTGCTGCATACGAAAGATAAAATTGTTAGTATGTTACATCAGAAAAAATGCAGAGAAACACTAAATTTGAAGTTTCAAGCCTAGGTTTTACATATCAAAGGATGTCCAGTGTATGCGTGTCACTTGATGATCAAATTCTAGAAACCTTCTCATTAGGACATATGCTACCAATAGGATTTTCAAAGAATTACAATGGTTCAATAATTTGTGAATGTGTATTGAAATGCCAATGACCCTCAACAGAAGTAACTATGTACATGCAATTCATCAATAATGTCAAAAGACTTCTCCTGGAGACATCATGATCCTGCCCACATTGACATTAACTAAGCTGGTGTAAGGATGATGCTGTGAAAGGCATATTATACTTACCAAGGACAAGAACTGCTCAAGGGTAGTCACAATATTCACAAATGAAGGATCCAAGCCTATCTCTTCCCTGGCTTCTCTAGTTGCTGTCTCGACATCATTTGCATCTGCCTCCTCTGCCTTCCCTCCAGGCAACGCAACTTCACCTGCGGCCAAAACCACTTATTTTGGTGAAATCAACAAAAACCAATACCCCCAAAAAAAAAAAAAGCAATTATTAGTGACAACAACAGAGTGTTGCTAAGAAAACTGAACAAGAATACATTAAAAACCATAATCACTATCATCAAGAGAAAATATGCATTTCCTTCAATGAACAGAAAACAAGAACAAAGTCACACAAATCTCCATAGCCAACATCATAGAACAAAAAAAACAAATGGAACCAATGAACAAATACTAAATCAAATAAACCCATACATGCACAATCTTCATAATCATGTCATACCAAATGAACCCATGTGGTCATTAGACCGACCAATACATATAACGCCCACTTGTCAAACTGGAGAAAATCCATTAGTTTAATTGCCTTAAGATTCATTTGCTGCATACAAGCATATTGATCATCATCATCAACGAAAGACTCCCAATACAACCTATTCACATGCAACCATCATCAACAACCAACAACACCCGCTTGCTAAACTATCAAAATTGTCATTGGCCAAAACTTTTAGGCCCTTACACACTATAATGATCATCATCAACCAATGACACCGAGCTGCTAAATGAAAACAAACCACTAGGTAAATTTGCTCTAAATTTCCACACAAATACACCTTTGGGAATGAATCTACGGGGCTATCACCTTCTTTGGCCAAATCTTCCAACCTTTTCACAATTACAGTTCTCTGCCCCCTTTACTAGAAAGTAAAAGGGCTTGCTATTTTTTCCATCATCCAATCCACAACAAATCGAATGAAACCTAGCGAAAAAGAAGTGAACACTTTGCTAAGGAACAAAGCTTCATGTTTGTTTTTCTTCAAACCCCCAACCCGCTATCGCTTGCTGCTACTACTGGTGTCTCAGTTGATTTCCCTTCCTTTAGCTACTCAGATGTTTCAGTTCGCTAAGTTTGAAAAGTCCAAAAAGTCCAAAGACGGCAGACTGCCGATAAGAAAGGAGACAAGAACTTCAATAAACTAAAGGAGCGGAATCTCCTCCAATTACCGCTTGCGGATCTATTTCATATAAGAGTTATAACACTCTAATTAACTGACAAAGTGTCCTCTGTTCACTGAGGTGGTTGTAATTGCAATATTGACTTTTTTTTATCAAGATTAGGTTGGTGTTCAGTGTACCTTAATACAAGATCGAAAATTCATCATCAACCAAATAAAGCAACCAGTAACAATATACACAACTCAAGACAATCACTTGCTAAATAATCAGAAATCAGTGGTTAAATTGCTCAATCCAATAGAAAAGCATTAACTTGAGTGAGTAGAAAGCTTGGAAGCCCTCTTAGTGAGGATGACACGAAGATCACCATCATCCCCTTCAAAGAGACAGATCAGAACTGCAGCTCTCTTGGGTCTGAACTTTTTTGGCTCATTGGCCATTGGGGTTGCAGACTCTGGAAAACCCACTTGAGAAACAGCCTTCCCGGCACTGTCTTCAATGCTTTCCTCTTCAACATCAATTTCATAAATCGATCGAGGAGGTTTATAGAGACGAAGCTCTTGAGCTAAGGCTACGAGCCTTGGGGAACAACCACTGAAACCGTCGGTTTGTGAATCCATAGCGACTTTGGAGAGAGAATTCGGAGATGCCATTGATATTGTCGCTCTTCTACGAAGTCAGAGCTTGTCCTACGTTTTGGTAGTATCAACTATTTCAGAAATGGATTGGGGACCATTTTTTCATATTTAATAATAAGAGTTTATTATTTTATTGGGTAGTCATATGTTTTCCTCTTGAATAAGGATTGATGACTGCTTCTTAGCCTATTTAATTTATAAATCATCGTTAGTTTATCTGGACTAGACAGGAACAAGACACTAACCCATCGGAACTAGAGGCCCAAGCCTCTGTCCTCCATACCCTTTCTCAACGCTGTGTCAGTGACATTGGCATCGCCTTTCTCTGTCTTCCCACCAGGCAATGAAACATCTCCTGCAACCAGAGAAACCCATTTGGTCTTTTCACTTTAAATCAACAATGTAAGAAAAGAAATATTGTATATTCCAGGAGACTCTCACAAGAGTGAGTGGAAAGTGTTGAATATCGATCGGTGAGAATTAGGCGCAGATCACCATCTTCGCCTTCGAAGATGCAGATCAGAAATGCAGATCTGTTGTATCTCAACCTTTCAGCTTCGTTGGCAGTTGGGTTTGTCGCAGATTCTGTATTCGAATCAAATTCTAGGGGGAAACAGCTTATCTGCAATGTCTTGAAATCTTGGTTCTTCATTGGGATTCTTGTTATTATTGTCGTCTAGAAGGGGCGAACAGGCTTTTTAGAGACGAAGTTGTTGCGCTCCCTCTTCCAAACTTGGGGGATCCTTCGGTTGTATATTGGAACCTATGAGCTACCGAGTTTTGGAGAGTGGGGGGAGAAAGAAAGTACCTTTTTTTTTTTTTTTTCTCTATAGGATATTATTATTATTATTTTTTGATTAATGCTGCACTTTGTGCAAAATTATCTCTCCACAAAAGACAAATGTATGAATAATAGAACAAAGAACTATATTTCGGGCGATTTTATTATTATTATTTTTAATGTTTTAGTTATTATAATAAATTAATGGACCTTTGATCTAATAATATTTTTCGATCTTGTGAAGACTTTATCATATTAAATTATCCTTTTTTTTAATATCCTAGGTGTCTGAAGATAAATTTATGGACGATGATCTTAGGTGGTTGAGCTACTACTAGAGTAACCCCTTTCCAATTTTGTTCTCCATGGGGTATTATTGATATGGAAAATGTTATGCTTATTAAAAATTTTTACTAAATCTTTTATATCAAATGATGAAGTATAATCTATGTCATTTAATATTAATAGGACCCACTTATTTGATATTGAAAAACGGTACCACATCACTTGAGGTGGAGATTTGATAAAAAAAAATAAAATTGGTAAGTATAACATTACCGTATTAATATTAGTTTATGCATTCAAAAATTTGTTCTAGGTTTAAAGATCCTATGATTTGGGTGGATAAATTATACTTTGACCCTCTAAACTATGGACTTAATTTTACTTTGTCCTTTAAAGTATTGAATTTTTCATATTATCCCCTCCACTGTTTGAATTATTTCACATTTCCCTAATTACAAACTTATGTTATTTTTTTAGATAAAAATTGTTGATGTGTCGAGACAAAGTGAAAAAATTTATATAATTCAAAGAATAAAATGAAACGACGTCCCATTAAATATGTAACGGTTGTTCATAATTGATTAATGTGAAACTAAGATCATAAATGAAAAACACAATAGTTGAAGGCGTCAAAGTGTAATTTGTGCATCACATTTCTTTCCTTAACGTTCGTTGGCCAAAGCTTTTGTTGGTCTAGCTTTCTGGACCATTGTCTTTTGTACTTCTCACGCTGGATTTTGCACGTGCAGGGGTCAGATGGGGGCTATAACAAGATATGGTTTGATGGAAACTACAACTAATGTATAAAGCTCGTTAAGGGAGTTGATTTTGATTCGAATCTAATTAATCGAATATGATGGTCTATTTAATCCCGAATCTATATCATCTTTCAAAAATTTTGATATTTGAATACCTAATCCCACTGTGACCCAATGAGAAACCTTGCAAACTCAAACGCTATCTTCATATCATAGCTTTCCAATGCAAATAATGCTATATAAACTTAAAATACAAACTTGATCAACCACTGCTTGATTTTACTTTGAATCCTAGTATTTATTAGGACTTCTTATCATTCAATGATTGTGATTGATCAAGTCACAAGTGACATTTTTCGACACCCATCAAAATTGGCCCAAGTGAATGAAGATTGTATACAATATTTCAATGTTTCCAGATATCAACATTGAAGTTCCACAGAAAACACATTTACAAACAATCTGACTTATAGGAAGGCCACTGTCATATTTAAGTCAGCAGAGCTTTGGCTATTATAATTTTCATTGAAGCTGAAGCTTTGTAGCTCTTCTTTTTTGCTGAACAGATCTAAACTATCACACTTGCAAACTCAAACTAACTCCAAAACTGAGAAATTATCCCAAGATGTCGATGCAGTGGAATAAGCATTCTGTGCACCGAAGGATGCCCTGCGAGAACACCAAGCAGTCAAACGAAAACTTTGAAGTCATTAACGATGACAAACCTGGGGGAAGTTTAGGAGAAAGACTTGGAGCGAGTTTTTTGTCAATAAACTCTACGAAAATGTTACTTCAGACTTGTTGCCGATTGCCTCCAACATCTCGGAGTTCAGTTCTTTTCAAAGCCTGGGTTTAGTCTAAATGAGCAGCAGATGTTCAGTAAAAAGTGCAACAGATCAGCAATAAAATTACCAGTTCAACACGTCCAGCTCAGAGAGGACAATAATATGGTTAAAAACAAAACTAAATTAAAATAAATCTAAGCATTATTATGTCCACAATCCAAGGCACCTTAAATTTTGGATTCTGCTCCAAGAAAGCCGGTGGTCTTTTGTAAACAACAGATGCTACCCGAATCAAAATCCGAGTTAAACCAAATATCACATACTTCTTATCATTTGTCTTATAGTCAAAGAAATGAACCAGCCACATGCCTCTCCTCCACTTCGTCTCTACTGATCTCCGATTTTCATCCTGAACCAACCATTTCAAAATTCAACCTCCAAAACCATATGAATTCCAACTAGATAAAACGTGAATAAACAGAGTTGGAAGTAAAGTTTGAAACCTTGAGAAACATTTCCAATGGAGCATCAAATACTGCTTCCACTTCACTAGCATTAGGAGCAGGTTTGAAGGCTTTCCTGTCAGAAAGTATGCCAACAACAGGAATTACTCTAACGAGGTGCTGCATACGAAAGATAAAATTGTTAGTGTGTTACACAAAAAAAAAAAGGGTAAATTGCATCGTCATCTCATGAACACTACACTCCCTTCTGCTTTGATTGTCGGTAATAGATTCACCATGCTGTTTAGCGTTCTATTAAGAAACCGTTAATGGTTTAATGAGGTAAGAATCAATATATCGAAGATACTAGTATTACTCTTCTAAATCCTAAATAGCCAAATATCGCAGGAAGTATAAAGGGCTTTCAAAGAATGACAATGGTTCAAAAATTGTGTTATGTGATTGCAATGCCAAAAACCCTTCGCAGAAGCAACTATGTCGCCAATAATGTTAAAACAACTCTCCCAGAGACATTATGATCCTGCCCAAGTGGAGATTAACTAAGCTGGTGTAAGGATATTGCTGCGATAGGCATATTATACTTACCAAGGACAAGAATGGCTCAAATGTAATTACAATATTTACAAATGAAGGATCCAAGCCTATCTCTTCACTTGCTTCTCTAGTTGCTGTCTCAGCATCATCTGCATCTGCCTCCTCTGCTTTCCCACCAGGCAATGCAACTTCACCTGCAGCCAAAACCACTTATCTGGGTGAAATCAACAAAAACAAACACAAAAAATGGAAAATTATTGGTGACAACAAAAGACTCTTGCTAAGTAAGCTGAACAAAATTAAAAGAGAGAATTACACCTAGACTCCTTGAGGTTTATTACTTAATCACTGAGAACCCTAGATATTTAAAATATTACACACAGACTCTCTGAAATTTGTATGCGCATAACACTTAGAGCCCTGCTATAAATATATCATTTAATAAATTACACCCAGACTCCCTAAAGTTTGTAAACATATATTAATAAGACTCCTTAAGTTTAAAATCTTATAGTTAGACCAAAAATACTTCAATCAAAGATAAAATATTAAATATTTTAAATTTTACAATTAAAATTCATGTTCTATTGTATCATTTGTTGAAATAAATTCAAAAATAAAAATTCAAATTTTTCTTAAAAAATCGTAATTAGTATACAATTATATTGTTTATTAGAATTTAATTTGGTCGTTTAAATGACCAAATTAAAATACCAAACTACACTAATTAAAGCTAAAAGATATTGTGTCCATTAAAGTTTGATTCCTTGTTTAATTTTTTAGTTTTATTCTAATAGATAGTCTAATTATATACTAATTATGATTTTTTAAAAAAAAAAAACTAAATTTTTAATTTTAATTTTATTTCAATAAATGACATAATAGAACATGAATTTTGGATGTAAAATTCATGTTCTATTATGAATGACTTAAACCCCTTGTTTGATTTGTTAGTTTTATTCCAATAGATAATATAATTGTATATTAATTACGATATTTTAAGAAAAAATTAAATTTTTAATTTTAATTTTACTTCAATAAATGATATAATAGACCATGAATTTTAGTTGTAAAATTTAAAATATTTGATATTCTATCTTTAATTAGAATATTTTTTGTCTAAGTATAATATTTTAAACTTAAAGGGTTTAAGTATTATATACCTACAAATTTTAAGGGAGTCTAAGTGTAATTTATTAACAAATATATTTATAGTAGGGGTTTAAGTGTTACGCACGTACAAACCTCATAGTGTCTGTGTGTAATATTTTAAATGTCAAAGGACCTGAATAATTAAGTGACAAATCTCAGGAGACCTAGACGTAATTCTCCCAAAATAAAACAATACAAACCATAATCAGTAATCACCATCATCAACAAAAAAGCATCCATTTCCTCAAATGAACAGCAAACAAGAACGAATACAAAATTCTCCCAGTCCACATCATGCAGAAGAGAAGGAATTGATTAATTAAACCAATCAATAAATATTTAACATAAACATCAAAATCTAACTGCACCCCATCTCTGATATGATCAAATAAACCAACTTATACACGCACAATCTTCATAATAATCGTCATACCCAAGGAGCCCATATGCTTAATTAGACGGTTGTGTTTTGTGTGTGCGATGAACAATCAATTTAACAGAATAATAGAAAAATAATACAAGAATTTACGTGAATTGACAATTTGTCCACATACACGATCCTAGCGGCGGATTTATTTTTATTCCACACTGAATTAGGGTTATAACTTAACTTATTTATGTTACAATCTAATTAGGGCATTCCGAAGGCACGTGCTGCTCCATACCGTACAACACCCACTTGACAATCTGAAGAAAATCCACAAGTTAAATTGCCCTAAGACCCAAAACTTCGTTGCATACACAGGATACTCGATATTGGTCATTATAAACCAAAAACAGCCACTAGTAACCAATTAACCATATATACACAATCAAGACAAGCACTAGCTCAATAATCAGAAATCACAAGTTCAATTGCCCAAAATAATTAGAAGGCACTGACCTGAGTGAGTAGAGAGCTTCGAAGCCCTCTTAGTGAGAATGACACGAAGTTCACCATCATCCCCTTCAAAGAGACAGATCAGAACAGCAGCTCTATTGGGTGTGAACTTTTTTGGCTGATTGAACACTGGGGTTGCAGAATATGCAAAACCCAGTTGAGGAACAACCTTCCCTACGCTCTCTTCAGTTCTTTGCTCTTCATCATCAGTATCATCTAACGTCGGAGGAGGTTTGTAGAGACGGAGCTGTTGAGCTAAGGCTATAAGTCTTGATGATTGTAATCGGTTTGGTGCCATTGATAGGGATGCTGTTTATGACCAAAAAAAAAAAAAAGGGTTAATCTCATTTTGCACCCTAAAAGATTGTTCAAATTTCAATTTGTACCCTTAAAGATCAAAAATTTTAATTTTCACTCTCAAAGATAGAAATTTGTATCAATGTGCATCTCCAAAGATAAAAAATCTCAATTTGCACCCTCAAAGATAGAAATTTGTATCAATGTGCACCTAAAATTAAATTGATAAATTATACCTAGATCCCCTCATGTTTGTCACTTAATCATTTGAACTCCTTCACATTTAGAATATTCTCCTCACATCTCATAACGTTTGTGCATGTATAACACATAACCACTTTTCGTTGATATCTGTTAATATAATCATTAAAAAAATATGATTTTATCCTAATAAAAAATTATAATTTCATATTACATTTTATTTTGTGGATTCGATATACTCTAAAGTTAAAAATCAAGCTTACCATTTGAATGTCTAATAAAATGTAGATATTTATATAAAAGGTAATATGAAAAACATTATATAAATATTTATATTTTATTAAATATTCAAATGGTAAACTAGATTTTGAACTTTAGAATATATTAAACCCATAAAAAATAGGGTAATATGAAATTATAATTTTTTATTAGGATAAAATTATATTTTTTAACGGTTATATTAATAGATATCAATGAAAATGGGTTACGTGTTATACGTGCACAAATGTCATAAGATGTAGAAGTAATATTCTAAATGTGAAGAGGTCTAAATGATTAAGTGACAAGTATGAGGGGATTTAAGTATAATTTATCAATTTAGTTTTTAGGTGCACATTGATACAAATTTCTATTTTTGAGGGTGTAAATTGAGATTTTTTATCTTTGGGGTGCACATTGATATAAATTTCTATCTTTGAGGGTGCAAATTGAGATTTTTGATCTTTGGGGGTGCACATTGATACAAATTTCTATCTTTGAGGGTGTAAATTGAGATTTTTGATCTTTGAGGGTGCAAATTAAAATTCAAACAATCTTTCGGAGTGCAAAATGAGATTAACCCAAAAAAAAAAGATAGGGATGGTGTTCAGTGAGAGAATTCCCTTAACTTTTGGTGGGTATCAACTGTGCACAAGTGCCTCGGCGTCTGGCCACCATTTTAAAAATTATATAATAAAATAAAAGTGTGTTTAAATTTTATCTCACTCATATTTTTTTCCCTCAAAACTATCACCAATTACTTACCTCATCCATCATTCTTTTGTCAGATTCAAACGTCAAATCACATCACTCATTTCTATCACATATTTGATTATTTATATATTTCTTCCCTAAAAATATCACATAACTCATTTCTATCATATATTTAATTATTTAATATTTAATTAATTTATAATTAATATATTTTAAAAAAATTTAATATAATAGGATCGATTTTTTAGACGCTCCAACTTTATATTTTATCGTGCCTTTAAGCACGGGTTATAACTAGTCTAATAATAAGAGTTGACTAGTTTTAATGATATGGACGATAGCCAATTATAGGGGAAGGCTACGGTACTGCTGGCCAAAATTCTGTACTGTACCGAAAAGTTGCGGGGCCTTATCAGACGAAATACAAAAAAGAAAACAGTAGAGCATAAAAGAACAATCGATTAAAAGGGTTACTTGCAAGTTGAACTACTAAATTATAATCGATCAAAATTTATAATGATCTATCGAACTTTACTTTTGAGTTACAACAAAGTAGATGAAGGTAGGGGTTGCTAGGTAACAATAGGTAAAACAAAGATCGATCACTATAATTATGTTCGATCAATTTTGTAATTATGTTCGATTTCAGAAGGAGTGTGATCGAAAAAATGTTATGATCGATTGTAAATTTAAATGATCGATCGATTGATTTTTTAAAATGAGTTACAACAAGATGGATGAAGGTGGTGGTTACTGGGGAACAATAGGAATATTTTTGATCGATCGATGTATTTATAAATTGATCGATCATAAAACTTATGATCAATTAGTTTATAAATATGTTCGATTTTTGAAGGAATGAAATGTTTTGAGATTGAACAAATAAATTGTGGTTAATAAGACACTGAATGTTTTGTAATCGATCTAATAATGATAGATTGATCATTAAATATATGATAATTTACAGCCAAAAAAATTCGAAATAATAATCATTATTTTATGGGTTGTGATCGATCAATAAAATTACGATTGATCAACAAAAATTGTTCAATACAAAATACATTAATTTCGATTTGAATAAAAGATATGAAACTACAAAAAACACCTGATATAAATAGAGGGGCATAAGCTAATAGATGTTGGGTTTTTTTGTCATTTTGCACCTTAAGTGCTATCGATACCCATTGCAGGTGTATTACCCCGCCATTAACGAATTCTCCCAAACCCTAACTCCCTTTACTTGAACAAGTTATGTATACTACAATTGGGCTCAATCGACTGTTCTCCCAAACATATAGGTCCTTTGTACATTCAATTCAAGAAGCTATAATCCCTTGTAGATTGACATGGCCAGAGGAACAGCCGGAGTGACAAAGAAGAGGAAGCCAGTGAATGGGATGACTAAGCAAGTCGTTATTGCCCAGAAGAAGAAGGATGGTGAAACAGATAAGAGTTCGAAAGGTGACACTGGTTTCTTAAACGAAGAAGCAAAAACTTTGTTTGAAATCGGCCATTATTAGTGGAACGAGGCGTTGCACTGGGTGAGTTAGTTAATACCGAGTGTCCTAAGTTTTTTAGAGGTTGTAATTGGGAGAACATCTTTGATGTTAAGAAGGATGATAAGGCATATAACAATGTTGTTAGATTATTTTATGCAAATTTACATGACTTTGATAAGGTTGGGCACACTTTGAAGTCTGTAGTTAAGGGTAAAGAAATAAAAGTTTTCCCTAATTTTATTTCAAAAATGTTGAAAGTTCCCAAACCTGTCATCACTGAGAATTCCATTGTATTTCCTTACAAAAGTAAAGAGGAAGTCCTTAGCATGGAAACGGTTATTGAAACAATTTGTGGTGTTGATATCGAATGGGCGGATGAGAACAATAAAATATATCAAAAAAACCTTCGTTTGCTTTATAGGATGTTAAACATAATAGTTGCTTGTAACATTGATCCCAAAGGACATACAACTGAATTTGGATATGATAGAGCTCAACTTCTATATGCGATTGGTAAAGGGGGATGCATTGACCTTCCCCATTACATATTCTAGCTGATTATGAATGCCTATGAGTTGCAAGATAGCAGGCACAAACATTGTGAAGTTTTATGGGGTTGTGATTGACCCTGACGAATCGTATACTGCTGTCATGGGTATGATAAATGAGGGTACTATGAAAAAAAATACTGGTCATGCGGGGCCTAGAAATTTTATCAAGACTATGTCACATGTGTCTTACTCCCAAACTGAGGGCATTACTGTGACAGAGGGTGAGGGTTCAAGAGTCAATCCATTCAACATGAATACTATTGGAGAAAAGCTGGAGCAAATAGTAACTAGGCAAAATTGTTTGGCCACACAGTTGCATGCCATTCAGGAATGCATGAAGGGATGTTTGGAAAAGTTAGAGAGTAAGATTGATGGACTGTACAAGGAATTTAAAGAGTATGGAAAGAAGTGATGTTGATGGGTTTTGTGTGGAAGAAATTCCTATGAATGGAAATGTGTATATGCCTGTAAATCTTTTGGGCCATATTAGATTTGGTGACCTTGTAACCTATAAAATGTAATCAATTCTGTTGAATAGGATCTTTTGGCAATAGTATGGAATATTTTGTTGTATGGTGTTGTTAATAGTAGTTTTTACAAAATCATTATTTTCAGTAACATTACAGTAGTATCTTAACATCAAAATGTAGTAACCTTACATCAGAATATAGTAACTTGACATCAACATGTAGTAACCTTTCATCAAAATGTTATAACCTCACCCTTAAAGATTACAACATTACCTCTCCGTGTAGTACCCTTAAAAAAATTTGTTAGAACTGATATAAGGTTACCTCGTTCCACTGACAGGAGTAATACAACAAAGCAATGACCCTTGTATAGAACAGTAGTTCCTCCCTCTCAACCATCTTTGTTTACCTCCCTAAAATTCCATATACTTCCCCAAACCAAACTACCAACTGCACATTTGTTAGTTCAACAACAAAGCAACATACATTGGAAGAAGAAAGCAGCAACATACTGATCAGTTGGATAGGCAAGCGTGTAGAGGAAAAACATATAAATGAGATTACTAATATAATTGTAGGTGAATCCCACCTGGTTCATGTTGGTGATGTAGCAATTGTAGAAGTTTGTCCAAAATGAGTTGCAAACTTGAAACTTGTCACTCCTGATTTGCGTACATGAAAGTTGTCCAAAATGAGTTTCATACATTAAACTTGTCAAAAGGTGGGGGTTTTACCCTGTGTAAAATTGTTTTGAATTTTTTAGTCAATTTAAATAACGTTTATTATGCAATTTTCACAATGATATGAAAATAATCACCTTGACAACCCTTAAAGTGGAGTGAAGAATTGTCCATGACCACTTAAGTGAAAGTCATGAAAGTCATCCTAAACAGTCAATGTATCGATAAAGAATGATCAGTTAAATGGTGCATTGCTTGATAACTTATCAAATAAAAGGAGAACTTTGTATTATAAAGATGTTATTGAACTCCACCCATATTTATGTACATGTGCGAAATGGTCAAACGGTTCCTGAGTTGGCAATGGTTGTTGGGATCCATCTGCTTGTGAAAAGGGCATGTCCTCATATGGATCAATAGTCTGGGTAGTCAACAAAGGACATTTACGAATATTATGCCCAGTTACCCTGCACTTGCTACATCTTCGGGACGTAAATGGATTATTATTTCGTATACGACCTGGATGTCCCTTTGTTGTAACAATATATGGATCAGTTACCCCAAACGTATATAACTCAGTAGTCCTACTTTTGTGTTGTGTAGCGGTCTCCTCTGCTATACAAAGGGATTTATGATTGGTCTTCACCTGAGAGGTTAAGCCATGCAATGTACTTCTTAGGTCCTTAGTTGCTTTGTAACCATGCGAATCATAGTAACACATATGACTACACATGGTCATTAGTCCAGCATACCATGTCGAAATGGTCAGAGTGTTACTTCTAGGCGGCACATCCTCATTTCCTAAATCTCCCTTTACGAAAATAGTCTAGCGCTTTAGAACGAGACTCGGAGGGAACAGTTTAATGTGCTCATATTTTAGCACTGCTATGATGTAGCAGCATGGAATACCAACAAATTCTATTTTCAAGCAGTTGCACTTCATACTATAATTTTAAGGAGAACATATGACATTCCATGTTGATTCTGGTTGCGTGTAGTGAGACAAGTAGTAACTACAATGGATCTTGTTGTCAATTTTTTGGACTGCAAAGAACATGGATTCGGACTTCAACTTATTGCGCACGTTGAAGAACAATTTCCTTGTATATATGGATGCTGCATGCTCTTCAAGACATGACAATTATGTGGTTGTCACTGGGGATGTGTGCTGGGTATCATGGTCATCATTTGCTTCATTCTTCCTGATCCTTGCCAAAGCCCGGTCGTATTGCCTCACAAACTCAAAGAGTCAGAGATGGGTCTTCAGAAAACGATTGAAGTATGAGTTCATACCCTCACATCGTTGTATACTTTTTATGCCCACAAAGAATTTACCTCTTAAATATGCTTAGCCCATTTTGACCGTTTGGAATAAACTTCTGATATCCAATTATTATTCTCCAATCCAAATGAATCCACCAACGCTTTCCATCGATCCACAAATTCTTTTGGACTACAACGATCACACATATAATGTTTCAATTGTTGAACAAAATTTTCAACACTAATATTTGACAACGCATTTCTTGTCAAATGCCACCTGCATAATCTGTGTTGTATTGGGGAAAACTTGCTCTATTGCTCCTGCCATGGCCTTATCACTATCAGTGACAACTGAAATAGGCGTCTTACCCTCCATTGCACGAAGAAAAGTATGCAATACCTACATGTATGTCGCAACAGTCTCATCTAAGAGCAAGGCGCACCCAAAAATTGATATTGCATTATGGTTGTTGACACCTGCAAGTATAACAAAAGATTTCTTGTAGGCATTAGTTCGGTATGTGGTATCAAATACCAAGACATCGCCGAAGCATGCATAGTCAAGCCGTGACGATGAGTCTGCCTAGAACAAACAATTTTGTGAATTATCTTCATGGACACTATAGTTGAAATAGAACATAGGGTCTGATTCTTTTTTTCCATTATAGTAGTTTAACGCCCCCTCTGTATCACCGTCTTGAAGTTGTGATTGGCGTTCTATCACAACATCATCGTTCAAATCTTTCATGGTAAATCCAACATTATGATAACTTCTTGCTTGTTGCACCAAAAAATCCCTTACTTGACTTGTATGTATGCCAACATTATGCAATGCATTTGTTTGTTCTCTATCGAGACTCTTCACACGCCTATGCGATAGAAGGAATGGCACACCACGTAGTGTAACCAATTGGTGATTATGTTCCTAGACAAATTCCTTTACAATCCACTATTCAGACCCATTGTCATACTTGACACGAAAAGTTGCGTTACATCCCACCCTTGTTAAGCCTCTTGGTTCCCGAATGCGGTCATTGCAGTCAAGGTGTTTGGGTGATCAATAACCTTCTCTTGAATAAACCCACTGTCTTGACACTAGAATTTTATTTTTGTTACACTTCAAGTCATCTTTCCAAACACTAAATCCCAAAAATTTTGTGTAATTGTTATAAAACTCCCCAGCCGCTTCATGTGTGGTGAATGTCATTTGCATTACCTCACCCACTGTCAACCCATTGACTCTATTTTCCTCGACACCATGATCAAAAATAGTTTGATCATTTTGCATATGATTCTCGTACTCAGCATCTGTTACGGCAACATTAAGATCTAATACTATACCTTTACCTGTGTCACTGATCGTACACGCCATTACTACACCTATGGAATTACAAAAAAAGTTGGAGTTATAAAATGTTTGCTAAATTTGAGACAATTTTTATACGATAATGCAGAATTCATGTTCATTCTCTCAATAAAATATTGCATATATTATCAGCAATATAGTATTTGAATAATTATGAAGGATAAACAAACTATTACATAAATACCACAATTATAGTACACATATTATTACCAAATGTTTGATACCTGAGTAAAACTGAATATAGTTGTAGGGAGATTAATTGAATCCAATTCACATCTTCCGTGCACTTCTATTGTTTTAAAGAACATGGGTATATTGACTTCTTACAAACATGTTTGGATGTAGTGGAAAGAGTCAAGGAGAGTCTTTGGTAGTTGGGATATTTACTTGTTAATTCAATGAAGTTACTTAATGACAATTAAGATGCCCTAGTTGGGTTGGTCGGGTAATAAAATTAAGATCCTCACCAACTAAATTGTGATTAAACGGGTTATGCATGCATTGTGTTAACACATGTAGGGTCAAAATTAATTTTGACTTCTTCCTGTAGGTGGACTCCATAAAAACGGAAATCCCGCTCACCCATTCCCGCTGCAAATTTCCCATTTTTTCACTCCCTTTCCATTTCTTTATTTCTCTCTATCGTTCTATCGCTCCATCTCTATATCTCTTTTTTTTTCTCTTTCTCTCTATCCAGCCCTGGCTACATCACCAGCGCCACATATTTTGTCTTCTCCCTGGTATCATTCTTATCTTCCTCTCTCTCTCTCTCTCTCTGTCTCTGTCAAACACACACACACAAATGGAACACACAAACACAAACAGAACACAGACACAACAGAGAACATACACAGCCACATTTTGCAAAAAACACTTCGCATTTGCCCCCTCCACCAAGCGCACACACATATCGCTCAAGACACAAACTTTTAGAAATAGGGCTTGTAATTTTGACAAAATTGATTATATTAATAGATTTTTTTTTTGGAGAAAATTATTGTTGTTAATTTGATGGGTTAAGGCCATTAATTTGAATGCATATCTCTTAATTGTTGTTAAATTTAATAGATATGCATTCAAATTAATGGGTGTGGGTTTGTATTAAATGAGAACTTTGTGTTTGGTTACGACGATACTTCGATTTGGATTGTTGATCAATTGCGAATTTGAGTTGATTTGAACTCCGTGTATTTCTATTGTTTAAATTCTCTTAAAAACAGTTCTCTTACCAATTGCCTCCGTTTTTTTTTTGTTTGTAGATATTTGTATGATATATGCACATTTGAACCATGAAAAGGAAAACAAATGTTGAAGTTGGGAAAATTATGACTGACAAGATGGTAGCTGCTACATCTTCGCAAGGTGGCACTTCGAGTGTTACTGCGAAGAGGAAACAAAGGGTATGTACTATGAACACATATATTACATGGACCAACTCTGCGTTATAACATAACTTATGTGTTTTGATATCTTTGTTTGATGCATTACATCTATATTCAGCCACTAATGGGTACACGTTGTTCGCCATCAAGTATCATAAAAGTTGTAAATGGGTTAACTGACGATCAGAAACGTGCAGCGAAGGCCATGGGTTTAGAAAGGTTTACCGCCATGAAATGCACTGTGGTCAGGAGGAGCTTATGTGAGTGGTTGATGAAAAAATTTGATCCCGCTACGGCTGTGTTACATATCCATGGTAAATCAATTAAGTTCTCCTCTGAGGACATTTATTACATAATGAGGATGTCAAACACAGGCATTGAGTTGGACACTGTAGGTTCTTCGGACCAAACAGAGGAACTTAAAAAATTAATTTTTAATGGAAAGAGGGAGCTGTCGTTGAATACTTTGGTTGGTAAACTGAAAGAATTAAAGCATGATTCATTTACTTTTAGGTGCTTATTTGTTCTATTCATAATAGGCCGACTTCTTTCCCCAACCATGAAAATGACAATTAATAGTTCATACGCCAAGCATCTTGTGGATGTAAATGTATTATCTGCTATAAACTGGAGAAAATTTGTTTATGATAGTATTATTGATGGCATACGAAATTTCAAGGAAAAATCAAGGCATAATATTTGTGGTTGTATCATTGTCCTACATGTATTGCGTTATTTACTTAGTTGCTAATTCATTGAACTGCTTTCTTATTCATGGCAGTTGTATTAATTACTTGAACGTTATCCATTTGCAGATTTTCTATTTTGAGCACGTGACACCAGCTGAGGAATCCTACATTCCATTTCTGTCATGGCCATTCCCTCGGATGTTAGTTTGGGGGGATAAAGAAATAGGCTAGCGAATGACTGTTCTAAAAAAATTGGATGGATACAAAAAAATAGGAATAACTTATGAAGGATATTATACTCTTTAATTCTAGTTTTATTGTTAATTTTTTCATAATGGAAGATATTCTTTACATGACGTGGTATTAACTAATACTTGGATTATCGTAGATAATAGTTACAATTGAAGAGTCACTCAATTTTCCTAACCTAGATGAGGGACCCAATGAGAGGACAACATTTGAACATTCAGATTATGTTCTTGTCACTGATGTGAGGAGTAAAGTGAGGACAACAGGCGTTGCTTATGCTCAAAACATGCAAGTTACCTTTATGTAGGATATATATGGAGGTAGAACAATATAAATCATTATTACTATTATTTTCAATGACTAACACTTCAATGTGTTATGTAGGATTTTGACAAGAGATCGTCTAAGGTTGAGGTTGCATTGTCTACATTTCGATCGAACCATGAAGCTTTGTCTGTCAAGTTCACATTTGAAGTTAATGAAATTAAAAAGATGCTGGAAACTCTTTCTGAAAAGGTGTGTAAAAATGGGAGAGATCCACCTACGGCGGAGTATGTGCATGTGAGTACACTATATTACTGTGTTATCCTTTACCATACTACATGTGTGTGCTGCTTTGTATATTTTATGTGTTGTAAAATGTGAACCAAGAATTATTGGATGACAATGAAGACGAGGTCCGGGTTGACAACACCAATGAAGTTATTTTACTCACAACTTTAAACGAATTAAATTTTTTAGTGCACATGGACCAAAAATGGCAGACACTCCACTTGCAGGTTGTTGATGGGTTGGTTCCCCATATTACTGATGTTAGTTATGAAGTAGGCAATGCAATATGAAACTACATTTTTCATGACAAACTTGATGCAGAGTATGTCACAATTACAACCATTATAGGGTGTTTATTATTTGCAGTTCTTATGCAAATTATACCTTACATGTTGTAATTTTACTGTGAGACGATTGTTCAGTTTGAAAAATTTCATGCGACAAGAATGACAATGAAGTCATTGGGACCAAGACTTTGGTTCCTGAGCGAGGTCAGTTATATAATTTTCCCATATTGGTATACCCAATTTTGAATTAACTGGCGACGGCTTAAATGTATGCATGTAAAATTTTGTACACAGTTAATCAATGTTGTTGCATACATTATGCCACCCACAGATATGGGGAACAACGAAACACAAAAGGCCAGGTGATATATTCCGACTTGGTTTGCGGTAATACTCCACAATTAAATTTTGGTTTTATGTGATTTTCTTCGTTTACTGCCTCTTATTGATGTTCAATATAAACTTACGTCTTTATAATTTCACAAATACTTAAATTGTAGCAAACAGTCATTTACTATACATCTGAGGGGAAAACTGGTGTTCATATGTAACGAAAACTCATGAGATTGTGTGGCCAATACATCCAGGGCATCAACATGGTGAGAAGGTTTGACTGGATAAAAACTGACAACAGATTCTGCATTACAAAATCATAATCTATCAAACTATGTACGTCACCATAGTGTACTGACTGCAATTGCCTTATGTAGATATATGTCTCCATTAACGACGGCAAAAACA
>CAUOFW020004358.1:516428-582999 GCA_963454935.2 Ilex paraguariensis | reverse complement strand
GGGAGGGTTTGTTTGTGGGTGTTGCAGGAGTTGGACAGTGGTTTGCTGGTTTCCCTTTACCAAGAGGCGGGTATTGGGTTGTGGACTCGCAGTGCTTTGTGGATTTCACTGAAAGGTGGATTGTGGCGGTGGAGATTGATGGTTTGGTGGGTTTGTGTTTGTGGATTTGAGGGCAAATTAGGTGGATTTGTGTGGTGAATTTCACTGGTGGTGGAGGCGGCAATTGGTGGTGCATGGTGATGGTGTTAAATGGCGGATTTGGGGACAAATCTAAAGTAATTAGTGTGATTAAACTAATTAATTTTGTGTATAAATTAGAATTAAATTTGGGGCTAAATTTAAATTAATGAATGAAATTAACTATAATTGAAAAAAATTTAGAGATAAATTGCCTTAATTAGTAGATTAGTTTGATTCAATTAAATTTTCCGACAAATTTGATTAGGAGTTAGAATTTTCTCAATGAGATGGTTAATCTCAATGATATAAGGGTAAAAATTTTTTTTTAATGAAATAGTTAACATCTGCCATACAAAAAGCGTGCGATTGTCACGAGTGTTCAAATGTTAAGGGATTTCTGTGTTATTTTTGAAGTGTAAGAAAGTGTTTGTACAATGAAATTAAATGTCAGAGGGTGCGAATGTAATTTACCATTTTTTTTTTTAAGGATAATCATCCTAATTGTTTCTCTCCTCCCACACAGAACATGAGAGTATTGAGGTCCTTAGGATGAATCTGTAATTGTCCACCAGAACTTTGAAAGGATGGTTAACTACCGGTTGGTCCATTTTTCTTATGCCACTCATGTCGGCCTCAGTGGTGGCCCACGGCCTCTATGATTAGTCTCCCTCCGACAGCTCCCATATCTCTCACATAAATGTTGGCAGTGTAATTTGCGTGTGACGTGTCATCAAATAAAAGCAAGTTCTAATTTATGGTGCCACGTGGACACCGTCACACCGGTGAGGTAACAATATGAAAAGAAAAAATAAACTGTTACGTAGATTTAATTTAGAAAAATACTATTGTGAGTTAAAAATTTAATTTAATTTATTGGCCTAATAATATAATTTTATTATAATTATTGAATCAACAATAAATTTTAATATTTAATGAGATTCACAGTCAATCCAAGACCTATAATATATTAGGTCAATAAATTAGGCCATAATAATATTACTATTTAATTTATGGACACAATCTCGAAATCTAATACAATGTAGTTATTGAATTAGTTGGGACTTGTGAGTTCCAATATTTGATGATTGTATGGGGACAGTTTTATTCATACTTTGTATAGTTAAGTCTAATTCAATGACACCATTTTCTAATTTTGAAATTTTATTGTCGCTCCCTATTAGTGTTTCTCAGGTTACCACGTTAACGGAGACTGTTGATTTACAAAAATACCCCTGAGTATTTTATAGGATAAATTTTATCCACAACCATTGTAAATAGACTTAACTTTAACAATATCCCCCTCTAAATAGACCTAACTTTAACAACAGCCCCTCCCGATTTTGAAATTTTAATACACTCCTTTTTAGTTATATTATATTAACCCTTAAATTTATTAATTTAATATTTAATTTTATCAAATTAATATCCTTTATTTAATTTAAATAAATTAACATTTCATTTCATCAAATCAACACAAAATTAATATTTAATTTTATCAAATTAGCATTTAGTTATATTAATTTAATATTTTATTTCATCAAAGTAATACTATTTCTTTAATTTAATATTAAATTATTATATAATTTTATTAAATTAACTTTCAATTTTATTAAATTAAAATTTAATATATTATATAGAATATTAAATTCCATTAATTTAACATTTAACCTTATAAAAAATAATGTCATTTATTTAATTTAACACCAAATGAACATTCAATTTCATTAAAGTAACATTCAAATTTATTCAATTAACATTAAATTTTATCAAATCAACACTGAATTAATATTTAATTTTATCAAATTAACACAAATTTAATATTTAAATTTGTCAAATTAAGATCTAATTTATTCAATTAGTATTAAATTTTATCTAATAATATTCAAATTTTATATATAAAAAGTGATATGTGAAGAGTGGTTGGGTGACGTTGTGGAGAACAAACGATAACAAAAAAGTTAGAAATTGGTGAGATTTTGACATTGACTTTATCGATTAGAATTTTTATTATAAAAAAATTATTTTTAACTATAAAAATTATAAAAACTTGATTATATAACTAAATGAATGGTATATGATGACTAATATTATAACAAAGTTATCATGCCACATTTTAAAATGATAAAAAACTATTGGGATAGTATAATGATAGAAATCAAGCTTGTTGGTTGGTTAGAGCATATATAATGGGGGAAAGATTGTGGGTATTTGAATCTATTTACATAACAAAGGGTAATTTTGATATTTTTTAAAAATATTTAGTTAAATTGTTACTTTATCAAATGATAGAAATAAAAGTTATCATTAAGGGGGTGGCATTGATTTAAAAGTATAAATAAAAAAGATGTACAATGAAGTTTTAAAATTAAAAGGGAGTGTTATTGAATTTAAACTTAATTACATGTGGTACCAGTAAAATTCATTTTGAACCTTACAAATCCACTAGTTTTGCTCTGCGATATTTTGTGTTTTACATTGGCATTATTTATTGATGAAGAAATGTCAAAGGCGTTTCTTACTTTGTAAATTGATCCTGTTACATTCATATATAAACGCTGATTTATTAAAAATACACAATAAAAATTCTTTGAATTGTTGATTAATCATCAGAGAAAGTTTAGAACCAATAGTTCCCAACTATTGTCTATGTACGATCCATATTAAATTTGACCAAATGTCCATGTTGGACAACCCATCTTCGTCTCAATAGAATCTTTTAGTGGCATGATTTGATTCTCTTATAGTGATTAATTATGTAAGAAATATACGAAAAACAATAATTTTATATTTTGTGGAGTGAGACTCTTTTCAATATATCTTTTTGATGAATCACCTATTATACATTCAAGTAGAACTTGTTATATACAAGTAAATCCCGCAATTATTAATGACAGATTATGCATTAAAAAGAAAATTGAAAACAAATTATTGATGAGAATTTGCATCCATATGTAGTTCTTATTATAATTTGATTTAATTGAATGGTAATTTTTTATACCATGAGATGTTATTCTCTCTCCCTCTCTCCCTCTCTCCCTCCTCGTTTAAGTCAAACAAATCTGTCGGCACAGTGTTCTCTTTAGTGCATCAAAAGATAATTTTTTGGACGTCTATATCAGAAGATTTGGATTGAAAAAATTAGAACTTTGTGAGTTTCATAGGAAGTGTGAACTTCATAAGATATTTACAAATGTGAACTTGATAATGAAGATGAAGTTGTACAGGGCCTTTACAACCCCCATCAAAATCATAAACATAGAGAAAGAGAAGAAAGGGAAAGCAGAGAAACCAAACTACCATTATCTAGTGCTTATTTTAAAAGATAATTACATTTACTTCCTTTCAAGTTTATCTAACTAATGATTCGACCCTTTTTTTATATATATGTCAAATAACACTGTCCTCCCCCCATCAGGGACTTTCGACTCATTTTTTTAAAAGACACTGCTAAATGACTATAATAGATGTAGGATAGTTTTAGAAATTTATTTATAATTTAATTAAAAATATTGTATTTTTTTCTATAGTAATTAGATGTCTAAATCATGTCTATTTTTTTAACAGTATGAAGTGGCATGAAAAGAAGTTCTCATCAACTTAAACGACCAAAAGCCATGCCATCATGTTGGTGACAACCATAGTAGTTCTGCCGTTGGGTTTTTGTTTTTTCCAAAAATGTGGGGGCACTTCAATAATTATAAATAATTGTTGTAGTATCCTAACCTGTCAGCAATGCAACAATGGTATGCTAGCGGCCCCACCAATATACTGCATGGTTTTTACAGCTCGTTAATTATTTTTTTATTTTTCTTTCTCATGTTTCTCCCTTTTCGATTCTATCGCTTGAGGAGTTGGGTATAAGAATTATGGAAAGTTCTTATGCTTTGCTTTATTTTTGATCTAACAAACAGGACAAACAGATGACATGTGTGACAATGTGAACGATTTTTCTTGCAGATTCAAATATTATAATCGATTATTTTATTTAACGAGTTACACAGATTGTGTTGAATAATTTATTTAATAAATGAGTCGTATGTGATAATATAAGTGTAATTGTTAGACCTATTTATATAAATAATTAAAATATTAATAATTATTTTTTGATACGAATCCCTTTTTCCACCCGAGACCGACTTTATTTAATACCAACCAACCCAATTAACACAAACTTTATATAGTTACATCTCCATGGGCAAAAATGTCAAACTAAGGACTTTGACAGTTACAGAAAGAGGACATATTTCAGTTATTTCAACTTTCACTCTCTCCAACTTATCTGCTTCACTTACGCTCTGTCTCCAAAACCCCCTCTTTTGTCTTTCTCTTTTAATAGTAGCGATACGTGTGTGTTGTGTGTGAGATAAAGAGTGGGACGATAACATCACTCTGTGTAAACCCCCCAGTCCACATCCAGCTAATGCTACTGCCAAAGATATATTTCTCTTTCAGAAGCACGAGCCAATACGTGTTTCCGTGTTTATAACTTTGCGATATATAACCAACCAATCTTTAGTCCTTTTCTTCATTACCCATCTCCACCAACGGCTAGTGTTCACCATTTCATCTTCTCCACAGACCCCCAATAACCTGACCCACATGCAGAACAACGAACTGTGAGTTTTAGAGAGAGAAAGGGTGAGTGACTGTGTGGTTTAGAGAGAGACCCAGATGGATTTCAGTTCGTTCTTGACGTCTCTTGGGACGTCCTTGGTGATTTTCTTAGTTTTGATGTGCTTGTTTGTCTGGCTTTCGAGGAAACCTGGGAACAATGTTGTTTACTACCCGAATCGGATCTTGAAAGGTTTGGATGCCCACGAGGGGTTGTCTGGAGTTAGAAACCCTTTCGCTTGGATGCGAGAGGCTCTGTCTTCCACCGAAGAAGATGTTATTTCCATGTCTGGTGTTGATTCTGCTGTCTACTTTGTCTTCTTGAGCACTGGTTTGCCTCTCTCTCTCTCTCTGTATATGTATATGTTCAGTAATATATGTCTGCTTTGTTTGAATTTGTAGATATTCATGTTTTTATTGTTTAATTGGATATAAATTTGGGCGTTTTTGGTTTGTGGATTTGGTAAGAATTCAGGAGAGGTATATGTGTTCTTTTGCTTTACATGGAAGCCATTTTTGTACCATTTTTTTAGGATCTGTTTCCTTTTTCTTTTTCTTTCTGCTTTTTGCTTTTGACTTTAATAGGGAAAAAATAGGTGCAGTTGGTGTTTTAGTTTGAAACATTGGATTCTTCTTTAGTGGTTGATTATTATTGATCTTAAAAAATGTGTTGTTCCTTTCATAATGGTGCTTTTGTTTGCCTCTTTTTTACTCACTTCTGTTGGTTAGAATCAGACAATTTTAGTATTTTGTTTTATGAAGGTGAATAAAATTGAGGCAAACCTGAAGTAATAGTATTGTTTAGAAGTAGAATTGCTTCAATTTCAAGTTTTTTTTATCAACAAATCGAAGTGGAGGAAAGAAGAAATTAATAATTTTTTTTGGGGTAGGGGGAGTGGATGAGGTTGGAACCCATAACCACTTGTGGGCGGGACTCAGGACTCAGGAGTGAGTGATTGAGCCTTTACCATTGGGCCACTCTCTCACCTTAGGAAAGAAGAAATTAAATATTCATGGTTAATTTCAAGTTTTCTGATAGACAAAAGCTCTATTTTATTCACGATACACATTTGGCCACACCAAGTTTTTGATATTCTATAGGGCGGTTGATTGGACATCTACCTTGGATATTCGGTGGTGTCATAATTGGTCAGTTTCTGTATTTTGATGTTCTATTGCCATAGAAGACCTCCTGGAAAGGACCGGCACCCTGCCAATGGTTAAAAGGTTGCCCCAATATGAAATCTATTCCTAATTATGGGTAACATCACTGGACTTGCAAGCCAACTTCATGGTCAAACAACCAACCACAACTTGAAAAATTGATATACTTCAACGAGTGTTCCACAGTGGAGAAATAACCTTTCTCATTATTTTGTTCGAAAGCCATACTTATTGTTTATCAAAGCAGAAAAAGTGAATCTTTCAACAACTTGTTCAAGAGATGGCACACTTCCACAAATTAATGTCGGTAGTACTCTGAAGGGGTGGGGCACTTTCGTTGTACTACATTCTTTTATTTGATGAACATTGTTTCCTAAAAATCATGGCATGAACAGAGGTAGTAGAACCTTGAATTTATCGGAGTTAAGCAAGGGTCTTCTTGGCAATTGACATTCAATAATACACCAAAAGAATATGTTCAGTTTCCAAATTTCAGTTGTAATAGTTCTGAGGTAATGATTTTGGGGCTATTGAAACTATGACCATAATTGTCACAGGAGCAACAGAAAACAACAGAGCGAGAATTGCTTAACAGAGTGAAAATTGATGTTTGATCTGTGAGTTAGGCTGCAGAGCAAATTATTATTTCTATTTTGTTAGATTAAGATCCCCTTTATTTATACCAAGTACCATGTGAGGCCCTATTATAGGTTTTTCCTAGTTAAGAAAACCAAATAAAATGAGATTGCTTTTATTTTGTTACACCGATTATCTATACAGAGGTTCAAGACCAATCTGCTGTATATGAAAGGATTTACGTAGTAGATGAATATTTTCGCATGCACTATTTTTGGTGCATAAGCAAATTATTAATAACCCAAGGGCTAAATAGAGTTCGTTTCAATTGGATATTATAGCGCGCAGCACTCGGCCTTAGAGCATGCACTTATTGTTATTTAAAGCCTACGATCATGCTAATTTTTTCTTTATTTTTATGATTTTTTTTTTCAGTATTGGGAATATTAGTCTTGGCCGGCCTAGTGCTGTTACCAATACTTCTTCCAGTAGCAGTCACCGATCACGCGGTGATATCAGACAATACCACCAGCAATGGGACTTTCAGTGACCTTGATAGGCTATCTATGGGACATGTTGAAGTAAGTTGTATTATCTTTTTTCATGTTTGGGGTGATAATCAGTCTTTGATCGGGAAGATTACCGCATCTAAGATTACGCCTTAGAATTAGGTGTCCCAGATCCAAGTTGCAGTACTCGTGTTCTAACTTTGTCATCCAATTTATATGCTTATTATTGTTTGTTACTCATTTGGGTTGCAGGAAAAAAGTCCACGGTTGTGGGCATTCGTGATTGCCACCTATTGGGTTTCTCTTGTTGCATATTACTTACTGTGGAAGGCATACAAACATGTTTCTGATCTGAGAGCTGCAGCTTTAATGTCTCCAGAAGTGAGAGCTGAGCAGTTTACTGTTCTTGTCAGAGACATTCCTCCTACCCCTGAAGGTCAATCTAGAAAGGAACAGATTGACTCATATTTCAAAACAATCTATCCCGAGGCATTTTACAGATCAATGGTAGTCACAGACAACAAGGAGGTATTGCATTGTTGTTTACCTGCCCTTTTGCTGTGTATACACTCCCATAATCATTTGTTTATTTTCTCTTCCAGTTGTTGTATGCACTCTGCTCACTGTTTCGAGATAGCTTCATTGTGTTGCTTAATATTTGCATAAACGATTTATAGTCAAATGCATGAGATTATAATATTCATGGAAAATCAAATGCATGAGATTATAACCTTCAATTGATTATGTATGTTATACTTGTGTGTGTGACATGTAATAGTCTACTGATGTCAGAGTGATATCTAGCTTCACCATACATACCATTTGGTTCTATCAGGTCAATAAAATATATGAAGAGTTGGAAGGGTGCAAAAAGAAGCTTGCACATGCTGAAGCTGTATATGCACAGTCAAAACAAGCAGGCAAGCCTGAAGGAATGAGACCAACGAACAGAACTGGCTTCCTTGGTCTCTTTGGTAATAAGGTAGATTCGATAGAGTACTATACCAAAAAAATCAATGAACTGACCCCAAAATTGGAAGCTGAACAAAAAGTCACGCTCAGAGAGAAGCAGCAGGGTTCAGCTCTGGTCTTCTTCACCAGCAGGGTTACTGCTGCTTCTGCAGCTGTGAGTCTACATGCTCGAATGGTGGACACATGGACAGTCATGGATGCTCCTGAACCCCGACAGTTAATATGGCCTAATCTTCCTAAGAATTTTTATGATAGGCTGATACGACAGTATGTCATTTATGTCATTGTCTTTTTGACAATAGTTTTTTTCATGATCCCAATTGGATTAATCTCTGCATTTACAACTCTGCCGAATCTGAGGAAGCTTCTCCCATTTCTAAAGGCAGTCGTTGATCAGGATGTGATTAAGACAGTGTTGGAAGCTTACCTACCTCAGATTGCACTTATTGTGTTTCTGGCTTTGTTGCCGAAGTTTCTTTTGTTTCTATCAAAGGCTGAGGGCATTCCTTCGGAGAGCCATGCAATAAGGGCTGCTTCAGGGAAATACTTCTATTTCATCGTCTTGAACGTATTTATCGGTGTTTCAGTTGGTGGATTTATTTTCAGTAAAATCAAGACGATTGAGAAGGATCCAAGTTCTATTGTTGACTTACTGGCAACTAGCCTCCCAGAAAATGCAACTTTCTTCTTGACATTTGTGGCTCTGAAGTAAGATTGCAGTTTTCTTTATTTTTTCATTCATATGACTAGCTTTCCTTTCCGTCAGCATTATTTTTCTCAAGAGAACTTTACAATTTTTAGTTCTACAATCCCCGATTCAGTTGAATCGATAATCTTAGGAATTTTATGCTACTACCTTCTGACATAAATATAGATAGACAAAGAAAATTTTCAATATCCATTATCAGAAACTATTTTATGAACAGATTTTATGCTGTTAGTCAAAATGAAACATAATAATAAACTGAAAACGTATATGAGTAAAGGTAAATTTGTTATTCTTTTTCTGTTTTTAAAATTCCTAGCTAAAAGTATGCTCCAAAGTTATGGTCAGCTTGTAATTATGATCTGTTCTACATGAACTTGTATCTGGTGGTTAAGCAACATGAATTCTATCATGTTTTGTTTGAAAAATTTGGACAACTATTTCTGCATTTGCATTCCGTTTTTAAGTAAGAAAAGAAAGGTTCCACCTCAAAGAATTACCCTTTGTTCCAGAGGGTAATGGATCTTTTTTTGTCTTCCAAGTAATAAATTTTTTGTTTGGGGGTAAATAATAGGAAAAAACTAAACATTTTTGATAAGCAAAAATCAATAAAGCTTAACTTTGTTTGAGTTATCTGCTTAGATATTTGTATTTTCAGTTTTTGGTCTTTGAGTTTATAAGCTTTTATTTGCCTGTTAGCCATTGGTACGACATTTGAGTTTTTTTCAATGCCATAGAAACAACGAATTCAGTATTATGAGTTTTCTGTTTGCATTTGCATTTTCTAAATACAATACAACCAAAAGTGTTTAGCCTTTGTGGTGCTAGTAGGATGAGTTAACTGATATTCTTGATTTTATGGAACTTAGGTTCTTTGTTGGCTATGGTCTTGAGCTGTCCCGGATAGTTCCTTTGATAATATTCCACATCAAGAGGAAGTACCTTTGCAAAACTGAAGCTGAATTGAAAGAAGCTTGGGTTCCTGGAGATCTTGGATATGGAACTAGAGTTCCTGGTGACATGCTGATAGTGACAATTGTCTTTTGCTACTCTGTAATAGCTCCAATAATTATTCCATTTGGTGTCGTATACTTTGGCCTCGGATGGCTTATTCTCCGGAATCAGGTGATGCATAGTAACTTATTTTCGTATACTTCTGAAGTTCCAATTCCAATTTCAAGGAACTATTGCGAAAATAGTTCATTCACTAGTCTTAACATTGGCCTTTAAATTCGTGTTAGCATGGTACTGCAAAATGCATATCGATGTGTATGTGGTGTTGAAATAAGATAGAAAGTAACCACTGACTGCACTCAAAATTTCGTTCCGATATATAGTTTTGATTAGTTCAGAAATGGAAGCGTTTCGAAAATATTTTGGAAATAAAAAAGAAACAAAGGAAAAATTTGGAAACTTGTTTCCGAAACAATGGCCGAAACATTTTGAAACACCTCTAAATATTTCTGAACTCCTCGAAAAACAAACTTTTTTTTCTTTAGTTCTTCTCGCTCCAAATTTCCACTCTTTGCACTGGACATTTGTTTTAGCTTGAGATGACATGATAACTCGTGGAAGTTGTTTTAGATCAAAGTCGGTAAATATGTGTAACACCTTAAGCTTATGATTCAATTTCGCATTTTTGAAAATTTTCTTCTGACATTTGTTACCCTTTTAAAACAGGTACTCAAAGTGTATGTTCCATCCTATGAGAGCTATGGAAGGATGTGGCCTCACATTCACACGCGCATCTTAGCTTCCTTGCTCCTATTTCAAGTCACCATGTTAGGTTACTTTGGCGTGAAGAAGTTCTACTACACTCCAATTCTGATTCCCCTTCCGATAATGTCCTTGATCTTCGCCTTCATTTGTAGCAAGAAATTCTATCGATTTTTCCAAGCAACAGCTCTTGAAGTCGCTTGTCGTGAATTGAAGGAAATTCCAAACATGGAACTTGTCTTCAGATCTTTCATTCCACCAAGCTTGAGCGCCGGGAAATCTGATGATGATCAGTTTGAAGATGCTTTGTCTCAAGTTTCAAGGACAGGCTCATTTGTTTGATGCACATATGTGAAACGCTGCTGAATTTTTCGGTGTTTATAGTTTTCTAGCTTAGCTGAAACTTGAATTTATTTGTTAACAGTTTGCATTAGGAACCATGTCTGTAATTTGTTGTGTGTTTTGGTAATTGTGTGAGAATGTTTGTATCTACTCCTGTTTGATGCAAAGGGTGATATAAGATTCATCGTTTACTACATCCCATTCTGTATAAGCTCATCTGTGGAAATGGATTCATTAATTTATTTTCACTTTCAGCCAAGGTTCCATGGTTCAAACTATATATTGAGTCGGCTTCGTCGTGTTTGACTCGGCACCTTTCATTCTGAGATGACCACGAGTCGTCCGACTCATCATTTAGTGATGTCGGCATACCTTTTGTGTGTCACTGTAAGTATTAATCTCTTGCTATGTACAAACTTATTCTTCTACCCAACACTTATTCTGTATTGCGTGACATTGTTTGGCAGTGTCCTATGAATTGCCAATATCACGATCTTGAACTACGATCTAATAGCCGTATATTATTGTATGCTTGGCAAATGTGGAAACAAAAACATTGTCTTCGTAGGATGGGGTTGGAGGTGTTGGAGAAAATGCTTTCTAATCCAAAACAAAAACTATCAAAGTTAGTAGGGAAGCACAAGTTCATCGACTCACCATGGTTTTTTTTATGCTACAAGTCCCTTTCGCAAGTCAGGCTAACTGACAGAATTCCAAACATGGTCAGTCAATCCGAAGTTAACCCGAAATATTCAATATTTGCTAGATATTTCTAATACTAGGGTTTGGCTTGAGCCAAAAGTTTCTACCTGATTTAAATTCGGGCAATACTTGAATTCTCAGGTGCCAATTCGAATTCCACCCAAATGTGTAGATTAATATCTAATTTGAGTTTAAATCGAATTAAACTAAAATTTTAGGCCAAGTTGTGTAACCCAAAAATCAAAATCACGTTTACCGGATTTAATCCAAAATAAGCTTGAATTCTGGCTCGCCTTATAAAAATAAATCTGAATTGAACCCAATTTTTACTGGAGTTGTTTGACTCAAGTTCAACCTGGATTTAAAAAATTAAACACGAAGAATACTAGGGATGAATGGCTTGGGTTGAATTTAGTATACAGATTTTAGATTGAACGGGTTAAAAATTTTTTATATTACGAATCGAGTTCGAATTGGGTTCTCAATCTCTTTACCGTGCCCGGGATGCACCTCTAATTCACTTAAGCCCCTTGTTAGCAAACCAACCTTTAGAAAACCCAAAATTACTAGACTCCTTATTGGGCTGGTCAAACAAACATTTACAACAGTATGAAATATCTCTTATACAATTTTCTGTATTTCCATTTTTCTCTTCATCCCTCTGCCGGCTCAACAGTAAAGGAAAAAAAGTGTTGGCATTTCTTTTTTAAACAACTTTTTTTTTTTTTTTTTTTTAGTGTACATACGTATTCCTATACATGCGATTTAAGTTTGAAGGATGAGAGTAAATTTGGACAAGAAAAAAAGAAAAAAGTAAAAAATCATTTTTTTTTGTTTGAAAATTCAAAGAAGTACTTCGGAAAAGGAATCAGTATACTGCCTTTTGCAGCCATTATTCAAATGTATATGCATTTCATTGCATATTCAAACGCACATAGTGCAAAATATTTAACTTATTTTTTTGGGCATGATAGAATAAAGGTTCTTCGCCTCGTGTCATTTTAGGGCGTATGCAATTAATTGAGTGAATATTTAATGTAACAGTGAAATTATATTATCACTACTAGTGATAACCTGTGCCTGAAGGCACTATGCAATTCAAAATATTTGAGTATTGATCGTGGACACAAAAAAAAGGCAATAACTCGTGTTTAAAGACACTGTGTAATTCAAAAAATTTGAGCATTAATCTTGGACACGAAAAAATCAAGCAAGAATTTGAACACACATAAATTGAAAGTCTAAATTGCATCTTTTAAGACTCCCGCATTTTACATACATACTCAGTGAAGAGATAAGAAACATTCAAAACGACACTTCCCAAAACAATACTTCAAAGCACTTTGGTGCTAAGGGCAACACCCAACACCACAACAAAATTTTCTCCCCCCATTTGTAAGTCGATGTCAATATCTACCCATCAACTCAAATTCTTCAAGTACACTAAGGCAGTGAGTATTCAACGCTTGTATAGGTAGAAGATGCAACTTTCTCTCTAAAGTTAAAGCAGAAAAATATAATTGGACTTAATTGTCACAACCATGAGTGGAATATTTTAAAAGGAAACAACAAACCTGCACCTTAAGTTAAAGTTGAAGCTACTTGAGACACTCAATGGCTTCATCAATCATAAAAGCCTTGTTCATCTATAAAAAAAATGAAACACCAAAGTTTTGATTAACTTTGATAATCAAAACTCTTAATAAATCAAAATAATCGAACTTAAATTGCACCAGATAGACTAATTTCAAAATTTGAAATTAGATTCTGCAATGCCTTTTCATTTTCTCATAGATCTTCCTCCTCCTCTTGCTATGCCCAACATGACACACTCGTCAAACCCAAATTACTATAATATAGTGAGCTTAAAGATATTGAAAATTAATATTTTTCAAAAAATAAAACTAATCTTTTCTGGCAACTTTATGAAATACCATATGCTGTTCTCCTTCGTTTCAGAAACAGTGTTTGCAAAAAAAAGAGAATTAGACAAATTGTTGCTTTGCCATTCAAACTTTGCCTAGAATATTTGTACATAATTATGTGTGATTGTGACCTGGAACCTCTTAAGACAACCCATAAAGTAACATACATCTATCCTTAAAATAGATGAAAACAGAGAAACATAATAATGAGAAATTTACCTAGTTATTTCTCTACTTGAAGCAACATCGCAACCCACATCTTTATATTGTTCGCCAAACTGCCACCTTAGGGGAACCTCAGTTTTACGTGTTAAACACAACAAAAACTCACAATTATTGAGCTCACAATATTTGTTAACCAGATGTTCACTCCAAGCAAAAGAAACGCAATTAGAAATTCATTTATGCTTAATCTCGAATTCCAACAAAATTTGCATCAACTTGAACATAATAAATCTAATCATCAATTTTTTTTTAACAGTAGAACATCGAAAAGTAATCTCCATGGCTTCTTTATTTCTTCGAGTTTCTTAACGATACCATAGATTAACAAACTAAAATTCATTAATGATCAACAAAGTCGTAAACTTTTAAAACTCAATCCAAACCACAAAGTAAGTTGCATGTTCTGTACGAATTAAAATGAACTCATCAAGAGAAAACCAGTGAATGTATTAGCAAAAACACATACCCTAATTCATGATCATAATCTAATTCATGTATTTAAAGAGAACACAGTCAAAACCAATGCAAGCAATCTAAATTTGGAATACGAGAAACATGCACAAAAATGGCTCCACTATTCTTGAAATGTGAAATAAAGTATCTTAAGAAATCAAGTAACTCATATGTTTTATCTTTGTATGTTTCCCCAAGTGTTTTTTGCTAGGTATTGGAGAGAACTATGAGTACACATTTTTTTAAAAACATTTTGAACATTATAAATGTGAAATTGATCATTACTGCAAACCATGTTGGTAAGTACCACCTTGAATTTTTTGTAAATGGATTAATCTTGATGGACTCAGGAATAAGATAGGATACCAAATTTATTATCTTCAAGAGGCCAAACAATCGAAAATCAAAACTTTCATCAATATAAAAATTATACTAAATAAATGTCTATCTAACTCACAACATCTATTAGCCATGTTGTTGGTTTTAAGGCTTCAATCATTGCTCCTCTCGATGCAAAATAAGTTTCAATGCTTACAAATGCCTCACTGTATCATTAAAGAATTGGATTAGTAGTTTATGATGCTCCAATAATAGAGTTGAACAAGACACAAAATATAATCGATACCTCATTTCAAGGGAATGTGTCAAATATGTAATTAAAGACAAAAAATTTGTCATCAGCAGTTATTTCGTTAATTGGTGGATACTCCACATCTAATGATGGGTTCCATGTAGTACAAGAGTCTGAAATTTTCTTATAAAATACAAGGAGTCTGAAATCTACTTAAAAAATACAAAGAGTCTGAAATCTACTTAAAAAATACAAAGAGTCGTATTAATTGGACAATTGTGTTATGTTAAATATGGAATACAAATCTCATGGATGGCCACTGTCGGGGTGTGGTGATCTTGTAAGTCTTGTTTAATTTTGTTAATCTTACTTGCATTCACACTTGAGGTCTGGTGATCCTAAAAGTCTTGTGTAATTTTGTTAACCTTGCTTGCATTCACACACTCCTTTTGCGCGTCCAATAATCCCACTAATGTAATTTTTCCTTTATTCTTATCTTCATTAATTTCCTCCTCCTCTTCATCATTAATTCCCTTCTTATTCTCATTCTCTTTATCCACATCCTCTTCATTGTTATTTCCATTCAAATTCAAATCCTCATTCTATTCATTTCCATTATTGTCCAACTATGTTTTAAAAAAATAAAGTAATATCATATGTTGTTAAATCATAATGTGATAATCAAGTACAACCACATCCTAGGGAAGACGTGTAAACCTTAAAGATATAAACTGTAGATCTACCCATATCGCTTAACATCAAATTTTTTTCATGCTTCCTCCTCTGAAGATTTTGCTTAAAAAAATAATACATAGATTTATAACCAATTAATAGGCATTAATAAAAATATGGATGGTATAATGCTGTCATACGTTCAAAATGTAGAATGGTGATTTCAAGTATCTCTAAGGCTTCCTCTTCAAATATCTTCATAAAATCTTTGGGCTGTATTTTTGTTGAGTGCATGAGTGGGAACATGAATCCTCTAGAAGTTTGCATACCAACTTGTTTGAAGTTTGTCTTGGTGTATCTTTCAGGGCCTTTATATCTGGTGTTTAAACCATTTGAAGTGAGACCCATGCCTGATTTTCATGGTCAGATTCATTTAGTGCTTCTTCATTGGTTCCTTTATTATTCTCAGTTTTATGTTGGCATTTGGGAAGTTTAAGTTCTGTCATGGCATCCATGATTTTTTGCATCATGCATATCATTGAAGCGACTTTGGTAGATAAATCTTCTTGATCCACCATTATTTTCTCCATTGAATTTTCCATAAAGGAGAATCTTTCCTCCCATGACTTGAAAATAATACCAAATGATCTTGTTTAACACAAAATTATAAATATTGTTTCATATATAACATCATTAACACAACATTTGATTTTTTTTCCATCGAGGCATGAGGCGGCCCTATGTTTGGTTCAGGTGCCCGTGCATTGATAGGATGTACTTCTACAAGTGGAACCTAAAACAACCATTTTCATCATACAAATTTATATTCAAATTGAAATACATACACATTATTTGTGTGCTATAAAATGTTACCTCTACCTGTTTCAGACTTTTCAATTTTTTAAAGATTGTCACACCCTCTTTGATTTTTAGATCACCCCATGATGAGATGTGCGAAATAGTTTGATACTTTTCTATTAGCACAAGGGAAACCCCTTGGTGAGTGACGTGTTGTAGATAAAAAACCTACAACAAACAACTACTCTTAATTAGAAAAAAAATTGCAATCACAATGTCTACATTTGTTAATATGTCAATTAATTTTATCATTACCTTCAGAATCAATAAACAACCTCTAATGTTATTTTGTTCATTTGTCTTATATCGTTGCACTCCCTCTCGGAGAGCATCAAATACCAACTATGCCCAGTTCTTCTCTCCCAAAGAACCAATGTCCACCACAAAATGGAGGAATGAACTATCAATGGAGTTCTTTGTTGAAGGGCATAGTAGACATCCAATTGCAAATAACACAAAAACACAGAGAAAAGTCCTGTGAATCTTCTTTCATTTCCTCTAAATTTTTGTTCAAATATTTCAAAGAAATATCATTTTTTCCATTAAACATTGAATTACATAGTCCATTTATTTTTTCGGATGGGCCACTCGTGTTGAAATCTATCCCTCCATCTTTCAATCCCAATATATATTCCACATCCATGGTAGAGAACTTAAGAAATTTTTCATGAATGTTCAAAACACATGATATTAGGTCAAACTGTTCAACCAACCAAGTGCACAAATCTCGCCTCAGTATTTTGCATTTAAGCAGTAACAAGCCTCCGAATTCAATATTTTCAACGACTTGTTTTTGTGCTTCAGTTAACCTTTGTATTACTTTCACAAACATTCCCGGAGAACATCTGGTTCCCACTTGCAATTTCAAACAATTGTCAACATATAAGAAAACAAATAGATAGACTATTTAATATTATGATTTCCAACCTTTTCTTTTCTGTTAGAGTTCTCTTTGCAACTATAATACTCTTATTTTGAGGACTTCGCCATCGCTAAATACTTTTCTTTCTCGCCATATTCTAATTCTTCCATTGGATGCCAAGTTCTTTCATCGCCTGATGATTGAGTAGTGAATGGTTGTACAACATAAACATGAGATCAAGACAAATAGTCCTTGCTAAATTGGAAACAAGCATCAATAAGATCATTGAAATGAAAATTAAAATCAACACAATATCATTTATACCCCATGATCCAATTTTTTTATTTTCTTCCCTTTGATTGTCTTCAAACAATCCTTAATGATGATGCACAAAATAGTCTTATGCAAGATCAACAGTCGAGTGCGTGATATAGTATAATTAATGGACAATTAATAGAGCAATCAATGACAATAATGTAAATATCGGGTCAACACGCAGATATATAGTGGTTCAGTCTGAGTGACATATTCCACTCCAGAAAATGGCAACGGTGGCTAGGGAACCTTTACGGATAAAATTAGGTGAGAGAGAGAGCAAATGTTAGCTTTGGGAAAGGTATGATAGCTAGGAGAGAGAAAAGCTAAGTGTAGGATATGTAGACAAGTGTAGGGAGATCTCAATAGGTATTCAAAGGAGTAAAGTGGTGCCCTCTCATGTAGAGAGAACTTATAATTTATAGGCACAGAGCCTTGGTTAAGGCGGTAACATGAGGACAAAAGTACTAATTCTCTGGGTCGCCATAAAAGGTAAGTAACATAAAAGGTTGCCTTGATCTTCGAGAGTGAGTATCCCGATAATTGCTTCCCACATGCTTTAATCTTCTTGGACTCCTTGAATCTTGGACTGGTCGAATTCTCAAACTGGGCTTGACTTGTCCTTTAGCAGATTTGGGCTTACTTGATTTATTGGGCTTGACCCAGTTAGATATGGGCTCGTCACTTACTAAAGTGGAAAACAAGCATCAATAAGATCATTAGAATAACAAATAAGATCAAGATCTCCCACTAGTACTAAAAAAAAAATCTCCCATTAGGTAAACTTGATGACGAGGTCTCCTCTTTCACCCAGTCTTTAAAGAGAATTTTTTGGAAAAACCCATCATATTCCTCTTTAGAACTAGGGCTTAAAATCACCATGTTCCTTTTTTCACATTCCATAAAATATTGGGCAAACTTGAAGGAGATAAGTATGGAGACAAAGGAGAAGAGGAAGAGGGGTGTTTTTGGTGGTTCTATATGGGAGGTCTCGATGAAGGAGAAGGGAGGTAGAGGCCAGAGCAAGGGTTTAGCCATGGGTGTTGTCAACGAGGCGATGGATGGCTCAAAGGAGTCGACCCAGGCGTTGGGCAATGTTAGTGGGCTGCTAGGTAGTGCCAGCGCTCCAGGCGACTCCTTGAGTATGGTAGGTGACCGCGGTGTGGGTTTGCGCAATGTGGTTCACACTTCCAGGGGCTTTGCCGACAGCGATAGAGCTTCCATGGGTTGGGGCAGCCCTGATCTAGTTGCTGTGGCCTCGGTTGTGACCCGGGCTAGCGATGCCAATGAAAGGATGGGTGGCACCAGCTCTATGGGCGACGCTCCCTGCAACAAAGAGAGCCATGCTATTGATCGTGTCGAAGAGGCTGGACTAGGTGGTGCTGCGATTGAGGGAGAAAGAAAAGGAGGATGCCAAGCTTGGAGCGTTGGGAGGCGGTGCCACTGTATTGGGCGACGTCAATGGACCTGTGAGAGGCGGCATCAGTGGGCCTGTGGGAGGCGGCACCAAATGGCTTGTGAGAGGCAACGCCATTGGAGCTGGGGCTAACGCCTTGTGCGAGATCAGTAGGGAGGAGGACAGTGGCACCTCAGTCGTAGGAGGTACAGATGACGCTTCGAGGCGAGGAATCGATAGAGATGGTGCCCATGGTGGGTGGCAGTCAGTTGGTGACGCTAGTGGTCCTCTGGGTTGCCCTAGGCATTCGATGGGCATGAGTGATCGTAGCCTAGGCAGAGTTCGTGTTGCTTCTAGGGATTTAGGCGATGCCAAAGTGATTGGGGAGGCTAGCAGTCCCGATGGCGTAGGCGAAGGCTTGGGCGACGCCGGTGGAGGCTCGGGCGTGCTTGTTCTTCAAATGGGTAAGATGTTCTTCAAATTTTTTTTCTCGAACGCGTTGCCTGCTAACCCCCAAGAGGCTTGTCCATAAGCGCTATGGCTTGGGCCTATCGACCCTAGCCTCCACTCCATGGACTATGCCTCAGGAACTCTCTCATTAAAAGTCAGGCAATATTATTTTGGGTTGGGTCATCATTCGGACCAATACACAACTAGGCTTATCAAAAAGCCCAACAGATACTGGTATTGCCTTGACAATGACCTTCATTCTATCTTGGTTCTGTTTGTTGGTAGGCACCCATTCTGACATGGTCATTGTGGAGGAGGCTACTCGCGACATTGAGAGAAGCAAGGGGACTACTAGAGATAATGGCTCAAAGGTGACCTCCATATTTAGCTCTATTGACTGCGATGACTATATCGCTTGTATCGTATCTTTGTACTGTATCCCTCCTACTATCATGTGTTGCCGGATGAAGGAGGATGAGCCATCGTGTAGTGACTCCTCAGGTGAGATTATTCTTTATAAGGATGCTTTAGACACGGGTTTGAGGTTCTTGATACTTGTGCCCATATGTCGGGTCCTGGGACATCTGTCACTAGCTTCCTGGAGGTTGGCTCCCAACGGGTGGAGGGTTATACTGACATTTTTCTCATTATGGCGACTGGGGCTCTACCTGGTTGTTCTACTTCTAGTAGTGATTCGGTGTCCATGCTGCAGGATGTGAATTTGGCCAAGGAGAGACTGTGGGGGTTTGTGATCGTCACAGAGATTTAGGAGGTTGGTTCTCGAGGTCCAGAGGGCGTCATTGACACAACGATGGAGGGATGCACTTTGGTATGCCCTTTACTCATCTTTGATATTGTATATAGCTTCCTTCTTTCATGTTCTGGCTTTTGGATTCCCGTAGGTGGCTACTGCCTTTCCTTTGCTTATTTTCGAGCAGGTTGAAGCTTAGAGAGGTGCTTAGTGGTTAGGAAGTGGAGAGGCAAACATAGAGGGCTACTGAGGAGCAGCTAGGGCTCGAGAGGTAGGCGCGAGAGGCTGCTGAGGAACAGTTGAGACTAGCACACGAGAGAGTTGCCACACTTGAGACCGAGCTTCAAGCATCCCGCGAGAGGGCTATCCAGCTAGAGGCTGACAGAGAGGCTGCCTACTCGAGAGCAGAGATAGAGCTGCGAGCGTCTCGTGGGAGGGCCGCTGTAGCAGAGGCTGACCTTCTAGCAGCTCTTGAGAGAGCTACTAGGGCAGAGACTTACTCCATAGAGATAGGGAAGAAGAGGGATACTGTTGAGAGGGCCGTGGCAGACACCTTTATTGATGGCTATGAGGAGCTCAAGAGAAAGATCTTAGTAGATTTTCCAGCTTATGATTTTTCTGGCTTTATCCCTTATGAGGCTCCAGGGAATGATGACGAGAAGGCGAGTGATGGTGGGAGTAGATCAGGGGGCAGTGAGTGACGTCAGGAGTATGATATCTTTGTATTTGTGTTTTTGTTGCTAGACCGTGTTCTATCTTTTGTAAATGCTTTATGACCTTCTATGAGATATAACTTTTTTGAAAAAGTCTTACGAAATTTTATTTCATAATCCGAAGTAAATATCAAGGGAAATTGATCAAAACAACAATAGATAATCTAAATTGACTATTGAATTATACACTTAGTGCCTTGCCCCCAGCTACTATTAATATTTCTTTAGGTGCTCTGTGTTCCATGGATGGACTATAACTTTTCCCTCAAAATTCTGAATTCTGTAGGTTCTCGGTCTTACAACTTCCGTGACCGCGCAAGGTTCTTCCCAATTAGGTCCTAGCTTCCTTTTCCAAGAGTCTTTGGTAGACAGGATGACCTTTTTGAGGACTAGGTCCTCGAGCAAGAAGGAACGAGGCTTCACCCTCGAGTTGTAGTACTTGGTCATGTGATGCTAGTACTCTGTATTCCTGAGTATGACTATCTCTCTCTCTCTCCTCCTTTATCAAGTTGAGGTTGATGCGGAGACCTTCTTTATTAGTGGTAGGTTCATGGTGCTGGACCTTAAGGGAGTGTACCCCAATCTTAACGAGTATGATCGCCTCTGTCCCGTAGGCTAGGGAAAAAGGGATTTTATCCGTGGGGTTTCTTAGTGTCGTCCGGTAAGTTCACAACATTCCTGGGAGTTCGTATACCCATCGTCCTTTCGCACTCTCAAATCTGGTTTTCAAATTACGGAGGATGGTCTTGATGGTGACCTCCGTCTGCCCGTTCGCCTGTGGATGGGCTGGGTTGGAGTGGGGTTGCTTGATCTGTAGGTCGGCATAGAAGCTGTTAAGGAGTTTGTTGTCAAAATGCTTGGCATTGTCACTCACAATGGCGTGAGGTACTTCGAAGTGGCAGACTATACTCCTCCATCTAAAGTCTTTCACCTTCTGGTTTGTTTTCCTGGCTAAAGCCTCGACTTCTGACCATTTAGTAAAGTAGTCAATGACTATCACTACGAACTTGCATTGGTCTCAACTCATGGGTCGGAGACCTAGGATATTGATCCCCCACATGGAGAAGAGCCACGGGCTCTGAATAGTGGTGAGTTCTTCAACTGGCTGTCTGGGTACAATTGCAAAACGTTGGCATTTGTCGCACTTTCTAACGAACTCTCGGGCATATCTGATCAGGCTAGGCCAGTAGTAACCTTGCCTTACTACTTTGTGGGCTAGTGCACGTTCTCTTGAGTGATTTTCGCATATCCCCTCGTGGATTTCCCTCATGGCGTAATTGGCTTTCTTAGTGGTAAGAAAGCGAAGAAGTGGTAGTAAGTAACTCTTTTTGTAGAGTGTGTCACGTAAGATGACATACTTGAACGCTCTCATCCTTGACTTTTTGGCTTCCACTGGGTGGTTCGGGAGAGCGCCCTCCTCTATGTAGGCTTGGATGGGTGTCATCCAGTTGGTCTCAGAGGATGTACAATTATCATCGTCCTCCTCTGTCTTGAAAGTGCTTGGCTCAAACTGGTGGCCTGTCAGTGCTAGGCCCATGGGAATGTTGGCAGATGCGAATTAGGTGAGGGCATCTACCATGGAGTTCTCCGCTCGGGGCACATGGTGAATTTGGAAGTAGGTAAACCTTTTTAACAAGGCCTGGACTATATACAGGTATTCTTGCATTCTTTCCTCCTTCGCTTCAAATTCTCCTCTCACCTGGTTGACTATTAGTTGTGACTCACTGTAGGCCGTCAGGCAGAGGGCCTCCATCTCTAATGCGAGCTTCAAGCCTGATATGAGGGCCTCATATTCAGCTTGGTTGTTGGATGTTGCAAAGTAGAGGGAGACAACGTACTTGAGTGGAGTGTCATGGGGGCTGATCAACACTAGTCCCGTGCCGCTGCCCTCATTGGTGGAGGACCCATCCATGTACATTATGTCACATGGTATAGAAGACGGTAGCGAGAGCTTGGAGGGCTCTGGTGGAGTAGGCATAAGGGAGTCAGGTGCCTTTAGTCTTAGAGTGTGGTCTCCTGGGGCTTGTCGAGCTGTCTCTGAGGCGTCGGGTTCTCTCGGGACGATTTCTGAGCTTGCCTCGTGGTGGGTGGAGGCATTATGCACTAAGTAGGTGAGCGCAGGGATGCGTGATACTTCCTCCCAGGACTATTGTGGCGGTGTAAACTCCTGGGACTTCTGTGACGGTGTAAACTTGACCACGAAGTCTACAAGTGCTTGCACGCCGCTCTCAGCTGGTACTACACATCGAATTCATTTAACTTGATGGCCCACTTGAATAGTCAACTGGACACGTTAGGCTTTCCCAAAATTCTCTTAAGTGGTTGATGTGTAACGACCACGATGGTATGACTTTGAAAGTAGTGGCGTAAACGCCTGGTAATGGTGGCAAGTGCGAGACCCAAATTTTCAAGCTTCGAGTACCTTACCTCTGCCCCTTGGTATGCCCTTCTTACATAGTATATAGACTTCTGGACGCCTCCATCCTCCTGGACAATGATAGAGCTTATGAGAAAGGGTGAAGAGGAGAGGTAGAGATATAAGGTCTCTCCTAGTACAACATGGAAGAGCAAGGGTGGTGTGACTGACTTGATCCAAAATGTGTACACTCAAGTACAGATAATCAAGTTGTAGTAATAATCCGATTAAGTCTAGAGTCGAATCTATAGGGAACTAATGTTGGTGTTTCGAAGTAAGTAGTGATAGAGATCAAAGTTACTGAAACCCTTTAGATTTGAAGTTATAATGTTTATGGATTTTTCTAGACATGATATAAGATTCTTTCCAAGGGGATTTTCTAGATAAAATATAATATTATCTCAAATGTAAAAGTCACCCTTTAGCTCGAGGATTTGGACATGTAGTCAATTATCCGGTTGTTATACTTGTGTTTGGGAACTCAATTAAGCCCTGTGTCAATAAGTTAATTGAAGGATAAAGATAGATTGTGGGAATTAAGGACATAGTTTCGATATCTTTGTAGAGATGTACAAGAATTGTCTGTGCCGAGACTCAACCCGTCTACAAACATGCAAGTAGTTCTACAAGCCATCCAACCACTGTATTAGTATTTCATTCTTAGTTGAAGTACAATAATAGTGAAGATTGAAATGTAGTCATGAAGATCTAGCTGGAGTACTTGCAAAAAACCAATGAGTATTCCTATGCCAAGAGTCATCTATGTCATAGAAAGGACTCATGGTTGTACAAAGTACCTTAGCTTTGCTAGATGCATTCAATCATTCAATAAGCAAGTGAAAGATAAAGAATTAAGCATAAACGAATGCGTAGATATAACTTTCTTTATACATGTCCATCACCTCTTAATAAAGAGTGAATGTGAAACTAATCACTCTTCATGGCTTCGAGAAAACTAGAAAAGTGAGTGATTCTCATCCCTTAAAGTAGAGGAGTTATAAGGTAAAATACACTACACAGGGAGCATATCTTCGACGAAGAATAAGTGAATCACTTTTCACCCTTCAAGGCTTTGAGCAAGCTAGAAAAGTGAAAGAGTTTCACTCCTCTAAGGGAAGATAGAAGCTCAAACATGGAAGTTAATGAAACTAATAATGAAAGTAGAAAGCTAGACACTTTTGCAGGGTTTTCTCCTCAACCAAAAGATAATCTCTCTCTCTCTCTATCTATGTCTATCTATATCTAAGTGCAAGTTCCTTATCTCTCTAAAGAGGAGGTATGTATAAGCAAGGAGGAGGGGGTAAGGAAGAGTAAAAGAATAGTTCAAAGTCTATGTGAATGCCCCAATATCCGGATAGAAAATCAACCACTCTGCATTCTGTCTAGGGAGTACATTCGAACGTGGAATGACGTTTGAACGTTGACTCCTGTCTTCTGTGATGAGCGTTCGAACGCCGTATAGAGTTTGAACATGGAACTCTAGTGGCTTTTTGTCATCCACAGTAGATAAGAGTCAACATGTCATGTCTCATCACCCTGTTAGTCTTCTATAGGTCTTCAAATAATTCAAGAGGGCGTTCGAACGTGGATTGACATTCGAACGTTGTACTCAAGTAGCTCTTTTTCTTCTATGAAAATAACTGCAACACGCCATATGCCATCACCCTAGCACTCTTCTAGGGGCCCTCAAATAATTCAGGATGGCGTTCAAACGTGGATTTCGAACGTTGATGCCTTGTTTCAAACTTCTCTAATATTCTTTCAGAACATGTGGGTGTTGCATGAAAGTTTGATGTTTATTGACTTTAGGCCCTTGTGATTCAACCTTTGTCGTGACCTGCTTTATATCATACACCCAAGTATAAGTGGTCAAATTATAATTTTCTCGGTTAAGTCCAAGATCGATCCCACAAAGAGTTTTAATAATTGGAATTTAAAATAAGAACAATGAGGTTATTGTTAAGTAGTGCAACATAAGATGGCTTGTGATGTGAGCTTAGATTGATAACTAGACTAAATAAATGAAATGTGGAGGTAAACTGTTAAAAAAAATAATAATATGAAAAGTACCCGTCAGTTTAAGGATCCCATATGCTTTATATTGGTTAAGTACTGGAAATGCCACTTTACAACAATTAACTTCCAGGTTACTGGAAGTGCAACTGGTAGGTCTGAGGTATATAAAACATAACACAACAATTGTTTAGGTTAGCTAGTGGTATTTGTAACAATTGATTAATTCAAGTAAACCAAAAGGTCAAGCCATTCACAAGGATAACTTGAATTACTCAATTGACAATATTATACTATGTATCAGTTAAACAACTCTAGTAATCCAGAAAGTCAAGCCATTAAGGAGGATCACTTAGGTTATTCATCTGAAAACTTTGTACCATGCAACAGTTAAACATCCTTAGTGCACCAGAAGGTCAAGCCATTCAGTTGGAACATTGTGGTTATTCAACCGACAAGTTGATGATTCACTGATGACATAATTTCGAGCTACGTATTAAACTGAAAGCATTGACTATGCTGAGACTTAACTCGTCTATAACCAATCAATCGACTATTATGTAACACCCAATTATGTATGTCACTATATCATGCATGAAGTAGATATAATAGTAGATAGTATGGTATAGAATATTAAGTACCGCTCGGTGTTCATAACCATGAGCATATTATAAATATAACCATCCATCATTTAAGGGAGATATATATAATAATAAATAATAAAACATCAGAATTTTCATAACTTAACCAATAATATACATATGTTTACCCCTCACTGAAGCATCAAAGTATACTACTCAGACTCCAATGCTATAGGTAAGCAAGAAGTGCGGGTGAGTTTCATTACAACAAAACAATATAAATACACTCCTTCCCCAATGAATAATTGAAGTACAACCACCCTTAATATCGGTTAAGACACAAAGGTGGCAGAAGTTCAATTCTCCAAGTAAAAAGACATAACAGAAATGTAGAAATAACAGATTTCTGGTTGGAGAATAGGTTGGGTAGTGTTTCACTCTGGCTTTCTTAATTTCTCTCTTGCTTTCTCTTCTTTTCCTTTCTCTCCTTTGGATTGTTTGAAGCTCCCCTGATCTTCCTTTCTCCCCCTCTCTCAGTTGAAGAAGGCTGCATGGCCTATTGATAGGGAAAAATAAGAAGCAGGAGGTGGAAGATAATGATGAGCCGCCTAGAGCAATCGTCTGGATGCCACCACCATCGTTCGGACGGTGTTGGTTTGCTGGATTTGTGGTGCTGATCTTCTTCTTGTTTTGGTGGTTTCTTGATAATATTACACTTTCTTCCCTGCTAGTTTCAAGCTTTGACAATTGCTCCTTACAATTTTCAAAAATTTCGCACAAAACCCTGAAATTTCAGGCAGAACACCCATAAAACCCTAGTTTATGCACAAACCCTAATTAACAGTTTTTAACTGTTTTATCTTACCAAATTGACTTTTTTAATTATTCTAATTTACATATAAATTAGGGTTAATCACACCTCCCAGCCTAAACTTTACTAGTCCATAGTAAATAAAAACAAAACAAAACAAAATCAAACAAAATCACTTAGTGTATGCAACAAGCAGTTAAACTCCTAGGTGATCCCTAGTGGACGAGTTTTGTCTTGTGAAGGTTTTTAGTGAAATTACCTAAAAACTTTAATAGTTAGTTCATAACTCATATTTCTCACAGATAAAATTAAACCAATATTTATCTGCATTGCTAGAACACTTCCTTTTTTTGTTCACTATAAGAGTAACACACGTTAGTTGTAACATTATCTATATATTTTTAGAGAAGCTTGTGTGTGTGTACAATGGTTTCTTTATTTTCAAAAATTACTTAAGAAATATTACCATATTTCATGGTAGTCTTGATGTCAATCCTTTCCTAGAACACACTCAGCAAAAAATACACATATGTTATAGTGTCTGTTCACTACAAAATTACATGTGATTGAAATATTGTTAACAAAACAAATAGTTTCACATGTAATCAATCAAATGAGCGGTTATTTGAATAGAATTGGAATTTGACATAATCTCATGAAAAGATATTAACACTACATTAAACTTATTATTAACATTTTTCCTTTTTGAATTGATTGGATTAATACATATGCTTGATTTCTGGAATCAAAAAGGACTTTGTTATGGTTGTAATGTGGCCAATGGTTTAAGGTTTAAGAAATAACGTCAATGTGATTCAAAAGCTATATTCTCTTAGTATTGTGGCACACCTCTCTATCCTTTCAAAAATTTTCATATTCTTTCATTTCATTTTTTTTCACTTTCTTGGCTCTTTTCTTTCTTTCTTTCTTTTTCTTTTGAAATTTCTTTTACAGATTTTTCAGTAAGCACCCTTTTCTTTCCCTTTCTACCTTTTCTTCTTCTGCTTTTTCGTATCCTGCTGATTTAGAAGAGGGTGCAAGAAAATTAGATAGCAAAGGTAAGTTTAATATATTTTTATGTTGCTCAGGTGTTTTTTCGGGTTTCATGAAGAGAATTTATATTCTGTTAGACTCGATCACGACTAACTAAGGATATAATTTTGTAAAAGAATGGTTAAGGCTCAAGATTAATCAAAAATGACCTAAGATCATTTTCCAGAAATCATACATATGTATAATCTCTAAAATAAAAATTTCAAAGACAATGCTAATAATATAATTCAATGAGTGCTAATCAAAATAAAATAATGAGATTATTCAAAGAAAATTTACCGTTGAATTGAAGATTCTTATTTGAGTAGATGTAGAATATCTCTCCAAGAAAGATTAGCACAAAATCTACAATAGGTCTTACATCTCTACTATATATGCAAACAGTGAATAATATTTCAAAAGGTTTTTAATAAAGAAATCTAATTGTGCTCAAAAGAATCAGTTTAACTAAAAATATTAAGATAATACACAACTAAAATACGAAAATTCTGCGTTATCAGATTAAGGGTATCCTTGCAAAGCAGTAGAGTAATAACTTAATTTAACTGTGAATCATATGAAATAGTCTTCCTAACTTAAAAACATATGTTCCACATTAACTAACAAAAACAAACTTACTAACACAAACAAGTTCAAAACCAACAAGAAGTTCAAAACATAAAGTAAGTTCAAGTGCATAAAATAAAAGATGAGTGAAAAATAGCAAAGTTCCTGTAGAATCTCTAGTGTTTAAGAAGTAGATGTGCCTCCACCAAAACGCTCTTGAAGTAGCCTCAAAATCTCAGCTTGATTCTGCTCATAATCAGGCATGCGTTGATTGATCTGTGTGATGTTGGTCCCAAGCTAGGTAACAGTGGTCTCCAATCCTAGTAAAATTTTTCTATCAGTCCTGTCATCAATTGGTATGTACGGCTGGTCTTCTTGTGGTGGAAACAAATTCTTCAGGAACTTGGAATGGCTTTTCTTGTGGTGCTTGCGGTGCTTCGGGTTGTTCCTCAGGTTGGACTCCATGGCTTTTTTTTTTTTTAAAGCAGTCTTGTCTAATGGTGCAAAATGGTCCACCATTTTCAACGGGGGATCTATCATCACTCCTTTATCCCTGCAAATCTGAGATAATAACATAGCATATGGGAGTGAGGGTTTCTTTCCTTGTACAGTAATCAACATTTGATCCAGAATAAGGTTTGAAAGATCAATCGTGTGTCCCATCCCAAAGGCATACAAGAAGTAGGCTTGCTCAGTATATATTTGAATTTTCTGGGCTCAGGGTAACAAATTGTTTGCTGTAATTAAATTCAAAATTCGGTACTTGTTTGTCAAATCCCCTTGTTTTAGGTATTTATGTGGCCTCCCCCATACAAATTCTAGGTTACTCGTCAATTCTATCCCTACGTCAGTCAAATTAGGCACTTCCGTGTAGGGGTATTGCAAGTTGGGATGTATTTGCATAGGTTGAAAAAATTCGGCTATCTACCTCGAACAAACACACGAAGTTGTCTTTCCCCAATTATTTGTGCATTACTACAAAACTCGCTGACCAAACAATCATATGTAGCAGCAACAAACTTAACATAATGTAGCCATCCACATGTAGCAAGGATTTGTCTAATTCCTATATTTTCAAAGTCTTCATATACTACTGGCCTTTCAAGAATAATAGTCTTAGACATGAAATATGTCTCATACCAGGTTTGTTGATCAATGCCTTCAAATAGTTGTTGTGGTGGTGCTTGAAGTGGCGGAGATTGACCTCTTTGAGCATGACTCGAAGATCCTATCGTTTGACACCTTGAATCAATGTTTTTACTGATTTCTTTCTCCCTGCTTGGTTTTGACTGATTTCAATTGGTGGATACCTTAAAAATGATATGGGTAAGTGAATGATAGGAGAAAATTTGAAGAAAAACGGTTAAATGTAGCAAATTTGAGAAGAAATCTTTAAGGGAAGCCTCTGGTTTCGAATTCTGGCTTGCGAGGGAACTGGAATTGATCGGTTCTGGGGTTGATGGGTATTTATATTATGCACTACCATCTGGACGCTAGCTCCACAATCTGGATGGTGCTAGAAAACTGGAATTTGTATTGCAATGCACTACTGACTTTCTGCTTCCTTTAGTCTCCTGCAGTTACAAATTTAATTACCACTTTAAATATTCTACATAATTTGCTATCCACTCTTTTTTTTTTTTTTTTCAAAAAAATGGTTTTATTTATTTTTTATTTTTTTGTTATTATTCAAATTAATTTACAGTTATTTATATTTATTTACATTTATGCACCATTCTCAAAATTATTCATCATTTGATCACATCTAGTCAGAATTAAGATCTTCCAAAGCAACAACACCAATGACATGGTTAACTTCACTTCTCACATAACTTGATAACATAGAAGTAGAATAGGATGACGGATGGTGTCTCAGGGTATTCCTTAATCTACCCATACCTAATCCATTGAAGACAATCTAACGCTCGACCTGAAATTGGTTTCGCACACTAATTATATTATCTCAAATGCATTAAATGACCACATCTTACACAACCACCGAGATGATTTGCTCGTCGGAGTTTAGCAAATGAACGTTTTCCACACAGGGGTCTTCCTTGATTTTCAAAAATTTCTAAATTTCTAACAACTCTAGCTTTTTGCATGATCAACAAATTTATATCTTTTGGAAAATGGCTCAGTAAAATTAAACTTAACCAAAATATTTTTTTGTCCATTGTGCAATTATTGTCGAAATATTTTGAAAATGACTCAAAATATTATTGAAAATTGACTCAGTATCCGATTCTTTAACGTCTGCCAGTCACAACGAAGAAATTGTTAAAACAACCAACAACATAAAAATAAACAAACATAATTAATTTCTTAGCCTCCTAACCTAAATTAAACATTGTCTTGAATATATAAAACAATGATAATAAAGACATGTTAATCAGATATAGAAGTAAGAAATAATTATAATACAAAACCTAACAAACAACAAACTATTATTACTATATACAATCAAACAACAATTTATGTTTTTCAAACACATATAGATTGGATCAAATAGTCGTACTAAAGTTACATCTTGAGTAAATCCATCATAATAGAGTTTATGTCTTTGACCATTTACTTTGAAAATATTTCCGATTAATGGATTCTCAATTTCAATTGCCCAATAATCAAAAACTTGCTTGACAATATAAGGACCTATTCATATAGATCTTAATTTTTTAGGAAATAGACGAAGCTTGGAATTATATAACAGAACTTTCTGAGAAGGTTCAAAAGACTTAGGCATGATATTTTTATTATGAAAAATTTTTGTTCTAGATTTAGCAATCTTTGTATTTTCATAAGTTTCATTTCTTAATTCTTCAAACTCATTAATTTGAAGTTTGCGAGATACTCCAGCTTTATCCATATCAAAGTTCATCATTTTGATTGCCCAATATGCTCGATGTTCTATTTTTACAGGCAAGTGACATGGTTTACCATAAACTAATCGATAAAGAGACATTCCTAAAATAATTTTAAATGCAGTACGACAAGCCCAAAGCGCATCAATTAATCTTAAGGACCAATCTTTACGATCTGGATTCACTATTTTTTTCTAAAATGTATTTTATTTCCCTATTAGCTAATTCAACTTGTCCACTCGTCTGAGGATGATATGAAGTGGATATTTTTTGAGAAATCGAGTATTTTTTCATAAGATTTCAAAAAATTTATTGCAATAATGTAATCCACCATCACTTATAATGATTCGAGGAATTCCAAATCTGGACAAAATATTTTCTTTTAAAAATTTTACTATTGTTCTGTGATCATTATTTCTACATGGAATTGCCTCCACCCATTTAGAGATTTAATCAATTGCAACCAAAATATACAGATAACCAAAGGATGGGGGAAATTGACCCATAAAATCAATGCCCCAACAATAAAAAATTTCAACTAAAATAGGGTTTAAAGACATCATATTTCTTTTTGAAATATTTTTCATTCTTTGACATCTATCACAATTTAAACAGAAGATATGTACGTCTTTAAAAAGAGTCGGCCAATAAAATTCACACTGCAAAATTTTAGCAGTGGTTTTCTTTGAAGCAAAATGACCAACACAAGCTTTAGAGTGACAAAACTGAATTACCTGACCAATTTCATGATTAGGTACACAACGCCTTATTATTTGATCTTTACAATATTTAAATAGGTATGAATCTTTCCAAAAGAAATTACGCACTTCACATAGAAATTTGTTTCTATCAGACCAGGTATAGTGAGAAGGAATAGTACCAGTGGCTAAATAATTGGCGATATCTACATACCATGATACTTCTGTTATCGCAAACGGTTATTCATCTGAAAAGGTTTCTATAATTGGAGTTGATTCTTCCTTTATATCATAATTTAGTCTTGACAAGTGATCTGTTACCATATTTTCAACTCCTTTCTTATCCTTAATGATAAGATCAAATTCTTGAAGTAACAATATCTAACGTAGGAGACGTTGTTTAACATCTTTCTTAGTAAGTAAATATTTTAAAGCTGCATGATCAATAAATACAACAATTGACGATCCAACTAAGTATGAATGAAGCTTATCGAAAGCAAACACAACAACAAGTAATTCTTTCTCTGTAGTTGAATAGTTCATTTGTGCATCATTTAATGCTTTGCTAGCATAGTAAATAACATATGATTTTTTTATCTTTTCTTTGACTTAACACAACTCCTACTACATAATCACTTGCATCACACATTAATTCAAAGGATAAAGACCAGTTAGGAGGTTGCATAATAGGTGCAGAAGTAAGCATATTTTTCAATTTATCAAATGCTAATTGACATGCTTTAGTCCATTCAAATAATATATCCTGACATAAAAGATTACATATAGGTTTAGATATTGAACTAAATTTTTTAATAAATCTTCTATAAAATCTTACATGACCTAGAAAAGAACAAACATCTTTTACAGTTTTCGGGGGAGGAAGATTAATTATCAAATCAATTTTAGATTTATCAACTTCGACTCCTTTCTTCAGAAACTACATGACCTAAAACAATACCTTGTGTAACCATGAAATGACATTTTCTCCAATGTAAGATAAGGGTTGTTTCTTCACATCGAATAAGAAATTTTTCAAGATTTTCTAGACATAAGTCAAACGAATCACCATATACCGAGAAGTCGTCCATAAAAAAATCTAAATACCTTTCTACCATATCACTAAAAATACTTAACATGCATCGCTGAAAAGTAATTGGAGCATTACATAATCCAAAAGACATTCTTTTATATGAAAAAGTACCGAAATGACATGTCAATGTTATTTTTTCTTTATCTTCTATTGTAATTTCAATATGATTATAACTAGAATATCCATCTCAAAAACAATAATATGCATTACTAGTTATTCTTTCTAATACTTGATCTAGAAAAGGCAATGGAAAATAATCTTTTCTGGTGAGGGAATTTAGCTTCCGATAGTCAACACACACACACCAACCAATGACTGTACGCATAGGGACTAATTCATTATCTTGATTTTTTATTACAGTAACACAAGACTTTTTAGGGACTGCTTGTGTAAGATTGATCCATTTACTATCAAATATAGGATAAATAATATTAGTATCTAATAATTTAAGTACTTCATTGCGAACTACCTCTTTCAGGTATGGATTTAATCTTCTTTGCATCTGACGAGATGGTTTAACATCATTTTCTAAATATATACAATGAGTACACAGAAGTGGGCTTATACCTTTTATATTTGTTATTGTCCATCCATTTACATTTTGATGATTCTTTAGAACTTTTGTCAATTCTTTTTCCTGAATTTTAGATAATTTTGATGATATTATCACGGGGATGAATTTCATATTTTTCTAAAACAATACATTTTAAATTAGTTGGGAGAGGTTTTAAATCCGACTTAAAAACTTTAACATTGGATTCTATAGAATTAGACAACAATTTTTTGTTGATATATCTTCAGACTCATCATTAGATACAGACTCTAATGTATATAATTCTTGTTTCATACAAGCATTTTCAAATAAATTTTGAGTTATTAACTCAACAAAATTAACTTTATGCAATTCTTCTTCTTTTTTGGGTTGTTTTGCCATGTTAAAGATATTTAATTCCAAATTCATATTTCCAAATGAAAGTTTCATGACTCTATTCTGACAATTTATCAATGCATTTGATGTAGCTAAGAATGGTCAATCCAAAATAATAGGTATATATGCAGATGTATGAAAAATTGGTTGTGTGCCTAAAATAATAAAATCTACTGAAAAATAAAATTGATCAACTTGGACATGAACATCTTCCACAATCCCTTGTGGAGTTTTTATAGATTGGTCTGCTAATTGTAATGTGACATTGGTAGGTTTCAACTCACCTAATCCTAATTGTGTATACACTAAGTATGACATTAAATTAACACTTTCTCCAAGATCAAGTAAAGCTTGTTCAATTCGAAAATTTTCAATGATTCATGAAACTATAGGACTTCCAGGATCTTTGTATTTAAGAAAATTTTTATGTTGTATAATAGCACTAATTTGTTCAGTTAAAAATGCTTTCTTTTGTACATTGATTTTTCTTTTTACTATAAAAAGATCTTTTAAAAACTTGGCGTAAGTTGGAAATTGTTTAGTCGCATCCAAGAAAGGAATATTGATTTTTACTTGTTTAAACAACTCAAAAATTTCATAATGATATTTTAAAGATGAAGGTTTCTTAACCCTTTGAGGAAAAGGTAAAGGAATAGGAAACGAATGATCTTTTTCATTCTATAATTCTAGTTTTTTTTCAGCTGAAGGTTCGGGTTCAAGTGTTTCATTGACAGGAATTGACTTACGCATTTTTTTTGGAAATTTTAGGTTTAATAGTTTTGTCAATTATCTTACCAGTTTTTAGTGTTGTGATTGTTTGTACTTGACTTGGAGAAGGTTCAGAAGACACAATATTAGCTTGATTTTGACTTTGTAGAGGTTTAGGTTGACATGAGAATTTTTTCTTCTCTGACGTACTAAGGGACTGAGTCAACTTAGCTAGATGACTCTTGATATCTTCAATACTCTGAGAAGTTTGAACTTTAAAATCATTGAATGCTTGAGTTGTTTGAGTATTAAAACCCATTTGATTTTGAATAAATTGATTCATAACATCTTTGAGAGTTTTTTTATGTGAGGGTTGATAATGTTGATATTATTGTTGATTCTGTGCTGTGGTGGACCTTGTGATTGATTTATAGGTAGTGTATTTCTCAAACTAAAATTTGGATAATTCATCCATCCTAGATTATAGGTTTCAGACTATGGGTTTGAATATGACTTATTATAAATTGGAATAACATTGGATTGTTCACTTAGAACTTTTTTAAATGCTGGTATAGTTGGACATTCTGCTACAGGATGTCTTGACAATGCACAAATTTCACATATTTGAGCCGTAGAAGACACAAAAGACCCTTGCTTAATTTTTTTTCATTTCTAAATCTTCAAGATTTTGGATAAATTAGTCATTTTAGCTTTAAAATCATCATCTTCTTCTAAAACATACTTTCCTCTTTAGGATGTAGACGGCTTAGGTTCCACTATATTTGAAGAAGTCGAGTCCCACATCTGAGAACTCTCAGAAATAGTTTCAAAAAATTGGAATGCTTCTTCATGGTTTTTACTCATAAATTTCCCTTAGGCCATCATTTCAACAAATTGTCGCATTGCAGGTGGAAGAGTATAATAAAAAAACAAACTAAAGTCTAGTTTTCAAATGCATGATGTGAACAAGCTTGGAGAAGATCCTTAAATCTTTCCTAACATTGACAAAAAGTTTCATCTTCTTTTACAGAAAAATTCATTAATTGATGTCTTAATGCACTAGTATGATGCACAAAACTTTTTTTTTTTTTTTAAAAAAAAAACTCAGTTTGCAAAGCTTGCCAACTTATGATAGAATTCGCTCTTAAAGAGTTAAGCCACTGCTTAGCTTTATCTTTTAATGAACAAGAAAAAAGTTTTAATCGAGCCATTTCAGAATTATCTTGCAAAGTTTCATAGACTTCTTCAAAATCTTTCATATGACATAAGGGTTTTCAGATTTTAGACCATGGAACTGTGGCAATAATTGTATTATCGTTGCCTTAAAATTAAGATTTATAGCTTCTGTTGGAAAAGCAAAACATGACGGGACATTAGTTCGTGTAGGATGCAAATATTCTCTTAAAGGTTGGACATTTTGAGCTATTTCTTGCTCCCTAGGAACATTTTGAACCATACTTAAATCAAATGATGCTTGTGAAGATGAAGATGATGGAGATGACTGATTTACAGAACCTACTGATGAATGAACAGACATAAACTATTAAAAGAAAATAAACAATCTATAAACATATAATACAAATAAACAACTTCCCTATTCAAATTAAAATTACCGTAACTCTCCAGCAATGGCGCCAAAAACTTGATTCAACCTGTTTCGTGACTTGCTTTATATCATACACCCAAGTATAAATGGTCAAATTGTAGTTTTTTCAGTTAAGTCCAAGATCGATCCCATGAAAAGTTTTGATAATTGGAATTTAAAGTAAAAATAATGAGGTTATTGTTAAAGTAGTGTAACATAAGATGACTTGTGATGTGAGCTTAGATTGATAACAAGAATAAATAAATGAAATGCATAGGTAAATTGTTAAAAAAACAATACTATGAAAAGTACCCGTCAGTTTAAGGATTCAATATGCTTTATATTGGTTAAGAATTGGAAATGCCACCTTACGACAATTAACTTCCAGGTTACTAGAAGTGCAAACGGTAGGTATGATGTATATAAACCATAACACAACAACTGTTTAGGTTAGCTGGTGATATATGTAACAATTTATTAATCCAAGTAAACCAGAAGGTCAAGCCATTCAAAAGGATAACTTGAATTACTCAATTGGCAATATTATATTATGTATCAGTTAAACAACTCTAGTAATCTAGAATGTCAAGCCATTAAGGAGGATTACTTAGGTTATTCATCTGACAACTTTGTACCATGAAATAGTTAAACATCCATAGTGCACCAGAAGATCAAGCCATTTAGTTGGAACACTATGGTTATTCAACCGGCAGGTTGATGATTCATTGATGACCTAATTTCGGGCTACATATTAAACTGAAAGCATTGGCTATGCCGAGACTTAACTCGTTTATAACCAATCAATCGAATTTTACATAACACCCAATTATGTACACCACTGTATCATGCATGAAGTAGATATAATAGTAGATAGTATAGTATAGAATATTAAATATCGCTCGATGTTCATAACCGTGAGCATATTATAAATATAACCATCCATCATTTAAGGGAGGTATATATAATAATATATAATAAAACATCGGCATTTTCATAACTTAACCAATAACATATGTTTACCCCTCATTGAAGGGTAAAAGTAAACTACTCACACTCCATTACTATAGATAAGCAAGAATTGCAGGTGAGTTTCATTACAACAAAATAGAATACATACACTCCTTCCCCAATGAATAATTGAAATACAACCACCATTAATATTGGTTAAGACACAAAGGTGGTGGAAGTTCAATTCTCCAAGTAAAAAGGCATAACAGAAATGTAAAAATAACAGATTTCTGGTTGGAGAATAGGTTAGGCTGGGTTTCACTTTGTCTTTCTTAATTTCTCTCTTTCTTTTTCTTCATTTCTTCTCCTTTCTCTTCTTTTCCTTTCTCTCCTTTGGATTGTCTGGAGCTCCCTTGAATTTTGTCTCTTCCCCTCTCTTGATTGAAGAAGGCTACAAGGCTTGTTTATTGGCAAAAATAGGAAGCAGGAGGTGGAAGATAATGATGAGCTGCCTAGAGCAACCATTTGGAAGCCACCACCACTGTTCTGACGGTGTTGGCTTGCTGGATTTGTGGTGTTGATCTTCTTCTCGTTTTGGCGGTTTATTGATAATATTACACTTTTTTCCATGGTGGTTTCAAGCTTTGACAGATTGCTCATTACAATTTTCAACAATTCCACACAAAACCTTGAAGTTTCAGACAGAACACACATAAAACCCTAGTTTACGCACAAACTCTAATTAACTATTTTTAACCATTTTATCTTACCAAATTGACTTTTTTTAATTTTCTAGTTTATATACTAATTAGGGTTAAGCACCTTGTGCAATATTTTTCCTGAAATGTCATCATTGAAACTCTACCAAAGCATAAGTAGTCTTATAAAAACATAGCAAGATGATAATTTTAATTACTAATCACACCCCAACCTAAATATTGCTTGTCCCTAATACAACAACAACAATTGAATGAAAAATTATTTATGATGCCATTTTCGTAGGTCATCCAATTGCATTTAACATATGCAACAAGTTGTTAAACCCCTAGGTTTCTCTTAGCAGACGAGTGTTGTCTTGTGAGGGTTTTCAACGAAGCTACCCACAAACTTCAGTCAAACAGATATGTGTATATGAGATTTCTTGTCAGAGTAAGTTAGCACCATGGTCGTTGATACACCTAACCCTCAATTTTGACTTATCTCCCAAACACTTTTCTTTCATAGATATGTACTCTATGCAAAAATAAACATTTGTTACATTGGTATTTGGAATTTCCTATGTAGTAGGAATAATCATTGTAATGACAGGAATTGTTATTTAACAAACACTCCTCTTTACAACCTTCCATGGATAGATTTGATTTCACAAACCTCTCTTAGAATGCCCTCAACAAAACCCCCCTTCGATTATAGTGACTTTTCTCTCAAAGGGCATGTGATCAGAAGAAGGCTAATTGTAAATTCACAAGCACAATTAGTAAGGGAGTGAAATCTAAGGAATCAGACTAATCTGGTTTGGCATAATTCATGGAAGAATATTGATATAAATAAAGTAATACTATTAACATGCCCCAAAGTTTTGATTGACGACCTGCACATGCGTCAGACTTGAGATCAATTAAGGTTTTTTTATAGGTTGTAATGTGGCCAGGGGTCAATGGTTTACGAAATGATGTCAATGGCATTCAAAAGCTATCATTTCTTTATGTAATGCAACACACCTCTTTCTAGCTTTTCGAAATTTCACCTACATGGTATTTCTTTCTTTCATTGTTTTTCTAATTTTTCACTTTCTTGGTCATTTTCTGTTTTCCTTTCTCTTTCTTTTTTACTTGTTTCCACATACTTTTCTTTCTTTGAACGACAGCCACCATCATCTTTTCTTTTTCTCTTACTTTTTTGTATCATACTGATTTATAAGAAGGTGCAAGAAAATTAGATAGCAAAAGTATGTCAAATATATTTTTCTGTGGCTTGGTTATCATATGGGTTACATGAAAAAGAATTCACACATTAAAGGCTCAATCACGGCTAACTAGGGATATAATTTTGTAAAAGAAATAACTAAGGCTCAAACTTAAATCAAAGATGGCCTAAGATCATTTTTCAAGCATGTGCACATGTATGTGTTGTATGAACAGATTCTTTGTGGGATACGTCAATAGATTGCTTTAGTTGCATCAATCAATAACAATTTTAATGATACTATTCAAGGATAGAAAGTGAAAAACCTTACTTGAGTAAATATTGGTTTTCTCTCAAAAGCATCACAAGGCTCGAAAACTTACTATGATATTATTTGTTATCTCCACTGGTTATGTTAGGTTTTCAAAAAATTTCGATTATATATCAATTCCATTTTCAAGTCTGGTCATTCTAAACCTTAAGAATAACAAATATCAATGTACATTTGACATTTAAACATAGAGAAAATACTATTTTTCAAGGAAATGTGGTTTTAAGTCTGGATTTTTAAGTTAGGTGTCAAACTGATCATGTGCTTAGTCACTTTAGCAAACAATCTCAATCTTCACATCTGTTTCATCAATCATTAATGAATAACAATGTAATGTTAAATCTAACACATGTATTTAAAAAGATAAATATAAAAAAACTAAATCATTCATTTCACAAAATATTATAGTTCAACACAAAAAATATTTAGATTATCTAAAAACAACACACAATCATCAATTTCAAGTATAGAAATATCTCTCACTCTTTCGCCTCTCCAGTGTCCAAAGGTCCTCTAGCTCCACCCCCCTCAAAAGTCTGAGAATCTCCTCCTATTGTCGGAGAATCTCATCTTGCTTGGCCTCGATGCAAAGCATGATGTCCCATAGTGTTCATCGGGTGCTGGTGTCTGCCTCAGTCTCTACTTGTGCCTATGCCTCATCGACCTCTCTCTATTCCTTGGTGTCCAAGGTATCCTGCACTTCACCGGCGCCTTGGGCTGGTGGCACATCCTATCTCGCTACTGGGCCTACACTATGGCCTTGGCTCCTTCGGAGGATGCCTTGTTCAATGATCCCATTGGCTTTAGCACTCCCATATGTGGCCTGACTTGCACTCCCCAATCTAAGCACATCTCGATCATAAGTGTATCGAAGGGGAGTGAATTCCTCTTTACATCACATCCCTTCATCATCTTAGTCAAAATCAAGGACGACAGGTCTATGCTTTGGCCCTTACCTATTGCATATAGCAATCGGACCATCTCTAGGAGGATCTTATTCTTGCGTTCGATAGGGGCAAGTTTTGAGACGTCAATCAAATTTAGCATATTGTACTTGTCCATAAATTCTTCCTTGCCTAAAGAATCTCCGTCCTTCCCAAGCGAATGTTGACAATCCCATCAACTCGACACCTACCACATCCATCCCCATATTTTTTGTCGGGGGATAGCTTGGCCTTGGTACCCATGGTATGACTCTTATCTCTATAATGTAATCTTCATCGACATTGATGTGAGCCACCCTCAAATATGTCTTAATTGCCCCATTCATAATTTCGGCGTTGGAGTAAAACTCCCTCACCAACTCCTTCACCGTCTGTCCACCATTTCTCAAATACATCGTCCATCACCTCACCTCCATATTTGCATAAAGCCCCAACTCTGCAAAGTCCAACAATTCAATTGTTTGTTCACAAACTATAGCTTGGTTTTGAAAGAAATTTTCATACCTATCGGCTTTTAAGTCGCTAGGGAATCAGGTTCTATCATACCTTCGGACCATGGGTGGCCTTCCTTCTCATTGCTCGATCATTTATTCCACAAAGTTGGGCTCTTTGTTGGCCACCTTGTGTCTAGCGGACATCTTCATTCTTGGAGGCATTTTTTTGGATTTTTGGGGTTTGAGGGCAAGAAAAGTTTGAATTTCTTGGTAAAAATGTGAGAAATGAGGTAGGAATGTGTTTGGGATGGTGGATTTTGGGTAGAAAGAAGATTTGAGGCTTGGAAGATGAAGAATCAATCGAGGGTTTGACAGATTTCAAGGGTTTTGGGTGGTTTTGAAATGGAGAAGATGAACGAGGTATTTATACCCAAGCACCCAACATTCGAACGTTACTGGTGTTCGAATGTGTATGAATGAATTTTTAACAGATGTTTCAAATGTCATACTGTTGTTCAAACGTTTGGTTCTCCCAGCACTTTTGATGCCCTACAGAGGTCAAAGTACTATAAGCTCTTGGCATTCGAACGTGGATATGACATTCGAACGTTAGGTCCTAGTTCAAATGTTAATCAGGCGTTCGGACGTTTGGTGCTCCCAGTAATTTTGATGTCCTACAGAGGCCAAAGTATTGTGAGTAGCCAACGTTCGAATGTGAACTGAAGTTTGAAGATCAACTGATGTTCAAACGCCAAATCAAAAATCACAATTTGATGCACATTTATATACACACATTAAGAGAAGGCTATATACACAAATTGAACTTGAAAAACCATGGCGTCTTAGGATAAGTCCCTACCCGCGATATAACTTTGTTGGTATTTTTGGACATTCCTTACTCGACCCACGTCTTTATTTCAAAAAAACAAAAAGAGTTTGTACATTTAACAAAAAATATTTACACTTTTTACAAAAAATTTTGGACCATTAACCTTCACAAAAAACACAGTTTTCCATCACTTTGTCAAAAAACATTCTAATCCGAGTCTTGCCTTGTCTCCATGCCATTCGAACAATCATCTACTCTTCTAATTTCTTGTCACACAAAATGTGTAAGTACAGTACCAGAATAGCATGGCGTCTCAAGATAATCCTTACTCTACCCATTCATTATGTAGTCTAATCGATCGAGTGCGCGACTGAAAATTGGTTCAGAACACTGATTATATTCCTTTATGTGAATTATCCTATCATATTGTTTACATGCTCCAAGTCTTTTTGCACGACGATGTTTAACAAAAGTGTTTCTGCCACATGGTGGTTTCGCTTGCCCTTCTCGGATTTCAGTTTTTTTCACCAATCTTGCTTTTCTTATTATCACAAAATGCACATCAAATGGAAAAATGTGTAAAATGCCTAAACCGTACCAAAAAATCTTACTATTCATGCTTGTTAAGCTTAAGACACTCTATTTGGTTCTTTAACGTTTGTCAGTCACAAAGACGATTGAAGCTGATTTAAAGACATGATCATCAATTTTTTTTGTTTTTATATATACTATAAAGACTGTGTAAATATAAAATACAAGACAGAATGCACAATATGATCAAATACACAATATATTCAAGAATTTTTTTTAAAAGCACAAAATATGAACTGTAGTTCTCACCCCCAACCTAAACTCAACATTGTCCCCAATGTTTCGAATTTACCAGTATACGCAAAGTGGAGTTAGGATTGAAAGTAGAGATCTGTTCATTTGTTGACGCCTACAAACAAAATACACAAATTAATCATCTTTATGAAGATCAGGGTTTTGGCTCTGATGGAAACCCTTATGTGTAAGTGTAAATAGAAGCAGGACACCCTTGAGCAAGTACATAATTCAAATGCAAAACATGAAGAAAATGATTGTGTCGGTGGAGTGTGTGGCCATGGAGTTGCAGAGAGTGGGTTGTTTGAAGAGAAAAAGGGAAAAAGAAAAAGAAGAAGAAGAAGAAAAATGGCGGATAGGAAAAAAAAAGGGTTAGGGTTGGAGGTATTATAAAGGCGTCCTTTTGGGTCGGGTTGGGTTGGATTTTTCCTGACTCGACCCTTTTTTGTGTCGACAGGCGTGAATCTCGGTGGAATATTCTGGATTCATTAAAAAATGGTTTTCACTTCTTTAACAAAGTCTTCAAAAAATGGTTTTAAACATTGACTGTTGACAGTAAAACTATTACCATTCGACGGATTCTCCACTTCCACTGCTCCATGTCCAAACATTTGTTTGACAATGTATGGCCTAGTCCACCTAGATTTCAACTTACTAGGAAACAAGCGGAGCCTTGAATTGAATAAGATGACTTTCTATGAAGGGGCAAAGGATTTTCTCAGTATGTTTTTATCATGAAAAACTTTCATCCTTTCCTTTGCAATTTTAGTTTTGTCATATGCCTTATTCCTCAACATTTTCAACTTATTAATTTGAAATTTTCTTGAGATTACATCCTTGTCTAGGTCAAAGTTCATTGTTTTAATGGCCTAGTATGCTTTGTGTTCCAATTCCACAAATAGGTGATAAGGCTTGCTATAGACTAATCGATGGGGAGACATGTCCAAAATTATTTTAAAAGTAGTTCGATATGCCAGAGTGCATCAGTTAGTTTTAACGACCAATCATTGCGGTCCAAATTTACTATGTATTGTAAAATCAGTTTGATCTCTCTATTAGCTAATTCAACATGTCCACTAGTCTGTGATGATAAGGGGTAACAATTTTATGAGAAATCAAGTATTTTTTTTTAATCAAATTCTAAAAATGATGATTGAAAAAATGAGCACCTCCGTCACTTATAATGGATTTAGGAATTCCAAATCTGGACAAAATATTTTATTTTAAAAATTTGATCACTATTCGGTGATCATTATTTTGACATGGAATTGCTTTAACCCATTTGGACACATAATCAACAACCACTAAAATAGATAGATAGCCACAAGAACGGGAAATGGTCACATAAAATCAATGCTCCAACAATCAAAATTTTCAATTATCAGAATGGGGTTCAAGGGCATCACGTTTCTTTTAGAAATGCTTCCCCACCTTTGGCATCTATCATATGTTAGACATAAGGCATAAATATCTTTTAAAAGTGTGGGCCAATAAAATTCACACTGCAAGATTTTTACAACGGTTTTTTTAGATGAAAAATGGTCACCACATGCTTCAGAATGATAAAAAGATATTACATGTCTACTCTCATGATTGGGGATACAATGCCTTATAATTTGATCCCTACAGTACTTAAACACATATAGATCCTCACAAAAGAAATTACGAACCTCCCTCAGAAATTTCATCTTATCAATCATTGTAAAGGAAGGTGGAAAAGTACCAGTAGCAAGGAAGTTAGCAATATCATCATACCATGGTGTTTCCACGACTGTGAATAGTTGTTCATCAGGGAAATTTTCATTGATTGGTAGCCCATCCTAATGAAATTCATATGTTAACCTAAATAAATGATTCGCCACCACATTCTCAATACATTTCTTGTCCTTAATAATCAGATCAAACTCTTGAAATAAGAGTATCCATCTTAAGAGCCTTGGCTTGACATCTTTCTTTGTGAGCAAGAATTTTAATGGTGCATGGTCAGTGAACACAATTACAGATGAACCAACAAGGTAAGAACGAAATTTTCCTAGAGCAAAAAACTACAGCAAACAATTATTTTTCAGTTGTAGAATAATTCATTTCAGCATCATTCAAAGTTTTGCTTGCATAGTAAATCACATAGGGTTTCTTATCCTTTCTTTGTCCCAACAAAGCTCCCACAGCATAATCACTAGCATCACACATCAATTCAAATGGTAGAGTCCAGTCAGGGGGTTGCATTATTGGGGCAGAAATTATTATACCCTTAAGCTTATCGAAAGCTTTTTGGCATGCTTCACTCCACACAAAAGTTACATCCTAACTTAGGAGATGAAACATGGGTTTAGATATGGTAATAAATTCTTTTATGAATATTCTATAGAACCCTGCATGTCCTAGAAATGATCAGACATCTTTAACAGTCCTGGGTGCAGACAAATTTTCAATTAGATCTATCTTTGCCTTGTCAACTTTTATGCCTTCAGACGAGACAATGTAACCTAAAACAATGCCTTGTGTTACCATGTAATGACATTTCTTCTAGTTGAGCCACAGATTGGTTTCTTTACATCTTATCAACACCTTCTCCATATTTGTGAGACAAAACTCAAAAGAATCGCCATATACAGAAAAATCATCCATGAACACTTCCAAAAATCTCTCAACCATGTCAATAAACAGGCTCAACATGCACCTTTGAAATGTTGTAGGAGCGTTACAAAGTCCAAACGACATCCTTTTGAATGCAAATGTGTCAAAAGGGCATGTGAATGTTGTTTTCTCTTGGTCATCTAGTGCTATCACAATTTGATTATACCTAGAATATCCATCTAGAAAATAGTATAATGCATGACTTGCAATTCTTTCTAAGACTTGATTAAGAAAGAGAAGAGGAAAATGGTCTTTCTTAGTTACCAAATTGAGTTTTCGATAGTTTATGCACATTCGTCATCTTATGACAACTCGAGTTAGTACCAGCTCATTGGCATTATTTTTAACCACTGTGACCCTAGACTTCTTAGGCATAACTTGGGTTGGACTAACCCATTTACTATCAGAGATGAGAAAGATTATTCTACTATCTAATAGTTTGAGCACATCAGTCCTTACAACCTCCTTCATGTGAGGGTTCAGTCGTCGCTACATTTGATGAGAGGGATTTGAATCCTGCTCAAGGTATATAGCATGATCATAGATTAATGGGCTTATACCTTTCAAATCAGTGATGGTCCACCCAATGGTGCTTTTATGGCATTTCAATACTTCAATCAGATTAGACTCTTGCACCTCTATGAAATGACCACTGAGTATAACTCATCCTCTCTTAAGAACGCATATTTTGGGTCAGATGAGAGGTTTTAATTCAGACTTTGGTGCTTGACACTAGATAAGAATGGCTTTGTAACACTTGGTAAGAGTTCTTCGAATTTGGGTGCCCATGTCCCTCCTAGGTGCTTGGCAATATTGAAAATATTAAGCTCAAGAGTCATATTCTCAAAAGTTAATTTCATGAATCCATTCCTGCAATTGTTTAATGCATTTGAAGTTGTTAAGAAAAGTCGACCAAGAATGATGGAAATTTGATTCTCTAAATGCATTACTAGCTGAATATCCAAAATAATAAAGTCAACAGGAAAGACAAAGTTGTCCACTTGAATAAGGACATCCTCAACAATGCCCCTTGGAACTTTGACAGACCTATCTGCCAACTGGAGTTTGATACATGTGGGTTTAAGTTCACCCAGACCCAATTGTTGGTAGACAGAGAAAGGGAGCAAATTGATACTAGCTCCAAGATCCAGTAGTGCTTGTTCTATTCTAAAATTTCCAATGACACATGACATAGTTGGACACCCTGGATCTTTGTATTTTGGAGAGGTTTTGTGTTGAAGTAGGGCACAGGCTTGTTCTATCAATAAAGCTCTTTTCTGGACATTTTGGCTTCTTTTGATTGTGTACAAGTCTTTTAGATACTTGGCATAAGAAGGAACCAGCTTGATTGCATCTAAAAGTGGAGTATTGATTTTTACTTGCTTAAAAAGCTCGTAAATTTCTGGATGGTTATTCAAATTTTGTACTGTTTTGAGTCTTTTAGGAGAAGGAGTAGAAATAGGACATGAAGGATCTTTTTCCTTTGATGGTTCTGGTTCTTTTTCAATCACAGGTTTAGGCTCTACAGGGATTGACTTAGATTTTGGCTTTGTAATTAACATGTCTCTGATGGTTTTGTTAATCACCTTGCCACTTCTCAGTGTAATGACGACTTGAGCTTGGTCTTGTAGGGTTTCCATGATTGAAGGATTTTCCACATGAAAATGAAATTGCCCTTGTGGTTGTTTTGGTTGGGCAGGCAACTTGCCTTTCTCATATGTGGTCATTGATTGGGTCAAATTTTGGATGTAGCTTTTGAGATCCTCGAATGACTAAGTGGTCTGGGTGTTGAAATCATTGAAAGCTTGAGTAGAATGAGTGTTGTAGTTCATTTGACTTTGCATAAACTGATTTAGTGTGTCCTCAAGACTTCTCTTGTCTGGTGGTTGGTATGGTTGATATGTAAGAGGTCTTTGAGGTGGTGGTTATAAACCTTGTTGTGGATTCGTGGGAGTTGGTTGTAAGTTCCTCCAACTGATGTTCGGGTGATTCTGCCACCTTGGATTATATGTTTCAGAATACGGGTTAGAATAAGGCTTGTTGAAGCTGAAAATTACATTTATTTGTTCTAACAAGACTTCTTTGAATGTCAGAATGGTAGGACACTCCCCAGTATGGTGTTTTGTCAGCGCACAAATCCTACACAATTGTTCTATGAGATGGCCAACGTCAACTTGATTTACCTTTTTCATCTCTAGAGCTTGAAGCTTTCGAGATAGGGTAGTCATTTTCGCTCTCAGGTCATCATCTTCTTTCAAGACATACATACCCCATTGGAAAATAGATGGTTTGATTTCAATAATGGTAGAAGAGGCTAAGTCCCACATTTGAAAATTATCAGATTTGGTGTCAAAAAAATTGAATGTCTCCCTATGAACTCCCCCTAAGCCATAATTTCAACAAACTGACGTAGTCTAGTGGGCAGAGAATCATAGAAAAATCCTATCAAAGTCCAATTCTCAAATTTATGGTGTGGGTAGGATTGGAGAAGATCCTTGAATCTCTCCCAACACTGGTAAAATATTTCTCCCTCCTTAACTAAAAAATTCATGATTTGCCTTTTGAGTGCATTGATACGGTGTAGAGGGAAAAAATTTATGAAAAACTCATTATGTAATGCATGTTAGTTTGGTATTGAATGGGCTTTTAAAGAATTTAGCCATTGTTTAGCTTTATCCTTTAAAGAGAAAGGAAAAAGTTTCAACTTGGCCAGTTCAGAATTATCTTAGAATGTTCCACATACTTCCTCAAAATCTTTAATATGTAGATATGAATTTTTCGATTCGAGTCCATGAAATTGAGGTAGTAGTTGCACTGTCCCCACCTTTATAGTAAAGAGGGCCTCATTGTAAGAAACACAAAATAAGAGGGGACACTGTTTCGTGTGGGATGCAAATAATCCCAAAGAGTTTGAATGTTAGGAACTTTCCCTTCTCTCCCATTATTAGCCATGCTATTATTACAAGAGTCGGCTACTGATCGAGGTGAAGATGGTTAGATTGATTTACAAACCCAACAGATTCTTCTAGCAGATTTAGAAAGCGAGGACTGTCCTCAGACATAAAATAAGAGTTATACATACTAAATTAAAGGCATATACAACAAATGAAGGTCTTTTCACCTTTTACTTTAAAAAAAATTTATTTGGTTCTCCGACAACGACGCCAAAAACTTGACTTGATCCGAAATGTGTACACTCAAGTGCGAGCAGTCAAGTTGTAGTAATAATCTGGTTAAGTCTGGAGTCGAATCCACATGGAACTAATGTTGGTGTTTCGAAGTAAGTAGTGATATAGACCAAAGTTACTGGAACCCTTGAGATGTGAAGTTATGATGTTTATGGATTTTCTTGGATAGAATATAAGATTCTTTTCAAGGGGATTTTCTAGACAATATATAATATTATCTCAAATGTAAAAGTCACCCTTTGGCTTGAGAATCTGGATATGTAGTCAATCATTCGGTTGTTATACTTGTGCTTGAAAACTCAATTAACCCTTGTGTCAACAAAAAGTAAATTGAAGGATAAAAATGGGTTGTGGGAATTAAGAACATAATTCCGATATCTTTGTAGAGATGTACAAGAATTGTCTTTGCCGAGACGCAACCTATCTACAAACAAGCAAGTAGTTCTACAAGCCATCCAACCACTATGTTAGTATTTCATTCTTAGTTGAAGCACAATAGTAGTGAAGATTGAAATGTAGTCATGAAGATCTAGCTGGAGTACTTTCAAAGAACCAATAAGTCTTCCTATGCCAAGAGTTATCGATGTCATAGAAAGGACTTATGGTTGTACAAAGTACCTTAGCTTTGTTAGATGCATTCAATCTTTCAATAAGCAAGCGAAAGATAAAACATTAAGCATAAAAGAAATGGACAAATATAACTTCCAAATAATTTATACACGTCCATCACCTCTTACTAATGAGTGAATAAGAAACTAATCACTCTTCATGGCTTTGAGAAAGTTAGAAAAGTGAGTGATTCTCATCCCTCTAAGTAGAAGAGTTACATGGTAAAATACACTACACAAGGAGCCTATCTTCGATGAAGAATGAGTGAATCACTTTCCATCCTTCAAGAATTTGAGCAAGCTAGAAAAGTGGAAGAGTTTCACTCCTCTAAGGGAAAAGAGAAGCTCAAACAATGGAAGCTAATGAAACTAATAATGAAAGTAGAAAGCTAGTTACTTTTGGAGGGTTTCCTCCTCAACCAAAAGATAATTTATCTCTCTCTATGTATATATCTAAGTGCAAGTTCCTTAGCTCTCCAAAGAGGAGGTATTTATAGGCAAGGAGGAGGGGGTTAGGAAGAGTAAAAGAATAGTTCAAATTCCTCAAAGTCCAAGTGAATGCCCCAAGATCCAGATAGAAAATCAACAACTCTGCATTCTATTTGGGAAGTACGTTCGAACTTGGGATGGCGTTCAAACGTTGACTCTTGTCTTCTGTGATGGGTGTTTGAACATTGAATGGGGTTTGAACATGGAAATCAACAACCCTTGAGATCTGAAGCTTGCTTAAGGATAAGTCCTTCAGAGTCTAAGAAGAAAAGTACGGAAATTTGCTATCCAAGGAATACCACAATATAGATTTTTGATCAACTTTAGAGAATAAAGTGATTTAACTTAGGTATTTCTAGCATGTACGACCTATATGGTTGGAAAGATATACGAGTTAAGCTTTTAAGATAGCTAATCCATGAATTTGAACAAAAAATTAATCCCTAACCTAACTAAACAATAAATCACACTCATCTTATAAAATAACTTCAAAAAAATTCAAGTAAAAAGTTTCTTCAACCTAACCTAATAATCCTGTGATAGTCCACAACCTAAAGTTCCCATGTAAGACCTAATTCCTAAGCTCTGATACCAAACCTGTAACGCCCCAAAATCCACCCTGAAAGACATTACTATCTATAACTATTCACATCATGAGAGCAACTAATAAAATCTATAAATCTAACAAATTTCATTCATCATCCATAATAACTAAAGCATCATCTAAAACAAATATGTCAAACTATGACAATTACATCCAAAAACCAAATATTATTTTGCAGTGGAATAAATAAAATATTATCCTTAATATTGTCTTATAATTAACCTCCCAATCTAGAACATAAAGAAAACAACTCTAAATGTCCACTATGGATTCCACGTCTCCATCCGTCTAAGCTTCCTAATTCACCTGCTCATCCAATTCTACTTTTTTCTCTAAATTGTAATCTGAAAAAGATGTTGTTTATACGGGTGAGCACTAAGCTCTACAGAAAAATCCTCCTAAGCTCGAACAAGGTTTTGACAAAATATAAAACAGGCCGGTCTCATTTTTTAAAATATCATATACAACTTTTAAAATAAAATAGTGACAATTCATCAGATCTCAAGTTTACATAATAGTAATAAATTAAATGAAGAGGTAAAATCAACTTTCTGACAACAAACCATCACCAACACTATATCTCTAGTATATAGTAAGACTTCACATGAATACACGTATTGAGAATATCCTGGCCCACACACACCTAATTCTCGCAAGGATACACAATTTTAGGAAGGGCGTATACCGACGAATTGAAAGTGACGAATTCAACCTAGGAATAGTATATTAGCCCTCAGCCTCGATACCTTTGAGTGAATAGTGATTTGATCCTCGCAAGGCACCAACCCCACTATGAGTGGTAGGGAACCTTCAAATCTACTTAGAGTAAGAAACACATCTACCCACTTTACGATACCCGGCCAACGGTTACCCATGTTCATCAAAACATCCAGAAAAGAGAGACAATACAAAACCAATTCACCAAATCACAGGTAAACCAAGAACCATTGTTCCACATGTATTTTTTCAACAGAACAACTCAAGAAAATATGCAAGAGATCATCAATAAATATAATTTTATTGTTCAAATAAAATACTAGAGTTTTTAAATCATGAACAATGGAATATCAAGGATAAAATTTATATTTCTTGAAAATTAGGGTTTTGATAACAAGAACAAGAGTTTTTATAGCTATCAAATGATAACCTCATTCAAGATATAATATGATTTGCAAGAAAGCCAATAAACATTGCTTTTATAACATATACATATGATTTATTAATCCTATGCTCAATGAACAAGTTTAAGAAGAAACTCATACCTTGATTCTTGAGATCTTGATCGTAATGTGTTTTGTTGCGATTACTCCATGTTAATCCTTTAAGATTTAGTCTGTTCTTCCTCCTTTTATTCTTCTCAAACTTTTCTAGGTTTTTATTGGATGAAAAATTGCTAAACATAAGCCTAAGGCTCGTTCCTTAGGTACTTGTAATGCTAAAAGTGGAGAAAACTCTCAACACAGATTGTCCAACTTCTGCCCAGTGCGTTTGGACACGTGTTTCTCTTTTTGGATGCATCTGATTTTTTGTCTAAACCTCCGATGATATTTTGATCTAGTTAGAAGTGAATTCAAAAAAATTTTATGCAATACACTTTTGTATCCCTTGAAGTGTAGTTTTTATTGTCCAAAATCAGCCCAATTGGACTTATGAGTAAAAAGTTATAACCAAATTACGAAGGTAGTGTCAAATTCATTTATACGCAAATCCTCTCCAAAATAGGTTTTAACTCTGGAATACTTTCTAACTTCTTATACATCCTATATAAAAACTCCCTAGGTTTTTAGACCTTCCAGATTCATTGAAAACCTTATTTTCACCTAAAAATATTTTAAAAAATTACTTAGCCATCCTTCTCAAACTCAAACACCTTCGAAACTAAGTTTGACTTGAAAGTCAATTTGCCAAAAAACTCAAACTACATGATAAATCTTTTAACAACGATTCGTGATTTCTACAATCTTTTTATTCATCCTAGGACAAATATTAAGATGATATTATTCTCATCTAATTCTAGTACGGGTTCTTACAGATGATCTCTTCTTCCCTATGCCGGGGTGTCTTCGTTAGGCGAGATTCATTCAACTTTGCCTACCTAGCTTTTTTGGTGTGCTCTTTCCTGGCGGAGTTGGAGTCGCCTCATCCTCCAAACCCTCTGGAGATAGTTTGGATATCTCTGAGGGGCTAATGATGCTCCTGACCCTCCTGATTCTGGCCGGGTGGTGGAACCGGTCCTCTGCTAGCAGCGTACTACCTTAGTTGGCCATGCTAAATAAGCTCCTCGATCTACCTCCTTAAATCAAAATAGTCATCAATGTCGTGGTCGTGAAGAAAACAACAGCACCTGCTGGAATTTCTGCAATTTGAGGCAGATTTCATTTTTTCTGGCCAACGGAGCGTGGGGTCATCCTGTATCAAGAAAAAGATGTGCTCCACCGACACATTGAGTGGCGTGAAGGGCTGCCGTTCTCTGGGGGTACGAGACCGAGACAATTTTTGACAGAGACTCTCTCAATTTTCTTTCTCTTATTCTCCTCATCCAGCTTGTCTTCGCGGGTGTCCTTTTTTTCCCCTCCTCGGGAGGACTCATCTCGATGAGCTTTGGTGACATCCTCAGTGTTCATGTACTTCTGTGCCCCTGACAGCAGCTCAAACATGCTAGAGGGCGACTTCTTGAGGATGGAGAATATAAAACTGGAGGAGCGCAGACGTGCAATGAAGGTGGCAAGGGCTACCTTGTCGTCTGACTCCTCGATTTGGAGTGTCTACTCATTGAAACGAGTCATGTAGCTCCTAAGAATTTCAACTCGGTGCTGCTTAATAATAAGCAGGTGGGTAACATGCTTCTGATGTCGGCGTTCCCCAATAAAGTGGGAGACGAAAGATTTACTCAGCTCTGTGAAGGAGTGGATAGAAGAGAGTTTGATCTTCATAAACCACTATCGAGCAGACCCCTTCAAGATGTTGGGGAAGGTTCAATGCATGATGTCATCAGGTACATTGTGCTCCTTTTACAAGCTGAGGGGTGACACTTACCGAGGTGAGCATCAACTAGATGATTTGTTGGTTCTAGTTTACCAGTAGCTGCATGGTCTGCAAAAGCTGTTGCCCGATTACAGGAGTCGCCGTAGTGGATAGTTTCGTGGATGCGGGCAAAGGCGGAGCCTCCTCCCGATGGGCGGGGTTGTTGTCATCTAGTTGTTGACTCATCGATCTGGTCGTGATTCCCATAGAGTAGCAAGGTAGTAGAAAACTTATTCGTTTCTCATAGACGACGCCAAACTGATGATGTAAAAAATAGTCTTATGCACGATCACCGGTCGAGTGTGTGATAAAGTGTAATTAATGGACAATTAATAGAGCAATTAATGACATTAATGTAAATAACGGGTCAACACGCAGATATATAGTGGTTCAGTCTGGGTGACTTATTCCACTCCAAGAAATGACAATAGTAGCTGGGGGACCTTTATTGATAAAATAAGGTGAGAGAGAGACATAGAAAATGTTAGCTTTGGGAGAGGTAAAATAGCTAGGGGAGAGAAAATCTATGTGTAAGGTGTGTAGAGAGGTGTAGGGAGATCTCAAGAGGTATTCAGAGGTGTAAAGTGGTGCCCTCTAACGTAGAGAGAGTTTACAATTTATAGACACGGAGCCTTGGTTAAGGCGGTGACATAAGGGCAAAGGTACTAATTCTTTGGGTCGCCAAAAAAGGTAAGTGCCATAAAAGGTTGGTTTGATCTTCGAGAGTGAGTGTCTTGATAATTGCTCCTTATGTGCTTTAATCTTCTTGGACTCCTTGAATCTTGGACTAGGTCGAATTCTTGAACTGGGCTTGACCTGTCCTTTAGTAGATTTGGGCTTACTTGATTTATTAGGCTTGCTCCAGTTAGATTTGGGCTCGTCACTTACTAAAGTGGAAAACAAGCATCAATAAGATCATTAGAATAAAAAATAAGATCAAGACAAATAGTTTAGTATTTAGATTAAAAAAAATCTCCCACTAATAAAATAGCCAGAAGGTTGTTGGGTGAGGTGACTTAATAGCTTCAGCTTCATGTTTCAAGTCATTTTACCTCTTCTTCACCCTAAACAAAAAAAAACCATTAACCACAAAAAATGGCTTCACCCACATTAACTAAAAAAATGGCTTCACACTCTAAATTACGCTATTAACTAAAAAAATGTTCACTTACATTATATCTGAACAAGTCTAACAAGCCTTGGATCACCAGTACAAAGGTAAGCAATGGAGGATTATTAGAAGACAAAGTCGGGAGAAAAAAAGGTAAGCAATGGAGGGTTTCGCACCACCTTCAATCAATCGTCAGAGACTCAAAACCTAAACCAAACAAATACTTTTGTACGATGAAAAGGATGAGGGATGTATTGTAAAAGGGATGGAGTGAAAGCAAGAGAAATGAAAAATGGTTTGGGCAGGAAAGTAAGTGAAGGGAGAAGATAAGATTATTGTGATTTGTGGACCACAATATTTATTGTATTTTGAAAAAAAAAAAAAAATATATTGTATTTGAAAATACAAAAAAATAATGAAACAAGTAGATCTTAGTGTAATTTGAATATAAATAATTTATTTAAATTGATAAGTTAGGGGATAAAAGTGTCGTTAACATTAACTACTTTGTTAAATACAATGATTAAGAAGGATTAGATTAAAATTTTAGTGGATAAAATGAAAAAAATTGAATATTTTTGGATGAAAATGACAAATATTTATAGTTAGAGGATAAAAGAGTGATTAGTAAATGATCCACGACTATCACAAAATTTATTCCAAAAATATTTGCGGGGTGTAAGTGTAATTTACCCTTGAAGAATTAAGGCCGGTCGTAGGAATGGGCGACCGATCTGGGTTTTATATTATCTTTTTATCCCTTAACTATCACACTTTTATCCCTTAAATAATCACAAAATTCTTGACTGTAGTCCAAAAATATTCAATATTTTTAAATAGTCCCGCTTTTAAAAACTAAATAAATTAAAATTTTATGAGAGAAAATGGTGTGCTGTCGCATGTAACCAAAAATAGAACCTATTCTCCTAAAAATACATATAGTAGTGCGAGTAAGGATCGTTCTCACGGAGAGTATCTAGCCTAGTTTTATGCCTTGTGAACAAGGATGGAGGGGGTTTGAGTTTAACGAAAACAATTTAAAAAAAAAAACAACTAAAGAACAATTCAAATTAAAGTATCAAAATCAATCAAGAGAACAAACATTGGTCTAAGTCAACATCCACCATCAGAATTTAATTTACAACTAATCATCGATGCAAATATATATTAATTTAGTATCTGAATATTCACCGTTGGAACTATCTTCCTATCTTTCCTTAGTCTCAATTAATTAGAAAACAACCCGAGACAAGTACTAAAGATTTAATCTAGTAGTAGCATTAAGAATTAGAAAGATCGATGAAACTAAACAACACAAGCACAAGCGGATGCATTTAATTTAGTCGAATGTTCTTTCTAAGATCTAATAATCTCTGATGCAACAAATCATTAAATCTTAGTTGCTTCACAAATTAGAGTGATCAAACAATTACGGATTTGATATCTAACCCATCAGTAGATTGCAACGAATAATAAACTAGTAGGCCTCCTAGTAATTAAACGATGTAATCATAAAAATAGGTACATCAGAACATCCAATACTCAAATCATAAATTGAACAATAAAAACACATTAGATCTCACAGTTTTATTGATTCTAAGGCTTCCATTTCCTTCGACTAAGTATTAAAGTTTAGCCAAACATGGTCTTCATGAAAACTAGTAGGAAGAATTAGAGAAGAAGGGGGATATAGCCGTTGCCCAGTCTGCTCCTTTTTCTCCTTTTTACGTTTTTTTTTTCTCTTTCCCTCAACACCTCCTCAAGCTTGATATGACTAGGAAAGTAAAGTCATAATATAACTAGGAAATTAAAGTTCTAATATAACTATGAGAGTAAAATAAAATAAAGTCCACTGGAATTTTTGTGCACCAGATTTCAAAATATAAATAGCACGTGAACAGTGCAATAGCTGCAACTTCAAGCCCGATTTCAACCTTGATGCAGCCAATATATCTCAAAACTGAAAACATCAAATTTGTAGAGCTTTTTCTTGGAGTTCTATAGAATCTTGAATCATCTCAATCAGAGCTTGGATGAGAGAGTTATGCCCACATTACGAAGTGATGTCGAAACTGCCCAAAATTGTTTAATTAATTTCGTTTTGCATTTAACGCCTCCATTTGCATCCTAAGTCAAAATATAAGAATAATGAGTACATTTAGGCACCAAACAAGTACAAAAGGCTGAATATTAAAAGAGAAAAATATGACAATTTTTATTCTCATCAAATTCCCCCACACTTAACTTTTGCTCGTCCTCGCGCAAAACGCTAATTCACTTTTCCAAAAACACCAAGGTTGCAACGCCATTAACAAAGAACAACTAAGCTCTTCAAAACTCATAAAATATCTTGAAAAAATATTCTTAAAAAAATTACAATTACTTAGTAAGCATTTTCACTCAAAGATGGAGTAAACTAAATACGTAGACCCTCACGGAAATAAACACTCGACTCTCATGTGTTTGAAGGGTATGTGTTTCGCTCAAATTCATCCAATGAAAATAATCTACCATAGGCTTGCATATCTTCTCATTCTCCACCACTACGATCACATGCATAACACGAATCATAAGGACTTTTCAAGGGTTGTAACGGGGTTTAAGATCAAGGTAGGAAATATTTGGGTGTGTAGCTCAAAAGCGATCGAAACTAGTGGAGCAAAAATGAATCTACTTAGGCTCGAATATATAAGACACACAAAACCAATCACTCCATTAAGTAGCTTCTTTGATTTGGCTTTAAAGCATTTAAACCATGTAAAATTATTGCATTGAAAAAGAGATTGTTCAAAAGGAACACTTTTCGTTCGTAGTAGGGAATGATTCTTTGCAAAAGCTTTCGCCTTTGTATATATCACTTACAAACAAACTCATTTCTTGGAATTTTAGGAAGAGTTATGAACATGGACATTCTGTAAGATTAAAAGCAATTTCCCCCATTACTTCCTTTTTTTTTTCTGCACTATAATTACATCAACAATGGAACTCACGAATTGAGAATGATAACCTGTTCCATTTCACCAGTTACAGTCATACCACTAATCCAGACACCCCCACACTTAAAACTTGCACACCCATACATATCATAATGATGAAAAATGCTCCACTAGCTTTATGGCTTGGGCAAAGGCATTGTTTTTCTGGTTTAAAGTATGTAACATGGGTTCATAATAAATGACAAAAAATAATAACACTCAAAGGCGTTTTAACAAATGGAAAAATTAATTACAACGGAGACTATTTGGCTTATGTAGCTTATAACAAAGAAGGCCTTAATCATGTTCATGTATGCATGTGTTAATATGACCTCTAAGAGAATCAAGGCAAGTTTTAGAGAAATAAATCCATGGAAGAATATCTCACATGAAAGAAAATAGTGAGACTGATATAGATGTGTCAGTCTAAATGCTCAAAATCTCACCAGCTTTTCTCTACTAAATTTAGTCGCTACCATTCTCAAGGAAAATAACTAGACTAATTAATTCTAAGTTGGAAGATTACTTATTCAATCATGATATGAATTTTTCAAGCTAATAATTGAATCTTGCTCATGACATACTGATTAACCCTAATTAAGGCATAATTTAATAGGTAAATTGTGTTAGTTGAATAAAGTTAAACTAGTCAAAATAAATCAAATTAGAATTAGTGTGTGAATAAACGATAATGCATTAATTGCTGTTCTTTTCAGGATTTTGTGTGTCAAAGCTACAAACTACTGGGGAGCCAATTACATTAAAGCTACAAACTACTCGGGTGCCAATTATCAAAGCTCAAAACAAAGGGGGATCAAAGAATTCAAGGCCACCTAACAAGATTTTCAAGTCCACCTAACAAGATTCAAAGCCACCTAACAAGATTTTCAAGTCCACCTAACAAGATTTTCAAGTCCACCTAACAAGATTCAAAGCCACTTAACAAGACTTTTCAAGTCCACCTAACAAGATTCAAGGCCATCTAACAAGACTTTCACCCTCCCTTGTTGCCTATAAATACCACCCCTTAGAACTTGTAAAACATTCATCTTTTGGTAGTGAAAAATCCTCCAAAAGTATTATTGCTTTCCTTATTGCTTATAGCTTTCTTTAAGTATTGCTTTCTTTTATTGTATTCTTGCTTCCTTTTAATTTATTGTTTTATTTTACTTTAATTATTGCTTTCTTTTACTTCCATTGCTTGAGCTTCCTTCTTCCCTTAGAGGAGTGAAACTCTTCCACTTTTCTAGAGCTTTACCAAAGCCGTGAAGGGTGGAACGTGATTCACTCATTCTTTGTCGAAGATCGGCTCCTTGTGTAAAATGTGTTACCTTGTAACTCCTCTACTTGGAGGGATGAGCATCCCTCACTTTTTTAATTTTAACACAAAGTCATGAAGAGTGAGTAGTTTCTCATCCAATCTTTAGTAAGAGGTAGTTATCCGGAAGTTAAATTTACGCAATTCGTTTATGCTTAGCTTTATTTTTTATTTTTTCATAATGTCTTCTCATCATATTGTTGTCTTTATTTTAAGCATGAATAGCTAAATCTCTTAGTTGTCAAAACCAAGAGGAACCTCCACTTGGGTATACCATTTCAACTCATTCTCCTCCCCTCTTTCAGAGTTCAATGGTTCGGTTTGACTGGGTAGAGGGTGGATAACTTGGTGAGTCTTTGATATTCAGTAGGCCTAGTCACGGTTTATGCTTAGATACTCACCAATCTTACCCTTAGCTTCCCACGAATCAATCGTTCATTCATGCTCTATTGGAGGAGGGTTTTGAGTTGAGACGGTATTCCTATTGGAGTGACCTCTTGGATTTGCCAACATTTGTTTCTCATTTTACTAGCATCAAAACAACTTCACCAAACAACTTCCAACAATCAAAGATTTTACACTTTCTTTCTCCCAAAATCACCTTCCCCTCGGTTTACTTCATTTCCCGTGGAAACGACCTTGGAAAACCACCAAGTAAAACACGATCCGCGAAAGTCTCCTTGCGTTTAGAGAGCACTTTTGTTCACACATACTCACATTTGAAATCTCATTCATCCACCATTCCGTTGCCCTTTCTTTTGATATCATCCCTAGGAGAGTGACACTCCCCTTTATTCATATACTATACATGCTAAAAGGTGATGTTTATAGGTTAGGAAACAACAAGAAAATTTGTCAAGCATTTTTGGCGCCGTTGCCGGGGGGTGATAAAGTAGAATGTTTGTTATATAACAATTCTTGCTACTAGAATGATCATTCCTACTGCACAAGGAATTCCAAATACTAATGTAACAAGTGTTTATTTTTGTATAGAGTACGTACCAATGACAGAGAAGTTTTCGGGAAACAATTCAAAAATTAAGAGATGTGTGCCTCAATGATTCTGTTGCTAACTCATTTTGACAAGAAATCTTACATATACACATCTTTTAATTGGAGTTTGTAGGTAGCTTCACTGGAAACCTTCACGAGACAAAACTCGCCCACTAGGGATCACCTAGGTGTTTAACGGCTTATTTCATATGCTAAATGCAATCGTGTTATCTACGAAAGTGATTTTATTTTTTATGTTGTTTATTACTAGGGACTAGTAATATTTCGGTTGGGGGGTGTGATTAACCCTAATTAAGACATAATTTAATAGGTAAATTGTGTTAGTTGAATAAATTTAAACTAGATAAAATAAATCAAATAAGAATTAGTGTGTGAATAAAGGATAATGCATTAATTGTTGTTCTTTTCAGGATTTTTTACGTCAAAGCTACAAACTACTGGGGAGCCAATTGCATTAAAGCTACAAACTACCCGGGTGCCAATTATCAAAGCTCAAAACAAAGGGGGATCAAAGAATTCAAGGCCACCTAACAAGATTTTCAGGTCCACCTAACAAGATTCAAAGCCACCTAACAAGATTTTCAAGTCCACCTAACATAGAAAATCTTGAAAATCTTGTTAGGTGGACTTGAAAATTTTGTTAGGTGGCTTTGAATTTTGTTAGGTGGACTTAAAAATCTTGTTAGGTGGCCTTGAATTCTTTGATCCCCTTTTATTTTGAGCTTTGATAATTGGCACCCGAGTAGTTTGTAGCTTTAATGAAATTGGCTCTCCAGTAGTTTGTAGCTTTGACGCACAAAATCCTGAAAAGAACAACAATTAATGCATTATCTTTTATTCACACACTAATTCTAATTTGATTTATTTTGACTAGTTTAACTTTATTCAACTAACACAATTTACCTATTAAATTATGCCTTAATTAGGGTTAATCACACCCCCCAACCTAAATATAACTAGTCCCTAGTAATAAACAACATAACAAAATAAAATCACTTTCGTAGATAACACGATTGAATTTAGCATATGTAATAAGCCGTTAAACCCCTAGGTGATCCCTAGTGGACGAGTTTTATCTCGTGAAGGTTTCCAGTGAAGCTACCTACAAACTCCAATTAAAAGATGTGTATATGTAAGATTTCTTGTCAAAATGAGTTAGCAATAGAATCATTGAGGCACACATCGCTTAATTTTTGAATTGTTTCCCGAAAAATTCTCTGTCATTGGTACGTACTCTATACAAAAATAAACACTTGTTACATTGGTATTTGGAATTCCTTGTGTAGTAGGAATGATCATTCTAGTAGCAAGAATTGTTAAATAACAAACATTCTACTTTATCACCTTCCATGGATAGCTTAGATTTCTCAAATCTCTCTTAGAATGCTCTCAGCAAAAAAATTCACTCCGATTATAATGACTTGTCTCTCAAAGGGCATGTGATCAGAGGATGGTCAATCGAAGAATGCAATGCTCCGGGGACTTTCCAACGTTGTATGATAGGAATTTTCAGTGACATGGTCAAAAAGATAGTGGAGGTCTTTATGGATGACTTTTTGGTGTTTGGGGATTCATTCGAGAGATGTTTGACAAACTTGGAGAAAGTTCTAACAAGATGTGAGGAGAAGAATCTAGTCTTGAATTGGAAAAAGTGTCACTTTATGGTGACAGAAGGAATTGTGCTGGGCCATATAGTTTCGTCAAGGGGTATTGAAGTCGATAAATCCAAGGTGGAGGTCATCTCCAACCTCCCTACACCAAGAGGCATCAAAGGCATCCGGTTATTTTTGGGCCATGCAGGTTTTTATCGTCGATTCATAAAGAATTTCAGTGCATTGGACCGACCCTTGACCAACCTGCTGTCTAACGAGGTCCCATTTGAGTGGACAGATGATTGTGAGGCATTCTTTAAAAAACTTAAAAGCATGCTAGTCACACCTCCGATCATGCGACCACCCAATTGGGATCTACCTTTTGAGCTCATGTGCGATGCAAGTGATTACGGGGTCGGCGCAATGCTCAGTCAAAAGGAGGAAAATAGACCATATGTGATACACTATGCTAGCAAAACACTTAATGAGGCTCAGATGAATTACACTACCACCGAAAAAGAATTGCTAGCAGTAGTGTTTGCCTTAGATAAATTCCGTGCTTACATCATTGGTTCACCTATTGTTGTCTTTACTGATCACTCTGCTTTAAAGTATTTGTTGTCTAAGCAAGATGCAAAACCTAGACTCATTAGGTGGATACTCCTCCTACAAGAATTCGACTTGACGATCAAGGACAAGAAAGGAGTTGAGAACGTGGTGGCGGATCATTTATCCTGGCTTGTGGTGCAAGAGGCCGATGAGCACATTCCTATCCCTGACTTTTTTCCTGATGAGCATTTGCTGTCAATCCACTCTGTATGTCCTTAGTATGCTGATATATGTAACTATCTTGCAACAGGACATACACCACCGCAATGGAGCCCAGAAGATCGAAGACGATTTATGGCAGATGTGAAGTACTTCGACTTCGACAACCCGTATTTGTTCAAGTATTGCCCCGACCAAATCATGAGGAGATGCGTACCTGAAAATGAACAGCGGGATGTCCTTGCATTTTGCCATTCACAAGCTTGTGGTGGACATTTCTCAGCGAAAAAGACTTCGGCCAAAATTCTTCAATCAAGTTTTTACTGGCCCTCTCTTATCAAAGATTGTGTTTCATTTTGTAAAGGATGCGACAAATGCCAACGGTTGGGTAGTGTGACCCAAAGAAACATGATGCCCCTTTCACGAATACTTGTCATAGAAATATTCAACTGTTGGGGCATCGACTTTATGGGTCATTTCCCTATGTCATTTGATTATTTGTACATCCTCCTGGCAGTGGACTATGTGTCCAAATGGGTGGAGACTATCCCGACCAAGACTAATGACCACCGAGTCGTAGTCAAGTTTCTCAAGGAGAACATCTTTTCAAGGTTTGGGATGCCTCATTCAATAATAAGTGATGGTGGATCACATTTCTGTAATAGGCCATTTGCATCTCTAATGTTCAAATATGGCGTCACTCGCAAAGTATCCACTGCGCCCACAAATAAATGGCCAAGCCGAGCTAGCCAATAGGGAGATAAAGAACATTCTAGAAAAAATGGTTAACCCAAACAGGAAGGATTGGTCCAATAGATTGACCGATGCCCTCTGGGCATACCGCACTGTCTTTAAAACTATTTTGGGCATGTCTCCCTACCGGCTTGTCTATGGAAAGGCTTGCCACCTGTCAGTCGAAATGGAACACAAGGCCTATTGGGCCATTAAGACTTTAAATTTTAATTTGAGAATGGCCGGTGATCATAGGAAGTTAGAGCTGAATGAGTTGGAAGAGATTCGACGAGATGCGTATGAGAGCTCCAAAATCTCAAAAGAAAGGGCCAAAATCTTTCATGATAACTCCATTGTGAGGAAATCATTTGAGCTCGGGCAAAAAGTACTCTTATACAATTCTCGCCTCTCCATTTTTCAAGGCAAACTCCGATCCCGTTGGGATGACCCCTATCTTGTTAAGGTGGTCTACCCCAACGGAGTTGTGGATGTTCAAAACCCCGAAAATGGCCAGACATTTAAGGTCAATGGCCAAAGACTTAAGCCATTTTTTGGGGGCTTTGAAGAACAAGTGGTGGAGGAGAATTTGATGGATTCGGTATACCCGGAAGTTGTGAAAGAATAATTAGTTTTTCTTTTTTCTACTTTTTAATGTACAGGTTTTTATTTACTTACTTTTTTTATTTTTTATTCCATGTTAATTATGTTCTTTTGTCATATAGTTTTGTTTTTCTTAGTCGCAGATATTTGTGTTTTTGTCAAAGTTCAAGTGCGAGGTGTTCTCTAACCCTTCTTATCTTTTTACTGTCCATCATTGAATATCATATTTGTTTTAGAACACTGCATGAATCAAGTTGGGGGGGGGGGTGAGGTTGCACTATTTGCATATTACACCAATGTTTGTGGGAATATTTCGCGCGAATATTCGAGTCTGCCGACACTAAAAAAAAAAAAAGTGGGAATATTCTGCACGGATATGCGGCTGCCGACCCTCAAAATAAAAAATAAAAAAATAAAAAAATAAGATGCCTTTATAAGGCTTTCAATTTTTTTTTCTCTCATCCACCGGTGATTGGTCTCCCCTTCTTCTTCCCTTCTCTTTTCTTCTTCATCTTCTTCTTTGTTGTTCTCTCTGTTCTCTATAAAAACAAACCACCCATGCAAATCCATGACCATATACGCCGACAACCCAGTCCTATGTTTAATAATTTGCCTTATATGTTTGTATTTGTTTATGGGTGCTCTTTTTCTGCTCACACTTAGGGTGGGGGTTTTCTAGCTTAACCCAAATCTCCCTCGAGTGGGTTAATTGTTGTGTTTTATTTGTTGGTTTCGACAGCTAAACCGATCTTTACACCCACCACTTTTTCCTCTTTCTTCGTCTTCTTCTTCTTCTTATTTCTATTGTGCTATTCTCTATAACACAACCCAACTCCCAACAATCCCATGACCATATTCTCCAAGATCCAGTCGTTTGTCTCATGCTCGGCATTTGTTTACTCTATTTGTATATGACTATTCTTCTTCTGTCTGCATTTAAAATCAAGGGTTTTCGTCCTAGCGAAAACCCAGATTTGCGTAGAGAAGATTAATTTGTGTATTTTCTTTGTAGGTTTTGACAGTTGAACAGATCTCTATCCTACAACTTGATCTCCAAACTCTACACACTGGTAAATTCGAAACATTGGGGACAATGTTCGATTTAGGTTGGGGGGTGTGATCTACGATTCCAGTTTTTTATAGTTTTGTATTTAAAAAAAAAAAAAGATCATTCTGGATTGCGTATTTTTACAATATTTTTGCTTATATTTCATGATCACATCAAATGCAGCGTCACTCGTCTTTGTGACTGACAGACGTTAAAGAACCAGATAGTGAGTCTTAAAGCATAGAAAGCATGGATGTTAAAATTTTTTGGTTTAGTTTGGGAGTTTTGCGCACATTTCCATCTGATGTGCATGCTGTAATCATGAGAAAAGCAAGAGTAGTTAGAAAAATTGAAATTCAAGAAGAACAAGCAAAATCCATTGTGTGGCAGAAGTACTTTTGCTAAACGTCGTCGTGCCAAATGGCTGGGTGCTTGTAAACAATGTGGCAGGTGTTTTCACATGAAAAAATACAATCAATGTTCTAAACCAATTTCGGGTCGTGCAACCGATCAATTAAACTGGATAGTGTATGGGCAGAGTAAGGATTTTCCTGAGACGTCATCTTATACCAGCCCGGGACTTACACGTTATGTGTGACAAGAAGTGGGAAGGGTCACTAATAATGACATAGACACAAGCGACGACTCGGATTAAATTTTAACTAATAATGACAAAGCTGTGGAAAAATGGGTTTTGGGGATGAAGGTTAATGGTCCGAAATTTTTTTTTTGTAAATATTTGTTTATTTACAAAGTCTTTTTGTTGAAATAAAAATGTGGGTCGAGTAAGGATTGTCCTAAAATGCCAACTTGTAGCGTGGGTAGAGACCTATCCTGAGACACCATAGTTTTCCAAGTTCAATATGTGCATTTAGTCTTTTTGTAAATTTTCATAGATAAATGTGTATGTAAATAGTTTTGATTTTTATTCGAGTGAAAAAAAAATCGCATTTTCTGGAAAAATTGTATTTTCTCTTTGCTTAAATGTCAAATGTACATTGGTATTTGTTAATCTTAAGGTACATAATGACCAGACTCGAAAATAGAATTATAATATAACTGACATTCTTTGGAAACCTGACATAACCAGTGGAGATAACGAAAAATACCATGGTAAGTTTTGAGCCTTACGATGCTTTCTGAGAGATAATCAACATTTACTCAAGTAAGCTCTTTCACTTTCAATTGTTGAATAATCTCATTAAACTTGCTTTGATTAAATGCAACTAAAGTAATCTATTGACATATCCTACAGGGAATCTTTGCATGCGACACAGACACATACTTGAGAAAGGATTTTAGGTCATTTTTGAGTTGAATTTGAACCTTAGTCATTGCTTCTACAAAATTATATCCCTAGTTAGCCATGTTTGAGCCTTCAATGAATGATGATTTTTTTTTTCTCGAAAAACCCATATGATAACCGAGTCACGAAAAAAAAAAAAATTACACTTAACATACCTTGCTATCCAATTTTTTCTTGCACCCTCTTATAAATCGGTATGACATAGAAAGGCAAGAAAAACAGAAAAGAAGATGGTGGCTACTGTTCAATGAAGAATCGAAAAAAAAAAATTGAAAGAAAATACCATTTCTAGGCAAAAGACTGAAAAGCAAGAAAGAGGTGTGCTACATTAAAAAAGGAGATAGCTTTTGAATACCATTGATGCCGTTTCATTAGTCACTAACCTCTGGCCACATTACAACTTATAGAAAGTCCTAATTGATCTCAAGTCTAATGCATGTGTGTGTTGTCGATCGAAAACTGGGGTATGTTAAATAGTATTTCTTTAATTGCATTGATATTCTTCCATGAGATTATGTCAAGAACATGATTAACCTACTTTCTTAAGACTTTCACTCCCTTTCTAACTGTGCATGTGATTCTTCGATTGACCATCCTCTGATCGCATGCCCTTTGAGAGACAAGTCATTATAATCGGAGTGAATTTTTTTGCTGAGAGCATTCTAAGAGAGATTTGAGAAATCAAAGCTATCTATGGAAGGTGATAAAGTAGAATGTTTGTTATATAACAATTCTTGCTACTAGAATGATCATTCCTACTACACAAGGAATTCCAAATACCAATGTAACAAGTGTTTATTTTTGTATAGAGTGCGTACCAATGACAGAGAAGTTTTCGGGAAACAATTCAAAAATTAAGCGATGTGTGCCTCAATGATTCTATTGCTAACTCATTTTGACAAGAAATCTTACATATACACATCTTTTAATTGGAGTTTGTAGGTAGCTTCACTGGAAACTTTCACAAGACAAAACTTGTCCACTAGGAATCACCTAGGGTTTTAACGGCTTATTGCATATGCTAAATGCAATCGTGTTATCTACGAAAGTGATTTTATTTTGTTATGTTGTTTATTACTAGGGACTAGTAATATTTAGGTTGGGGGGTGTGATTAACCCTAATTAAGGCATAATTTAATAGGTAAATTGTGTTAGTTGAATAAAGTTAAACTAGTCAAAATAAATCAAATTAGAATTAGTGTGTGAATAAAGGATAATGCATTAATTGTTGTTCTTTTCAGGATTTTGTGCATCAAAGCTACAAACTACTGGGGAGCCAATTGCATTAAAGCTACAAACTACTCGGGTGCCAATTATCAAAGCTCAAAACAAAGGGGGATCAAAGAATTCAAGTCCACCTAACAAGATTCAAAGCCACCTAA
>CAUOFW020004358.1:388928-508928 GCA_963454935.2 Ilex paraguariensis | reverse complement strand
GCAATGTAATGCACTATTGCAATGTCGATGTCATGCCCAATATGCAAAGAATGTCGATGAGCAATTTAACCACATATTTCAACATACCAATGAACGTATACCAACATTTATATCCAATTAATTCACAAGTATGCTACCACATAATCTATGTCAATAACACACTTAAATCACAAGGCACATTATAAACATATAGCATGCCCACATAAAACCCAATGTCATGGAATTTCACAAGCACTTCCATATAACCAAATCAAGCTAGAAATTGGTCTAGGCTATTTCTATTACCCTTTTCTAATTTCCATGACTATAGGTAAATCATAAGTCATCCCATACATATACCCATTACATATGAAAACCATAGGATAGAGATTAGTCCAAAGTAAGAGAAAACCCTACCTCTTGGAGCGTGATAGAAGTGGTAGAAGCCTCAAGACACCCTTCTAGCCCCAAAAATCTTGATTTTCCTAAAGTTATTCTTCGGATCTTTGGTGAAATTTCTCATTCTTGGTACGTACGTGTAGCCCTCGTCGCATAGACCAACTTTAGTTTTGGTTCGATGAATTCCAACTGACGGAACTCCTTGGATCGCAAGAAGAAAGGTAGAATTTATGATTTTTCTCTTCTCTCCCTTCTCTTCTCTTCCAACGTCTGATCTCAACCGACTAAGGGTGGAAAAATATCTGGTTTTTTTTTGGATATTTAACCCCCATTTATACCTTTAATTGCGTGGTCCACATTGCCCCACATGTTTACTACTTCCGGGTCTGTTTTTTGCCCCGACACGGTTCATTTCATTTCGATTTAAGTTCAAATTAATTTTATTTGAAATTTTATTTAATTAGAAGGAAATTTTATATTTTTCATTTTTGGGAATGTTCACGAGGTCATTCGTCACCCAATTGTCTTGTAAAACGTACAAAATTTGAGTATCTTGGAATTCGACGAAAATTGACATAACAGCTCGATTTTGCTATACGAATTCAACGGTGAGATCAGTTGCATCATCCGAGCTCTAAAAAAATATGAATTTTAAACCCGCATTATAGTGACAAATTACCATTTTACCTTTTTTCCTAAAATTTTAAATTTTTCTGGGTTTTACACATATTACCTACAGTCATTTGACGAACAAGAGAAGTTTGATTCGCAATTTGTTGTTCAAGGGAGGAAATGTTTACCTCATTAACATGGTTAGATGGAAGGTCAAGCCTAGTGCCAAAATTGTTAAGAATCGGGAGTTTTATCCACCAAAGCTCCTCCACTAGCATCAATCATGCTCCTATCAATGTCCAGAAGGCCTTCATAAAAATACTAGATAAGTAGATGCTCACTAATTTGATGATGGGGGAAGCTTGCACATAATTTTTTAAAAAGTTCCCAGTATTCGTGTAAGGACTCCTCGTTGTGCTGCCTTACACCATAAATTTCTTTTAGAATGTTGGCCGCCCTTGAAGCTGGGAAATATTTCTCCAAAAATAACCTCTTCATCTCGTTCTATGTGGTAATACTCCCGGAGGGTAGATAATAGAGTCAATCCTTAGCCGAATCCTTCAAAGAAAATGGAAAGGCTCTTAATTTAATTTGCTCTTCAGTCACCCTCGTGGGTTTCATACTCGTGCATACCACATGAAGCTCCTTTAGATGCTTGTGAGGATTTTCACCTACAAGGCCATGAAAAGTGGGCAAGAGATGTATTAATCCATATTTTAATTCAAAAGTAGTAGTAGGATCTAAATTAGGGAACGTTATGTATAAAGGTTGTTGATTCAAATCAGGGGCAGCAAGCTCTTTCAATGTTCAATTTCCAGCCATGACTTCCTTCACTTCTAAATTAGAATCACTAGCGAATTGGGAATCAAGAGCCAAATTGTTCACTTCAGAATTTTTCCAAGCTTTCCTCCTTAACCTGCGCAAAGTTCTCTCTATTTTTGGATCGTACTGCAAATCACCTTGATTAAAAGATTGAGTTATAGTTATAAACAATTAGAGAAAATCCAGAGTAATGTAAATAAATAAAAACACCATAATGCTAGACATTAGAAACTCAAAACTAGATTATGGCAGTCTAACTAGTTCACATACTCCTGAGGTCGGTTTAAAAGGTGAAGCCTAAAGTCTCCACACAATCAGTGGAAGTTCTTCGGTTGAAGGGGTAGAAGGTTTATTGGTGTCTCAAAACTAGTCCCTGACCTGGTACAAGATTGCTTTTAATGCTCCAAGAGGAGATGGTTTGTTAGCTTTAGATATGAGTAGAATGGGAAAAGGTCAAATATGGATAAATGGTAAAGGCATAGGACGCCACTAGCAACATACAATGAAAAGAAATGCCAAAGTAAATGTGGAGAGCCTTTTCAAAGTAATGTGCAGGTTTTTTTATTTTATTATTTTTTGAAAATTTCAAGAACGGAATAAGGATTACAAGAAGCACAAAATCAACTAGAAAAACCTCCTCGACAATGGCGCCAAAATTTGGTGTGCTGTCGCAGGCAACCAAAAATAGAACTTATACTCCTAAAATACATGTAGTAGTGCGAGTAAGGATCGTTCCCACAGAGAGTATCTAGCCTTGTTTTATGCCTCGTGAACAAGGATGGGGGGGTTTGAGTTTAACGAAAAAAATTTTAAGAAAAAATAACTAAGAATAATTCAAATTAAAGTATCGAAATCAATCAAGAAAACAAACCTTGGTCTAAGTCAACATCCACCATCAGAATTTAATTTACAACTGATCATCGATGCAAGTATATATCAATTCAGTATCTGAATATTCAGTATCTGAATATTCACCGTTGGAACTATCTTCCTATATTTCCTTAGTCGCAATTAATTAGAAAACAAGCAATCTAATTAACCTTAACTACTAAACAACCCAAGACAAGTACTAAAGATTTAATCTAGTAGCAACATTAAGAATTAGAAAGATCGATAAAACTAAACAACACAAGCACAAGTGAATGCATTTAATTTAGTTAAATGTTCTTTCTAAGATCTAATAATCTTTGATGCAGCAAATCATCAAATCTTAGTTGCTTCACAAATTAGAGGGATTAAACAATTACGGATTTGATATCTAACCCAGAAGTAGATTGCAATGAATAATAAATTAGTAGGCNGATAAAACTAAACAACACAAGCACAAGCGAATGCATTTAATTTAGTTAAATGTTCTTTCTAAGATCTAATAATCTTTGATGCAGCAAATCATCAAATCTTAGTTGCCTCACAAATTAGAGGGATCAAACAATTACGGATTTGATATCTAACCCAGAAGTAGATTGCAATAAATAATAAATTAGTAGGGNTAATCTTTGATGCAGCAAATCATCAAATCTTAGTTGCTTCACAAATTAGAGGGATTAAACAATTACGGATTTGATATCTAACCCAGAAGTAGATTGCAATGAATAATAAATTAGTAGGCCTCCTAAACATAAAAATAGGTACAATAGAACATCCAATACTCAAATCATAAATTGAACAATAAAAACAAATTATATCTCACAATTTTATTGATTCCGAGGCCTCCGTTTCTTTCGACCAAGTATTAAATTTTAGCCACACATGGCCTTCATGAAAACTAGGAAAAAGAGTTAGAGGAGAAGGGGGATATAGCCGCTGCCCAGTTTGCTCCTCTTTCTCCTNATCATAAATTGAACAATAAAAACAAATTATATCTCACAATTTTATTGATTCCGAGGCTTCCGTTTCTTTCGACCAAGTATTAAATTTTAGCCACACATGGCCTTCGTGAAAACTAGGAAAAAGAGTTAGAGGAGAAGGGGGATATAGCCGCTGCCCAGTTTGCTCCTCTTTCTCCTTTTTACGTTTTTTTTTTCTCTTTCCCTCAACACCTCCTCAAGCCTGATATGACTAGAAAAGTAAAGTCCTAATATAACTAGCAAATTAAAGTTCAAATATAACTAGGAGAGTAAAAATAAAATAAAGTCCACTGGAATTTTTGTGTACTAGATTTCAGAATATAAACAACACGTGAACAGTGCACTAGCTGCAACTTCAAGCCCAATTTCGACCTTGATTCAGCCAATATATCTCAAAACTCAAAACATGGAAGTTGTAGAGCTTTTTCTTGGCGTTCCATAGGATTTTGAATCATCTCAATCGGAGCTTGGATGAGAGAGTTATGCCCAAATTACGAAGTAATGTCGAAACTGTCCCAAATCGTCCAATTAATTTCGTTTTGCATTTAACACCTCCATTTGAATCCTAAGTCAAAATATAAGAATAATGAGTACATTTAGGCATCAAACAAGTATAAAGGCTAAATATTGAAAGAGAAAAAGATGACATGTTGTAATTAACCATTTAACAATGTTGTAATATTCTTATATTTATGGTNATATTGAAAGAGAAAAAGATGACATGTTGTAATTAACCATTTAACAATGTTGTAATATTCTTATATTTATGGTTGGTCCTAATTTTTTGAGTTTTTTTAGTCCAAATCAAAATTGATAAAAGTCAAGGATAAAAGTGTTATTAACAACAAATAAATAAATTAGGACTGCCAAACTACCTCGCACCAATCCCAAATCTAAATATTTGAAGGGTTTAAGTGTAATTTGCTTATAGAAGAATTAAGACCGGCCGTAGGAATGCGCAACCGATTTGGATTTGATATTACCCTTTTATCCCTTAACTATCACATTTTTATCTCTTAAATAATCAAAAAATTCCTGACTGCAATCCAAAAATATTCAATTTTTTTTTGTAGTCTCACTTTTACAAACCAAATAAATTAAAATTTTATGAGACAAAATCACAATTATTAACATTTACAAATGTTGTAATTAACCATTTAACAATGTTGTAATATTCATATATTTATGGTTGGTCCTAATTTTTTGAGTTTTTTTTGAGTGGAACTCAAAATTGATAAAAGTCAAAGATAAAAGTATTATTAACAACAAATAAATAAATTAGTATCATCCATACTACCTCATCACTGATCTTAATTCTAAAGAAAAACGAATAAAATCAAATAATTGAGACTGCTCCCTAAGAAAAAAGTTGTAACCAATGGATAAAAAATTGTAAATAAAGGTCAAAATTTTGTGGGATGGGTCCATACTAAAGTTACAACTTTTGGTGCGTGGTTCCAACTTTTTTGATTGGGTTACAACTTTTGGGGTGTGTTCCAACGAATTGACTTAGGTCTATTTTTTGGGTTTGGTTTCAACTTTTTTGGTAGGGTTCAACTTTTGGGATGAGTCCAACTTTTATGGGTGTGAGTTCCAAATTTTTTTAGGTATGAGTTTCAACTTTTTGGAGGGTTCCACCTATTGGAGTTATCTAATTTTTTGGTTGGTTCCAACTTTTGTAGGAGGGTTATAGATAAATTTTGGGAGTGGGTTCCAACTTCTCTTTGATAGGTCCAACTTTCTGGATTGACTTACAATTTTGGCCGGAGTTCAACTTTTATTATTGATTATGTTACAAATTTTGTGGGATGGGGTTCAAATTCTAAATTTTTTGGTTGGGTTACAACTTTTATGAATCGGTTACATTGGGTGCATTCTAATTTTTTTGGGTTGTTTCAAAATTTTTGGGTTTAATTTCAATTTTTTTTGATAGAGTTCAACTTTTATGTGGATTATGTTAGAATGGGATGTGGTCTAATTTTTGTTGGGTTTCAAAGTTTTTAGTATGGGTAACCACCTTTAGGGGTGGGTTCCAACTTTCATGGTTGGGTTATAATGAATTCAAAATTTTTTGGGAGGGGTTGGATTCCAATTTTTTCGCAGGTCAAGTCCAACCTTTTTTGTTGGGTTTCAAACTTTTTAGTANCTTTTTAGGTTGGATTCTAATTTTTTCACAGAACAACTTTTTTCGTTGGGTTTCAAATTTTTTAGTATGAGTTATGAATTAGATTACAACTTTTTTGGATTGAGTTATAATTTTTTGGGAGTGTATTCCACCTGTTGGGGGTAGTGTATCAACTTTTATGGATTAGGTTACAATTTTTTGGGGGTGAGGTTTCCATTTTTTTTTTTTTGATTGAGTTATAACATTTTGGGGGTGAATTTTAACTGTTGGAGGAGGGATTCCAACTCTTTGGGTAGGGTATAACTTTTTTGGATTGAATTTTAATTTTTGGGGTGACTTCCAACTTTTACGGATTAGATATATTACCATTTTTTTTTTGTGAAATTTCAACTTTTTTGGATTGAGTTATAACCTTTTGAGGGTAGATTTCAACTTTTTTGGGTGGGGTTTTAATTTTTATGGATTAGATTACAACTTTTTAGTGGTGAAGTTTAACTTTTTTAGATTGAATTATAATTTTTTGTGGTGAGTTTTAACTTTTTGGGGGTAGAGTTTCAACTTTTATGAATTAGATTATAATTTTTTGGGGTGAGGTTTTAACTTTTTTGAATTGAATTATAATTTTTTTGAGTTAAGTTCTAACTTTTGGGGGAGTTATAACTTTTAAGGTGAATTTATCACATTTTTTAGTTATATTAACACTTTTTTGGTATGCGATTATTTGTGGAATTCTATCTTATTTTTACTACTGGTTTAATTGATCAACGGCTAGAAAATCCAACTTTTTTAAATTGATCAACGGCTAGAAAATCAAAAATATTAGATCAACCGTGCCAATTAAATTTTGGTACAATATAGAAAAGCAAATTTCGGTATTCTAGGATTCTAGTTTTAATCTCCATGGGCAAGAATGTCAACCTAAGGACTTGGACAGTTACAGAAAGTGGACATATTTCAGTTATTCCAACTTTCACTCTCTCCTCCCCATGTCTGATATTCCCTCTGCCATCTAATCCGCTCCACTTACACTCTCTCTCCAAAACCCCCCTCTTTTTTCTCTCTTTTAAAAGTCGCGAGGCGTCTGTGCGACAGAGTGAGACGACAACTGCGTATAAACCCCACACTCCACATTCGGCTAATGCTACAGACAAAGTAAGATATTTTTCTCTTTTAGAAGTAAAAGCCAATACGTGTTTTCGTGTATATAACTTTGCGATATTCTTCGTTACCCATCTCCACTGTTACTACTTTCCTCACTTTGATGACCCATTAATGGCTAGTGTTGACCATTTCATCTTCTCCACATACCCCAACAAACCAGACCTACATACAAAACAACGAACTAAGTTTTAGAGAGAGAAAGAGTGAGTGACTGTGTGGTTTAGAGAGAGACCCATATGGATCTCAGTTCGTTCTTGACGTCTCTTGGGACATCCTCGGTGATTTTCTTGGTTCTGATGTGCTTGTTTGTCTAGCTTTCGAGGAAACCTGGGAACGATGTTGTGTACTACCCGAATCGGATCTTGAAAGGTTTGGATGCCTATGAGGGCTTGTCTGGAACTAGAAACCCTCTCGCTTGGATGCGAGAGGCTCTGTCTTCCACCGNGATGTTGTGTACTACCCGAATCGGATCTTGAAAGGTTTGGATGCCTACGAGGGCTTGTCTGGAACTAGAAACCCTCTCGCTTGGATGCGAGAGGCTCTGTCTTCCACCGAAGAAGATGTTATTTCCATGTCTGGTGTTGATTCTGCGGTCTACTTTGTTTTCTTGAGCACTGGTTTGTTTCTGTCTGTCTGTCTCTCTGTATACGTATATGTTCAAATATATGTATGCTTGTTTGAATTTGTAGAAATTCATGTTTTTATTGTTTAATTAGATATACATTTGGGCCTTTTTGGTTGTGGATTTGGTAAGAATTCAGGAGAGGCCTATGTGTTCTTTTGCTTTACATGAAAGCCATTTTTGTGCCATTTTTGTACCATTTTTATAGGATCTGTTTCCTTTTTCTTTTTGCTTTTTGCTTTTGGCTTTAATGGGGAAAAAATAGGTGCGGTTGGTGGTATAGTTTGAAACATTGGATTCTGAATTATTTCCTAGAAAATGTGTTTCTCCTTTCATAATGGTGCTTTAATTTTCCTCTTTTTTACTCACTGTTGTTGTTTAGAATGAGATAATTTTAGTATTTTGTTTTATGAAAGTGAAGAAAATTGAGGTAAACTTGAAGTTGTGAGTTCAAAGTCTTCAATTATGTCGGAATATGTCAAATTAATGTCTCAATTTATTGATTTTGCCGAAACGCTTGGAGTGGCTTAGCTTGGAGTAGCTTAGACGGGAGATGAGTAGTCGCCCCAAAATTTGCTCTGTAGTCAGTATTGCATTATTGTTTAGTAAAATTACTTCAATTTCAAGTTTTTTTATCAANTTCCTCTTTTTTACTCACTGTTGTTGTTTAGAATGAGATAATTTTAATATTTTGTTTTATGAAAGTGAAGAAAATTGAGGTAAACTTGAAGTTGTAAGTTCAAAGTCTTCAATTATGTCGGAATATGTCAAATTAATGTCTCAATTTGTTGATTTAGCCGAAACGCTTGGAGTGGCTTAGCTTGGAGTAGCTTAGATGGGAGATGAGTAGTCGCCCCAAAATTTGCTCTGTATTCAGTATTGCATTATTGTTTAGTAAAATTACTTCAATTTCAAGTTTTTTTATCAACAAATTGAAGAGGAGGAGGAGCGGATGAGGTTGGAACCCGTAATCACTTGTGGGCAGGTGTGAGCCCTTACTTATCATTGGGTCACTCTATCACCTTAGGAAAGAAAAAATTAATTAGTCATGGTTAATCAATTGCAAAAAAAAAAAAAAAAATTATTCATGGTTAATTAGTCTATTTTATGCATGGTACATATTTGGCCACACCAAGTCTTTGATATTCTGTAGGCTGTCGGATTGCACATCTACCTTGGACNTCACTCTATCACCTTAGGAAAGAAAAAATTAATTAGTCATGGTTAATCAATTGCAAAAAAAAAAAAAAAATTATTCATGGTTAATTAGTCTATTTTATTCATGGTACATATTTGGCTACACCAAGTCTTTGATATTCTGTAGGCTGTTGGATTGCACATCTACCTTGGATATTATGTGGTGTCATAATTGGCTAGTTTCTATATTTTGATGTTCTATTGCCAATGGAAGACCTCCTGGAAAGCACTGGCACCCTGCCAATTGTTAAAAGGTTTCCACAATATGAAATCTATTCCTAATTATGGTTAACATCACTGGACTTGCAATCCAATTCATGGTCAAACAACAAACCACAACTTGAAAAATTGATATACTTCAACAAGTTTTCCAAAGTGGAGAAATAACCTTTGTCATTATTTTGTTCTAAAGCCATACTTATTGTCTATCGAAGCAGAGAAAGCGAATCTTTCAACAACTTGTTCAAGAGATGACACACTTCCACAAATTAATGTCGGTAGTACCCTAAAGGGGTGGGGAAATTTCGTTGTACTCTATTCTCTTATTTGATGAACATTGGTTCCTAAAAATCATGGCATGAACAAAAGTAGTAGAACCTTGAATTTATTGGAGTTAAGCAAGGGTCTTCTTGGCAATTGACATTCAATAANTTGTACTCTATTCTCTTATTTGATGAACATTGGTTCCTAAAAATCATGGCATGAACAGAAGTAGTAGAACCTTGAATTTATTGGAGTTAAGCAAGGGTCTTCTTGGCAATTGACATTCAATAATGCACCAAAAGAATATGTTCAGTTTCCAATTTTCAGTTGTAATAGTTTTGAGGAAATGATTTTGGGGCCATTGAAACTCTGACCATAATTGTCACAGGAGTAATAGAAAACAACAGAGTGAGAATTGCTTAACAGAGGGAAAATTGATGTTTAATCTGTGAGTTAGGCTGCAAAGCAAATTATTATTTCTATTTTGTTAGATTATGATCCCCTTTGTTTATACCAAGTACAATGTGAGGCCTTATTGTAGGTTTTTCCTAGTTAAGAAAACCAAATAAAATGAGATTGCTTTTATTTTGTTACACCTATTATCTATACAGAGGTTCATGACCAATCTGTTGTATATGAAAGGATGTACATAGTAGATGAATATTTTCGCATGCGCTATTTTTGGTGCATAAGCAAATTATTAATAACCCAAGGGCTAAATAGAGGTCGTTTCAATTGGATATTATAGCACGTGACACTTGGCCTTAGAGCATGCACTTATTGTTATCTAAAGCCTATGATCATGCTAATGTTTTCTTGATTTTTTTGATTTTTTTCAGTATTGGGAATATTAGTCTTGGCCGGCCTAGTGCTGTTACCAATACTTCTTCCAGTAGCAGCCACTGATCACACAGTGACATCAAACAATACCACCAGCAACGGGACTTTCAGTGACCTTGATAGGCTATCTATGGGACATGTTCAAGTAAGTTGTATTCCCTTTTTTCATGTTTGGTTTGATAATCAGTCTTTTATCGNCTTGATAGGCTATCTATGGGACATGTTCAAGTAAGTTGTATTGCCTTTTTTCATGTTTGGCTTGATAATCAGTCTTTTATCGGGAAGATTACTGCATCTAAGATTATGCCTTAGAATTATATGTCCCAGATCCAAGTAGCAGTACTCGTGTTCTAAATTTATCATCCAATTTATATGCTTATTATTGTTTGTTACTCATTTGGATCGCAGGAAAAAAGTCCACGGTTGTGGGCATTTGTGATTGCCACCTATTGGGTTTCTCTTGTTGCATATTACTTACTGTGGAAGGCATACAAACATGTTTCTGATCTGACAGCTGCAGCTCTAATGTCTCAAGGAGTGAGAGCTGAGCAGTTTACTGTTCTTGTCAGAGACATTCCTCCTACCCCTGAAGGTCAATCTAGAAAGGAACAGATTGACTCATATTTCAAAACAATCTATCCCGAGGCATTTTACAGATCAATGGTAGTCACAGACAACAAGGAGGTATTGCATTGTTGTTTACCTGCCCTTTTGCTATGTATACACTCCCATAATCATTTGTTTATTTTCTTTTTCAGTTGTTGAATGCACTCTGCTCACTGTTTCGAGATATCTTCATTGTGTTGTTTAATATTTGCATAAAACGACTTACCTTTGTTTCCACATGAAAGGAATTTTTCTTTGAACCAAAAAAGGTGCACAAAATATAAGATGCATGGAAAATCAGATGCATGAGATTATAATCTTCACTTGATTATATAAGTTACACTTGTCTGTGNTATAAGATGCATGGAAAATCAGATGCATGAGATTATAATCTTCACTTGATTATATAAGTTACACTTGTCTGTGTGAAATGTAATATTCTACTGATGTCAGAGTGATATCTAGCTTCACCATACATACCGTTTGGTTCTACCAGGTCAATAAAATATACAAAGAGTTGGAAGAGTGCAAAAAGAAGCTTGCTCATGCTGAAGCCGTATATGCAGAGCCAAAAAAAACAGGCAAGCCTGACGGAATAAGACCAATGAACAGAACTGGCTTCCTTGGTCTCTTTGGTAATAAGGTTGATTCAATAGAGTGCTATACCCAAAAAATCAATGAGCTGACCCCAAAATTGGAAGCTGAACAGAAAGTCACGCTCAGAGAGAAGCAGCTGGGTTCAGCTCTGGTCTTCTTCACCAGCAGGGTTACTGCTGCTTCTGCAGCTGTGAGTCTACATGCTCGAATGGTGGACACATGGACAGTCATGGATGCTCCTGAACCCCAACAGTTAATATGGCCTAATCTTACTTAGAATTTTTATGAGGCAGATACGACAGTATGTCATTTATGTCATTGTCTTTTTGACAATAGCTTTTTACATGATCCCCATCGGGTTAATCTCTGCATTTACAACTCTGCTGAATCTGAGGAAGCTTCTCCCATTTCTAAAGGCAGCCACTGATCAGGATGTGATTAAGACAGTGTTGGAAGCTTACCTCCCTCAGATTGCACTTATTGTGTTTCTGGCTTTGTTGCCGAAGTTTCTTTTGTTTCTATCAAAGGCTGAGGGCATTCCTTCGGAGAGCCATGTAATAAGGGCCGCTTCAGGGAAATACTTCTATTTCAGCGTCTTGAACGTATTTATCGGAGTTACAATTGGTGGAACTCTTTTCAGTACATTAAAGACAATTCAGAAGGATCCAAATTCTATTGCTGACTTACTGGCGACTAGCCTCCCAGGCAATGCAACTTTCTTCTTGACATTTGTGGCTCTGAAGTAAGATTGCAGTTTTCTTTATTTTTTCATTCACATAACTTGCTTTCCTTTCCGTCAGCATTATTTTTCTTAAGATAACTTTACGATTTTTCGTTCTACAATCCCAGATTCAATTGAATTGATAATCTTAGGAATTTTATGCTACTACTTTCTGACATAAATATAGATAGAGAAAGAAAATTTTCAATATCCATTGGCAGAAACTATTTTATGACACAGATTTTATGCTGTTGTTAGTCAAAACGAAACATAATAATAACTTGAAAACATAAATGAGTAAAGGTAAATTTGTTTTTCTTTTTTCTGTTTTTAAAATTCCTAGCTACAAAGTATGCTCCAAAGTTATGGTCAGCTTGTAATTATGATCTGTTCTACGTCAACTCCAGTTACATCTGCTTGTACCTGGAGGTTAAGCAACATGAATTCTATCATGTTTTGTTTGAAAACTTTGGACAACTATTTTTTGATTTATCTATAAAAAGTATGAAACGGGTTTATATTCTTGTATGTTTAGACTTTGTTCCGGAGGGTAATGGATCTTTTTTTGCCTTCCAAGTAATAAATTTTTTGTTTGGGGGTAAATAATCGGAAAAAACTTAATATTTTTGATAAGCAAATAGCAATAAAGCTCAACTTTGTTTGGGTTATCAGCTTAGATATTTGTATTTTCAGTTTTTGATCTTTGAGTTTGTAAGCTTTGCAAAAACAAATATAGATTTGACTCAGATTTACAATTGAAATTAAGAAAAATAGCAACTAAAATTTTGGCCAAAGCAACGATTATTTGAACTATGAGGTGAGCAAAATAACTATGGATGTTGTAATCTAAAATTAGGAGTAATGCATTCAAACAGTGACTAGATTATTAGAATTATATCATGCGATTTAAATGAACACAAAAAATATATAAACATATAATCTATATAAACCAAATAAATTGATTTTGAGTGAGCTGGCATGTGAGTCTTAGAGGTGTGTGATCACTGTCCTAAAACAGCTGACTCTCCCGATGTGAGGGTACTGACGGACACTAGCGACTCCAAGATTCGACACAGACGCTCGCAACAGCACTTCCTCAATGGTCACGTCCACCGGAAGATTGGGGTGAACTTGACTCGAATTAAGTTGTCCGAAAACAAAGATAATAGAGGATAATTTTATAAGTACATTTTTATAGGTGTGACTGAACTCGATGTTGGAGGAATATGGGTATAAAAGTTAATGAAATATACTGTGGGATAGGGAGAAGTCTACTGACGTAGACTAANGGAATATGGATATAAAAGTTAATGAAATATACTGTGGGATAGGGAGAAGTCTACTGGCGTAGACTAGTATAGCCAAACAAAGGTGAAAAACATGTAAAGGAATATAATAGAAGGTTGAATTCGTTTTTTTTTTTTTCAAATGGTTTCTCAAAGCCACTAATATTGCCATTGGTTTAGTAACCCACACACATAGCCTTTACAACTTCAGACCATTTGACCATAAAACCATTTTTAATATGATTAATTTTTCTTTTTTAATATACAATAAATTGGACAAAAATCTATAACTGAAAATTCAAAAATTTAAACTCAATTAAAGTGAAAATTCAATGATATGTTTTAAAAACTTTATTTTATTTTTACAATCCCCTACGAGTTTTTAAAACTTAAAAGTATCTCAAATATTTTGTATATACTTTAATAGAAAATATGAGCAACTATTATACTATACAATAGGTGTAATTGTCTTCCGAACTTGAATCTCACTTAGTATTGACAGTCTCCCTTTGAAGTATCATAGGCTTGAACTAGACCATTTGAATCAAAGTTCAACATATCACACACATAATACCGATATTGGTTAGGATTCACGGGTTAGTGATATTAATGGTCATGCATTTGATTTTAATTCTCATGAGAGTTTCTAGAGAATAGCCCAATTCTCATAGTTGCGGTCTCACGACTGTTTTCACTTAGGTGAGCCTTCTAAGGGTATATGCGTACGATATCTTGTAAGAATGTTATTGTCTCGGTCTCATTCAGGGTATGAACCCTTCCTTATCATCACACTATATATGCACTTCTGCCATAAGAATGAGCATGAAAAATATCTCCTCTTGGATATTTTCTAAATAATAATGCTAATGAGTCACGCATTATGAATTGTTTCTACCCATTGAACTTCTTTCATAGGGTCCTTAATCACAGAAGTTGGGTTACCTCTCTAGGTGACTCTCTTGCGGGCTTAAGCCCATCCCCCTCGACAGTTCTGAGATTGTTTTCATCGAAAGCCTTTTAGTTAGCTGATCAACTATATTTAACTCAAACTTTACAAAGTCTATTGAAATTATGCTTTTACTAAGTTTTTTCTTTATTGATTTATATCTCACTTGTATATGTCTATTTATCATTTTATTATTATGATTTTGCTTTACAAGCTCAATCACTGCCTTACTATCACATTGTAATGAAATGGCAAGTATGAGTTTTTCCACTATCTCTAGTAATAAATTCTTTATTCACTCAGCCTTAGTATATGTGGTATCTAAAGGTTATAAGTTCTAACTCTATAGTACTTCTTGATATTATGGTTTGTTTTTTAGATCCCCAAGATATGGTTGTTCCTTCTAACAAAAAGACATAACTAGTAGTGGATTTTATATCTCAACTACCGGTGATCTAATTTGCATCACTAAAGCCTTTAACTACACTTGAAAATCCACTGTAATATAAAGCGTAGTCTAAAATTCCTTTAAGATACTTAAAGACTCTCTCTAAGGCAACCCAATGCTCTTTACTAGGACTATGTGTATATCTACTCAGTCTCTCTGCGGCATACGAGTTATCTGGTCAAGACTTATTTGCTATGTATAATAAAGACCCAATTATTTGTGAATACTTCAATTGTGAAATCGGTTCTCCTTTATTTTTCTTCAAATGTAAATGAGGATCATATGGTGTTGATACTGACTTATTATCATAAAAATCAAACTTTTTCAACATTTTTTCTATGGTGCTAGATTGACTTAGAGATATTCCATTGGATGTTTTCTCTATTTTCATTCCCAAAACTACATAGACTTCTCCGAAGTCTTTCATATCAAATTTAGTAGATAAGTAAGATTTAACATTCTTAACTACCTCCAAGTTTGTCCCAAAAATTAGTATATCATCTACATAGTGATATAAGATCACACAACTAATATCACTATCATTGTAGTATAAACATTTATCCCTTTTATTAATTTTAAAACCATACTCTAGGATCACTTTATCAACCTTCTCATACCATTGTTTAGGAGCTTACTTAAGGCCATATAAAGAATTTACTAATATACAAACCTTATGTTCTTGTCCTTTTACCATAAACCCCTCAGGTTGTTCCATATATATCGTTTCATCTAAATCCCCATTTAGAAAAGCGGTCTTGACATTCATTTGATGTATTACTAAGTTATGGATAGTTGCTAGGGCTACTAGTATTCTAATAGTAGTGATGCTAGTCATAGACGAGTATTTATCAAAATCTATCCATTTTTTTTGAGTAAATCCTTTAGCCACCAATCTAACTTTATATTTATCTATACTCCCATTAGGTTTTAGTTTCTTCTTAAATATCCACTTACACCTAATAACTTTGCTTCCACGAGGCAATTCTACTATCTCTCAAGTGTTATTTAGCAATATAGATTCAATTTCACTATTAACAACCTCCTTTCAAAAAGGTGCATCTATAGCGGACATAGCTTCTTTATATGTTGTTGGCTCTCCTCCTACTAGAAAAATAAAAAATCCTTTTCCTAAGTCCTTATTTATTCTAGGTCTTTTACTTCTACGTTACTCTACATGTTGTTCTATATCTATCTTTAAGGGAGCAATAGAACTAGTAGAAGGTTCATCATTCGTTGAAGGAGTTTCTCTTACTTGACTAAGCATTGTATTTTTAAAAGGAAAAATATCTTCACAAAATGTAGTATCTCTAGATTCAATTATAGTATTGTTTGAAATTCCATTAACTTCTAAGCTAATAACTAAGAATCTATTAACGCTACCATTTTTGGCATATCCTATAAAGACTATCTATGGTCTTAGGAGCTACTTTTTTTCTCTTTGGTTCGGCAATAACTACCTTAACAAAACACCACCACATTTTCATGATACTAAGGTCAAGAACTTTTCTCTTCCATATCTCATATGGAGTTTTCTCATTATCTTTAACATATACCCTATTTAAGATGAAACAAGCACTAATAGCTTCCCCCCACAAGTTCTCAGATAAGTCGAAACTTGTCAACATTGAATTTACCATATCCATCAAGGTTCTATTATTTCTTTTGGCTACTCCATTTGATTGAGGGGAATAAGGAGGTGTAAGCTCATGTATTATTTCATGTTCTTCACAAAATGTACTAAGATCGGTTATAGTATATTTACCTCCTCTATTAGACCTTAGTCTTTTCACTTTTCTCTCTAATTGATTTTTAACCTCATTTTTATATATCTTAAACTTATTGGATACTTCATCTTTAATCTTGATAAGATAGATATAACAATATTTAGAACAATCATCTATAAAAGTTACAAAATATTTATTTATACATCACTATGTATAAGTTCTATAAAAAAAAAAAAATTTCTATAAGTTGGGTATTACTTTCTACGCTCGTATAAGGTTTTTTAGTTTGTTTGGTTTGTACACAAATTTCACACTTATGTTTAAAATTTATATGAGATTTGGGAATAATATTGAGATCCATCATCCTTTTTTATTTTTTTAAGACTTATATGTCCTAATCTTCCATGCCACACATTGCAAGATTCAACATTGAAGACTTGATAAGAAATTTCATTAACTTTCGAAAGCACATTCAATTTAAATAAATCATCACAAACATATCATTTGCCAACAAACACTTCATTCCTAGTTATCACAACTTTATTCGACTCCATTACAATCTTATAACCTTGTTGGACTAAGGATGACCCATTGACTAAATTTCTTCTAACTTCAGGAACATATCGCACTCCCTTCAAGATCAATCTCTTCCCAGATGTCATCTTTAGTTCAATGTCTCCAATTCCTAGCACTTGTGCGACGAAATCATTTCTAAGTGTTACACTTCCTTTACTTGATTTCTGATAAGTTTTAAATAAATTACGATCAAAACAGACATGTATATTAGCCCCATAGTCTAGCCACCAATCTTTATCTTGATAGGTAAAATTAACTAAGGAAAGATTATACCTAAAATAGGGTTCGACAGTATTATCTCCATCCACTAGAACATTGATCGACCTCTTGTATCTCTTTGATTTGGCTTGGATTTTTGGCTTATACGGCTCAGTCTTGTTGTAGTAGCAATCCTTAGTCAAGAGATCGGTTCATCCACAAACAAAGCAAGGCATCCTCTCTGCCCCTAAGCCCTTGAACTTATTATTATTTTTGTTTTGATGGTTTTATTTTTACCATTATTAGGACGACCATTAAATGCCTTATTCTTAAAATTTCTTCCCCTTGGTTGGAAATTGTTATGGTTGTGGTTATTATTTTCCACTAGGTTTACATTAGGGAGTCTTTTATTTTGTGAGTTTGTACCAACCCTATGCTTCTCTACAACCCTAAGCGCGTTTTTAGTTTGGGTTAAGGTTAACTCTCATTGTTTATGCCTAAGGGTCTTAACAAAATTATCCCAAGAAGGTAGACACGTCAATTAAGCTTGAAACTTTAAAATCTTCACTAGTAGCTCCACCCTTTTCAATTTTCGCAAAAAATTCTTGATATTTATGAATTTGATCACCAACAGGTTTATTCTCCACCATTTATAATTATTAAAATTAGAGATCATAAACCGTTTAATTCCAGCTTCAACAATCTCATACTCGGCCTCTAAAGTGTTCCAAAGTTCTTTAGTGGTTGTCGTAGTATTATGATAGACATCATAAAAAGCACTAAGAATTCTATTATCATAGTGATGACATTCAATTTGTTCAAGGGTATACCATGAAGATGGCGCTTGACTAGGTTGAGGCTCATCTATCGTAGAAATTAAGTCTAGTACGGTCAACCAATATCGAACTATTAGCTTCTTCTAGTCTAGTCATTCTTAATTTAGAATTTAAGGGTAAAGAAATAATAAGAGATGCAAAAACTCTAACTATTTTAATTTGTAACGATACCAAGAAAGGTCTTTAAGTTACTGTAATAACTTTTGAAAAGTTCTTGTCGGTGAATTATTCCTTTTAAAACAAAACAATTTTTTTTTTCTTTGGTTTTTACCTTTTATGTTGTAGCTTCTGTTTTTTTTTTTTAATTAAAAGAGAAATATTACTGTTTATTTTTTAACAACAAAAATTCAGCTGCTTTAGATTGTAAAAAAAAAAAAATATAGATTTGACTCATAGATTTACAATTGAAATTAAGAAAAATAGCTACTAAAATTTTGGCCAAAGCAATGATTATTAGAACTATGACGTGAGCAAAATAACTATGGATGTTATAATCTAAAATTAGGAATAAAACATGCAAACAGTGACTAGATCATTAGAATTATAAATGAACACATAAAATATATATACGTGCAATCTATATAAATTAAATAAATTAATTTAGAGTGTGATTACTGTCCTAAAGCAGCTGAGCCTCTCCAAATGAGGGCACTGATGGACACCAACGACTCCAAGATTCAACTTGGACGCTTACTACAACACCTGCTTAATTGTCACGTCCACTGAAAGGTTGGGGTGAATCTGACTCAAGTCAAGTTGTCTGAAAACAAAGATAAAAGAAGATAATTGTATAGGTATATTTATATAGATGTGACTGAACTCGATGTTGGAAGAATATGAATATAAAAGTCAATGAATTATAATGTGGGATGGGGAGAAGTCTACTCGCATAGACTAGTGTAGCCAAACAAAGGTGAAAAACATGTAAAGGAATAGAAGGTTGAATATATAGCCATTGGTTTAGTAACCCACACACATACATAGCCTTTATAACTTCTGACTGTTTGGCCATAAAACCATTTTTAAGATGATTAATTTTTATTCTTTAATATACACAACAAAGTGGACAAAAATCTGTAAATGAAAATTCAAAAATTTAAACTCAATTAAAGTGGAAATTCAATGAAAAGTTTTAAAAACTTAATTTTATTATACAAGCTTTTATTTATCTGTTAGCCATTGGTAAGACATTTGATTTTTTTTTTTTTAACACATAGAAACATCGAATTCAGTATTATGAGATTTCTGTTTGCATTTGCATTTTCTAAATACGATATAACCAAAAGTGTTTTGCCTTTGTGGTGCTAGTAGGATGAGTTAACTGATATTCTTGATTTTATGGAACTTAGGTTCTTTGTTGGCTATGGTCTTGAGCTGTTCCGGGTAGTTCCTTTGATTATATTCCACATCAAGAGGAAGTACCTTTGCAAAACTGAAGCTGAATTGAAGAGGCTTGGGCTCCTGGAGATCTTGAATATGGAACTAGAGTTCCTGGTGACATGCTGATTGTCACAATTGTCTTTTGCTACTCTGTAATAGCTCCAATAATTATTCCATTCGGTGTTGTATACTTTGGCCTTGGATGGCTTATTCTCCGGAATCAGGTGATGCCTAGTAATTTATTTTCGTATACTTCTGAAGTTCCAATTCCAATTTCAAGGAACTATTGCGAAAATAGTTCATTCACTAGTCTTAACATTGGCCTTTAAATTGGTGTTGGCATGGTACTGCAACATGCATATCGTTGTGTATGTGGTGTTGAAATAAGATAGAAAGTAACCACTGACTACACTCAAAATTTCGTTCCGATGTATAATTTTGATCAGTTTGGAAATGGAAGCGTTTGGAAAATATTTTGGAAATAAAAAAGAAACAAAGGAAAAATTTGGAAACTTGTTTCCGAAACAATGGCCAAAACATTTTCAAACACCTCTAAATATTTCTGAACTCCTCGAAAAACAAACCCTTTTATCTTTAGTTCTTCTAGCTCCAAATTTTCCACTTTTTGGTTTCTTCTAGTAGTTGTTCCCAACGAAATTATAATCCTTGCCCTGGACAGTTGTTTTAGCTTGCGCTGACATGATAACTCATGGAAGTTGTTTCAGATCAAAGTTGTTAAATGTGTGTAACGCCTTAAGCTTATGAAAAAACTAATATTTACCTTTTTCTTTAGCTGCCCCCTGATTCAATTTCCCATTTTTGAAATTTTCTTCCAACATTTGTTACTCAAAGTGTATGTTCCATCCTATGAGAGCTATGGAAGGATGTGGCCTCACATTCACACGCGCATCTTAGCTTCCTTGCTCCTATTTCAAGTCACCATGTTCGGTTACTTTGGCGTAAAGAAGTTCTACTACGCTCCGTTTCTGATTCCCCTTCCGGTACTGTCCTTGATCTTCACCTTTGTTTGTAGAAAGAAATTCTATTGATTTTTCGAAGCAACAGCTCTTGAAGTCGCTTATCGTGAATTGAAGGAAATTCCAAACATGGAACTTGTTTTCAGATCTTTCATCCCCCCAAGCTTGACCGCCGAGGAGTCTGATGATGATCAGTTTGAAGAAGCTTTGTCACAAGTTTCAAGGACAGGTTCATTTGTTTGATGCACATATGTGAAACACTGCTGAATTTTTCAGTGTTGACAGTTTGCATTAGGAACCATGTCTGTAATATATTGTGTTTTGGTAATTGTGTGAGAATGTTTGTATCTACTCCTGTTTGATGAAAAGGTTGATATAAAGATTCATCGTTTACTACATCTCACTTTGTATAAGCTCATCTGTGGAAATGGATTCATTAATTTATTTCCACTTTCAGTCATGTTTTCATGGTTCACAGTATATATATCGAATCAGCTTAATTGTGTTTGACTCAACACCTTTCATTTTGAGTTACCATGAGTTGTCTGACTCATCTTTTCATGATATCAGCCCACCTTTTGTGCGTTTTTATATAGCGTTAATCTCTTGCTATGTACAAACTTATTCTTCTACCCAACACTTGTTCTGTATTACTTGATATTATTCGACGGTGCCCTATAAATTGCAATGTTAAACCATGATCTAATAGCCTTATATTATTGTATGCTTGGCAAATGTGGAAACAAAAACATTGTTTTCGTATGGTGGGGTTGGGGGTGTTGGAGAAAATGCTTTCTTTTCCAAATCCAAAACTATGAAAGTTGGTAGGGAAGCACAAGTTCAGTTTTATTGGGTGCATACTCACCGTGGTTTTTTGTATTCTACAAGTCCCTTTCTCAACTCCAGACTAACAGACAGAATTCCAGACTTGGCCGGCCAATCCTAAGTTAACCCCAAATATTCAGTATTTTGTTAGAGATTTTTAATACTAGGGTTTGGCTTGAGCCAAAATTTTCAACCCAATTTAAATTTGTGCAATACTAAATTTGAATTTCAGGTCTCAGATTTTCGAGAGCCAATTCGAATTCAACCCAAATGGGTAGATTAATACCTAATTTGAGGTTGAATCGAATTAAACTAAAATTTTACCCCAAGTTGTGTAACCCGAAAGCCAAAATCAAGTTAACCAAGATTTAATACCAAATAGGCTTAAATTCTAGCTTGGATAAAATAAAAATGAATATAAATTGAACCCGATTTTAACTGGAGTTGTTTGACTCAAGTTCAACTTGAATTTAAAAAATTAAACACGTGAAATACTGGGGATGAATAGTTTTGGTTGAATTTGGTATACAAATTTTGGATTGAACGGGTTGAAAGTTTTTTATATTATGAATAGTGTTTAAATTGTACTCTCAACCTCTTTAATCTGCGCGAGTTGCACACCTACTTCAGTTGAATAGTTGAGGGATTCAATACTGTTAACAAGTTAAAGGTGGTCAAACCAACCCCTTAGCTAGCATTAAGCCCCTTAATTGTAAGACATAATTGTGGACTTTAATAGTAACCCAAACCTTTAGACAACCCAAAATTACTGGACGCGATATTGGGCTGGTCAAACAAACATTTACAACTATACAATTTTTGTAACAGTTTTCCATATTTCCTTGATTTTTCTCGTCACCCCACTGCCGGCTCAACAGTAAAGTAAAAAAAGTGTGGGATTTTCTTATACTAAACAACTATTCTTTTTTGTGTACATACATATTCCTATACATGCGAGTTATGCTTGAAGGATGAGAATAAATTTGGACAAGAAAAAAAGAACAAAATAAAAAAACATTTTTTTTTTGGTCTAAATAAATGCATTTAAAATTTATTTTTATATTTTTTTGTTTGAAAATTCAAAGAAGTACTTTGGAAAAGGAATCAGTACACTGCCTTTTGCAGCCATTATTCAAATGTATATGCATTTCATTGCATATTCAAACGCACACAGTGCACAATATTTAACTTATTTTTTGGGCATGATAGAGTAAAGGTTCTTTGCCTTGTGTCATTTTAGGGCGTATGCAATTAATTAAGTGAATATTTAATGTAACAGTGACATTATATTATCACTATTATGTAATGCCATCCATTGTTGCTCCAAAATCTATTGGGATTGATAAATATATCTCAATCGATAGATTGTTTTCATGTGACCATTTATAAGGGATTCAAATATCTTATTTCAAAATTTCATTGAATGAGAAATAATGAACATACACACAGTACAAGGAAGTAATAAAAGATGATTTCTTTATTAATTCAATCAAAAAGACTTCGGTGACAGAAAGACTGAATAAACAACATTGATTGCATTAATAACTATCTTCTAAAACTAAATTAAAACTACTCCCAATAAAGTCCAGATCATGGGACTTTGGGGGTTTGAGTGTATCATGTCTTCTCTACTAAATACCCTTTTTATAGTCATTGTTTTGGACGGTTTTGCTCATATTGACGGTTATTAACCGGTAACTTATAGTTAGTTAATCTTCTTTTTTATCAAGTATCACTGTGACTGATCATCTACCGTCTTTCTTTATATTTTGTTATATGACATTTTTTTGATGCACCTAGGATGCTAAGTGTCGATACACTGAATATTCAAGAGATTTGACATTTTATATCAAACAATTCCCCCTAATTTATTTTGAGTTTGAGTGATTACTCAGATAAATGAATAGTTGTAATTGTTTAGCTTCTGAACACCTATTTAAAGGTTTCATTCTTCAATTCCTTATTAATCCTAGGTACATCATTCGGGATTCAGTAGCTGACAACATTTTGATCCCTTCTCTGGATTCTAGCTCAAATTTTGCATTGGGTCATGCCTTCAAATCAGGCATCTTTCCAAGGCTATATGAGCATTATCCTATTTCCCAAGGGGAAATTTTGACGCTTCATCATCCTCACCTTCGGTGGAAATCTTGGGATCATGGGCTTAGTCCTTTGAAGTCTTGAGTTGATCCAGACCAACAATGGTTTGACCAGGTAGAATGAATGGAGATGCATTTCTCTGACCAATGGAAGGAATACAAAATCTATGAACAAATAAAGCTCTCAATGAGCCCGTTGTACATGAATCATTGGCTCGTAGGCGCAACTACCTATTTTTGGTCACAATCTTGCAATACCATGTTACTTCCTTTTGCCGTGATGTCTCCATCTATCCCTAATGTTGTACATTTGAAAGGGTTGTCATCGACTGGGATAGAGGTAACTATATGTTTGAAGCTTGAACACATTCTGCCTGATCTTCCAAATAACTTTAATTATTCAAACCATGTTATCTTCTTTTGTAAGTCAAACTTTGTCATTCCTTCTTATGAAGAACATGTGGCTTTCCTCCTTCATTGGCTTTGTTGCTTTGTATCTCTAGTCTCAAGATTACTAGGGAGTACTTGAACATTGCTATTTTTTTGGTCGATCGAAAATTTCTAGCCTTAGCTCTTTTCGTGTTAGGAGCCCTTCATAGAGGCTTTTTTTTTAACATGGCTGAAAGGAGAATCGACAGTAATTGTGGAGGATTTTTTTCGCTATCCCAAGCATGGCTACATGCCTATTTTCCTAAAACTTGGTCCATCGAATATCTCCCTTTACCAACATTTAGTCCTATTAATTATGCACATTAGTTTCTTATGTTAGTTTCCACATCTTTGCATATGGACTTCGATAGGTATCCTCCTATTTTTTTGCCTTTTCCAAATGCCTTTACTAATCTTTACGCCTTGGAGCATTCTTTGATGACTCCATCGATCCTACCGGTGAGCAAGCTGATTATCTTCACACATTTTGGGGGCATTGTTCTTCTTCCTCATACCACCATGTAGGCGGCCCAATTTATGATTCTAAATACTCCAAGTGTGGTTTTGAGAATTACTCTCCTAGCCAGATTCCAAACAATTTGGCTTTACTCATAGAGTTCTAGTGCCTTTTATGGACTCTTTTATTGATGAGCTTGTAACTCAAAGGCTCAAACTTAGAGATCCTTATTCGATTCATCTAATATCTTTGCCCTATAATAAATCTTTGAAAGCCTTTCATGTTAAAAAACTTCATGGGGGACCATTTGTTTTTCCCCTTTTTGTGAATTGGTGGCAAAATGCTTTAGCTCTTCAGCTCTAATCCGCAATGCTAATCTAGTTAGTTGCATTCCCAAACTGTATTTTTCCAACCAAAAAACCAAGCGACCTATCTTTTTTGCTAGCATATTTACTTGGCAAACTTCATGAAGGCTCATCCATGGTTAATCCTTTATAGTATTCATTTTCTGTCGAGGGTCATCTTGTGTCAGATCCTCTTGAACATCTTGCTATTAGGTATACTTNATGCTTTAGCTCTTCAGCTCTAATCCGCAATGCTAATCTAGTTAGTTGCATTCCCAAACTGTATTTTTCCAACCAAAAAACCAAGCGACCTATCTTTTTTGCTAGCATATTTACTTGGCAAACTTCATGAAGGCTCATCCATGGTTAATCCTTTATAGTATTCATTTTCTGTCGAGGGTCATCTTGTGCCAGATCCTCTTGAACATCTTGCTATTAGGTATACTTCTTCTTCAAATAAAAAGTCTTGGAAACAACTAGCATGAGCTGTTATTGAAGAAAAATGATGTCTCTTCTTCTATGCAACTTGTCCAAGTGGTAGAGGAGACTACAATTAATGAAATTGATTCAGATCTCAGTCCAATTCGTCAAGGAATGCCTTTTGANCTAGCATGAGCTGTTATTGAAGAAAAATGATGTCTCTTCTTCTATGCAACTTGTCCAAGTGGTAGAGGAGACTACAATTAATGAAGTTGATTCAGATCTCAGTCCAATTCATCAAGGAATGCCTTTTGATAGGGTGCCTTCTTCAACCATGCCATCCTCTAAAGTGAAAAATTCTTCTAATTCTTCCTAGGATAGGGCATGATAGAATCTTAAGTAAAAAATGGATGTAAGCACATTAGTGGTTGTTATGAAATGTTTAATTTTACTTTTATAATCCCCTTTTTCTTTTTGTGTATTGGCCAAACTTATATGGCACTTTAATTATTTGTAAATATTTTAGGAATGCTTGTTTTTCCTTCTTATAATATCTATTTCTGGTTTCTATTGTCTTCTTTTAAAAACATTATCACATGCATGGCCACACCTAATGACCTCTTTTTTTTCTTTTTTAGTATTATAGTATTTTCACATAGTTGGNTTTGTGTATTGGCCAAACTTATATGGCACTTTAATTATTTGTAAATATTTTAGGAATTCTTGTTTTTCCTTCTTATAATATCTATTTCTGGTTTCTATTGTCTTCTTTTAAAAACATTATCGCATGCATGGCCACACCTAATGACCTCTTTTTTTTCTTTTTTAGTATTATAGTATTTTCACATAGTTGTATGATATTTCTTCAAATATCTTCCATTAATGGGTTTCTTATGCCATTCTCCTTCTAGAGATTGCAGATGATAGACCCCACCTAGTAATATTGTTCCTACCTTAAAGGATCCTTCCCAGTTACGAGACCATTTGTCATGTTCTTTGTTTTTACTTCCCAAAGGTAAAATGACTTTCCACACCAAATCTATTTCAACAAAACTTTTGAATTTGACCTTTATATTGTAGGTATTTTCTATCTTTTTCTTCTGGATCTGAATATGGTTCAGGGCTTCTATTTGACTTCCTTCCATGTTTTTTAACTCAAGGAACATTGTGTGATTATAAATATTTGTTGGCATATCGTGATGTTTTGCCACTCTTCTTGATCTTATAGTGATTTCCATAGGTATCATAGCATCATGCTCGTACACTAATTTAAATGGTGTTGTTCCATTGTCAGTTTTCTTGAAAGTCTTGTATGCCCACAATAATTTTGGCAACAACTTATGCCTCTTCCTTGGGTTTTCTTCTATAGTCTTTTCCAAAATCAACTTTAATGTTTTTTTAGTTGATTCTACTTGTCCATTGGCCTAAGAAAAATAGGGTGACAAATTTAACATCTGAACCCCATGTTTAGTTGCAAATTATGTTACTTCTACCCTTATCCCTGATCGACAGTAATAGTCTGAGCCAAACCAAACCTACAAATTATATGGTCCTTAATAAAACCAATCACTAGCTGCTGATCTACAACTTTCATAAGTATTGCTTCTACCCATTTTGTGAAATAATTAGCAGCCACTATGATGTAGGAATGTTGTTTAGATGAGAATTGATAGATCTGAATAATCAAATCCATTGCCCAACCTCTAAATGGCTATGAATTCACAATTAAATGTAACTCGATAGCAGGAACCCTTTAAATAGGTACATGTTTCTGACAAGCTTGACATCCCTTTGCATAAGTGACGCAATCTTTTCTCATGATTGACCAATAATGACCATACCTATGGATTAACCATCTCATCTTTTTACTTGACTGACTAGTGAGATCCACAAATTTCTTCATGGACTTCTGCCATAGCTTTCATGGATTCCAGCTTGCTGAAACATAACAACATTAAACCTTCTGGAGTTTTCNCTGACTAGTGAGATCCACAAATTTCTTCATGGACTTCTGCCATAGCTTTCATGGATTCCAGCTTGCTGAAACATAACAACATTAAACCTTCTGGAGTTTTCCTGAACAACTGCTCTTCCATGAAGACATAATTTATTGCTTGATTCCTAACAAGCCTCTCTGTCCTTTGAGATGAGTCTTGTAGATACTTAATAATATGGAACCTCCAATCAAATTCCTCTATTTCTATGGCTAGGAAATCCACTGGACATGCTACTACTATTGGTAAATGTTTTTTTTTGTATGTTAATGATTCTTTTATTTTTACCTTCTATAATCTTAAGCCTAGAGGTAGCTTGAGCCATTTTGTTGGCTTCTCCATTGTGAAGTCTCATGACATGTTGACATGTTCAAACTGAACTTCTTCAAAACCTTGAATAAGAGATTGTACAATGTTGATATATTTCTCTAGAGCGGGTTGGTTATATTTGTATCAACCTTGCACCTGTTGAATTACTAATTGTGAATCACCAATCACTTATAGGTTTTTAATTTTCATGTCTATGGCTATTTCTAGGCCTTAAAGTCTCATACTCAACTTTATTATTTGATAAAACCAAAGGTTCATCTAACTCATAGGCAAACTGAAACACCTTTCCCTTTGATGACACCAAAACAATCTCAGCTCCTACACCCTCTTCATTTTTGGAACCATCAAATATTAGTTTCTAGGTTGTTATTTCTATACAGCCCACTTTAATTGTGTCTTCTTCAATAAAAACACTTGGATGGTGGGTTTTAACTACCTTTTGTGGCACACATTCGAAATAATATTCTTCTAAAGCAAGGATCCATTTCTCCATTCTCTCTCTTAATAGGGGTCTGGTGAGCATATATTTAACTAAACTAGTTTGAACAATAATGCACACAATAAATGAAAGTAAGTAATGTCTCAATTTTATTGTTTAAAAGTACAAAGTCAAACAAAGCTTTTCTATTGACTAGTAATTACATTCAACATTATTCAATTTTTTTACTTAAAGTAATATATTGCTTATTCATGGCCTTGGTCATTATTTTGTGCAAGCAGGCTAGTAATGGACTTCTCTCCTACTGAAATATATAGCTTTAATTGCTTGCCTTCTTTTGGTGGCATTAACATTGGAGGCTTTGTCAAGTATTCATTGATCTCTTCGAAAGCCTTCTAGTGTACAACCTCCCATTTGAAATCCACCTCTAACTTGAGTTTCAATAAAGGTGGAAAAACCACNTTAATTGCTTGCCTTCTTTTGGTGGCATTAACATTGGAGGCTTTGTCAAGTATTCATTGATCTCTTCGAAAGCCTTCTAGTGTACAACCTTCCATTTGAAATCCACCTCTAACTTGAGTTTCAATAAAGGTGGAAAAACCACTGTTTTTCTTGTTAGGTTAGATATGAACCTTCTTAGGAAATTCACTTGAGCTAAAAATCTCTGCAATTCTTTCTTGTTTGATGGGGCCTGGGCCTTAGCTTTGTTTTTATCCACCTCAATTCCTCTTGAATGGACAAAAAATTCCAAGAAATTACTTGCAAAAACTCCAAATGCATTTTTCAAATTATTCATTTTTAATTTGTGCATTCTCAATATCTAGAAAGCCTTCCTAAGGTTTTTCAAATGTGATTCTTGGTCATTACATTTGATAACCACTTCATCAATGTAAACCTCAATCGATTTTCCAATCATGTCATAGAAAATTAGTTTCATTGCCCTTTGATAGGTGGCCCTTACATTTTTAAGGTCAAATGGTATCACCACCCATTCATAGGTACCTAGTACACTTGGGCATCTAAAGGTAGTTTTATGGACATCCTCATTTACTATAAATATATGATTATAACCAGCATGTCCATCCATAAATGTTTAAATAGCAAGCCTAGTAGCAAAATCAATCAAAATATATGCTACATGCATTGAATATTCATCTTTAGGGGTTGGAGTGTTCAGATTCTTAAAATGTATACATACCATATCATTTCCAGTCTTTTTGATCATATGAACAATATAAGAAATCCATTCAACATACTTGACATTTCATATGAAGCCTACTTTCAACAACCTTTCAATTTTCTTCCTTTACTAGAAGTGTAACTTTAATAGTCATCCTTTTAGGTTGTTGCTTGCAAAGATGGAAATACCATTTAATTGGCTGTCTGTGCTCCACCAATAATTTGTCTAATCCAGGCATTTCTTCATAGTTCCATGCAAAATAGTTTTTGGATTCCCTTAGTAATTCAACCAATCTCTTCTTGAAATATGCTCCATGGGTTGTATTGATGTAGATAGGTCTTTTGTTAGTCTTATATCGTAGATTGACTTTCTCTAGAGGTTCATGGACATTTGCCTTTACATTATCTAATTTCACAGGTGCAGAGTAAAGATTCTCCACCCTATTTTATGATTTATGCTTTCTACACACAACCCAATCAATAGAGGCATCCACTAATGTCTTAATTTTTTATTCCAAGGTATATGCAAACAACTTTGTTAATGTGACTTTAATGATAGCTATCTTGCCATTCTAGAACCTTTTGTAGGTCATATTTTTCCATCTCTTTGAATTCTTTGCTTTCAAGCCTTGGCTGTAGGTAGCCAGACTTGACCAAGACATGACAAATTTGTTTTAAACTTTCTTCAATATATTTGTTGACTTGGATTTTGCTGCTGCTCTACCCAATTGAAGTTAGATCCTTGTAATAGAACTGGGATTCCACATTGTGTGCAACTGTAGAGAATGGATTGGCATCAACCCAATGTACTTCCATCCCTTTTCTTCCTTCATCATCTTTTGTCTGTTAGGAAGATTAGTGCTTGATGTAGGGACGATGAAACACAATGATTTGTATGTATCCAATCTTTCATAGAAGATCATTGAAGTTGGATGATGAATCCACCACAAAGAATGTTGTTGTGGTATTCCTATTGCCTACTTGATTTTAGAAAGGCAATATTCCCAGTGCAAGCAATGACCTTCCAACCAAATTACTGTACGAAACATGTCTTCATCTTTTTTGTTCAACACTTTTATCATCTTTGAAGGTAGGATGTTGGCCATTGCCACATTGTCAACCAAAACTTTGTTGATAGTTTGACCACTGATGTGGGCCTATATGTATAATGGTCTTAGATGTTTAACTAGTTCTTTCTTGGGAGAATACAACACCATTTTATTGCTCCCAATGCTCTTTACTCTACATTTATAGAACTTCCATTAGGTCTAGTTTCATTCACAGTTTTTGTGAAGACTACCATCGATTTAGTGTTGTCTCCACATCTCCCAATTGTTGGTTTGGTTATCTTAGCTAAGCCTTAAATGCTTTAGGTGGAGCCACAATTATGTTACATGCTATATCATCTCTGAGGAGAGACTCTATGTCTTCAAAATACATAAGCCTCTCATCTTAAAGTATGTCTTTAACTTTTTCCACTTTTTATTTTCTTTTTGCTGATGGGTTTTTTGACATCTTTTATGGTTCTCCTTCAGATAGATCCATAATTTGTTTGAAGTCAACAATCTTTTGATCAACGATGTCTTGCTTTGTCTGGACTTCTTTGATCTCTTTTTGTTGTTCCTTAGTCCATGTGAAAATTTTATTCCCTGTCAATGGTCTAGGCTCTTAATAGGCCTCAAGAGGAGCAAGTTTTCACCTGCTCATCTATGCGGCAAACTTCCTTTGCTATCTCATTTTCTAAGTCTTGCTAAGTGTTTGGTACCATGCCCTAAAAGGGAATTTTGGATGCTGAACATAGTGCCCTTTTTTATCATGGACTTTATGAGGATTTACTGTTCTACATCCAACTTTAGTTATGATTTCAAACCTCCCTTTTTTTTTCTTCTGATTTTGTGTTTCCTAATTTTCTACCAAAAACTTTGTCTGGCCATCAATGGTCCAGCAAAATGTTTAATCATTTGTAGCCTTTCCTTCTTGGCTTGATCTTTGTAACTAGTATTCCCTGGTGTGCCTTAATTTTCAAGAAAATAATAAAGACCATGCCATGCTGGTACATTTTCTATAATTTGATAATACCTTGGTCTACACCATCAAATATTTTCTCAAAGTCATTATAGATTTGTACATCTCCTTCTCCTCTGGTGCTGAATTGGAGACCATTGTTTGTAAATTCTCTTACTACATCATCTAGTGGTATAGCATCTGGCTTGAACATTTCTTTCGAACATTTGAAACACATAATTAGTGGCTCTTCCTCCCCAGGATCAAGAATGTTTTGGACTAGTTTGCTCATCTTGGGAACAATTCTCTCTTTTNAAACACATAATTAGTGGCTCTTCCTCCCTAGGATCAAGAATGTTTTGGACTAGTTTGCTCATCTTGGGAACAATTCTCTCTTTTCCAACTGTCAAATTGGCATCCTTCTTGTCTTCCTACAAATTAGTAGACACCATATTAATATCTTTAAGGAAATGATTTTTGTCAACACCCATGGTTTCTTGTTCTTTCGAAGCATACTTAAGCATTCTTTTTTGGATTAAATCCTGCACACGATTTCAAAAAATAATGCAGATCTCAGTTGAATGCTTAAATTAGTTATGCCACTTGCAATATTCTTTTCCCTTTCTATCTGAGGGATGTTATTCCTTGAGACATGATAGTAAATTTTTGGTTGATTAACTCAATAAACAGAGCATCGGCTATCAATGGATCAAAAGAATACTTTCGATAGGTCAAGGGTGCATCATTCTTGAAAGGATGGCTAGATGATATGCTCACATGATTCTTAATCTTTTTCAAGGCATCACACGTAATTGGTGACTTCCATAAGATCTGTACTATATCTATTTCAACTTCTCCATCGAAGTCTTAGAAATAAGTCTCTAGTGAACTATTTTTCCTCTGTTGCTCTTCTCAAAGCAACATCTCATATCTGGTAACCCTGACTAAGAGTTCAAAGAGATCTCTGAATTCCATTCTTTTGAATTTTTTTCTTAATTTAAAATCCAAACCATTCTAGGGCAGTTTAACTAATTCAACTATAGGTAAATAATCATGACATTTATTTCTATCTTTTTTGAATCTGTCAATATATTGTCCTACATATTCTTTGATTTATACCTTAATCTTGACAGATCTACTATTCAAAACTCTGATTCATTCCTACAAAATTTAGCATGAAATTGTTCTTCCATTTCTTGCCAAGTTTGAATTGAATTGATAGACAAATTAATGAACTATGTAAAGACTAATTATTTTAAAGATTGTGGGAACAATTTCATTTTTGAATTCCCATTATTTTCAATTTTACTACATTAGAAAGTGAATTTGTCTATGTGTTTTATGGTTGATTGATTTCTTCACCCAAGTAAAAGTGAAATTCTGAGATCTTATATCCCCTTGGAAATTCCTCATAATCAACTATTTCCTGCTACGGTTTGAACAGCAAACGGTGTCCCTCTTCTTATACCCCTAAATCCACAAGTACTAGCTTTGGACCAAGAAACCCATAGTGGATATGATTTTCTAAATACATAAGTTTTGATTTTTTTAAGGCCAGGACCATACAAATCTTGAATTATCTCCACTAGTCAATTTCTTTTAAAAGCCATGTTTAGGTGGCCTTCTAAATTTTCAAATTGATCAAAGGGTTGTCCCCTAACCTTGGGTTATATTCCTCAATGAGTTCCAATGGAGTCATATCATGCCTTTCACGACCCCTTCTAGGGAATTCAGGGGTCATCCTTGGCTTATTCCTGTCCCCAAGATTTCCTCCTAGGAAGAAGTTAAGGAATATTTCAACAACATTGAGCACCATGTTGAAGTGATTTTGGTGTGGCCTTTGATTTTCTGCCCCTAAGATTTTTGCCAGGTCTCTNTGAGCACCATGTTGAAGTGATTTTGGTGTGGCCTTTGATTTTCTGCCCCTAAGATTTTTGCCAGGTCTCTCGTCAGTTACTATTGGTGATGACCTCTGATTTCCTACAAAAGGCACCACAAGATTGGTGTTTCCTTCTTCCTTCATTTGATTTCTAACAATAGTGGTTATTTTTTGATTAACTAGTCCTGACATTGGTGTTTGGATACTCATCAGTTCATGTATGACATTAATTAATCTTGTCTACTACCAGAATTAAGATTATGCAGTACCTATTTCAGATTTTGCACAAACTCTTGCATCTGCATACTACACTAGCCCCTAGATTGACCATTTTCTAGATTTGTAGATTCCATTGGGTTAATATTTGAACTTGCTTCATGATTGCCACCGTTTTACGTCAATTTCATAGTTTCATTAGTGCCAATACGATTTCATCTTGTTTCCTTGTTCAAACCATTTTCTTGATCAAAGTTATTAATGTTATCCCACCAGGTGTGCCAAAAGATTGTTGCTCCAAAATCTATTAAGATTGACAGATATATCTCAATCGACAGATAATTTTCAGACAACTATTTGTAGAGGTTCAAATGCCTTGTTTCAAGATTTCCTTGGATGAGAAATAATGAAAAAACACATAGTGCAAGGAACTAATAAAAAAGGATTCCTTTATTAATTCAATCGACAGGACTTCGATTATAGAAAGACTGAATAAAGAGACTTGATTGCAGTAATAACTACATCCTAAAACTAATTTAAAACTATTTCTAATAATGCCCAGATCATGGGTCTTTAAAAGTTTAAATGTATCCAGTCGTTTCCACTAAATGCCATTTTTTATAGGCCATTGTCTTTGACGGTTTTACTTATATCGACAATTACTGAATTGTAACATCTGATTAGTTATTCTTTTTTCTTTTCAAATAGTTGTGGCTGTTTATCTCTTGCCTTTTTTCAGATTCTGTCACATGACCCTTTTTTGATGCACCTGGGATATTAAGTGTCGATAGACTGAATATTTATGAGATTTGATATTTTATGTCCAAAAAAATACGAAATTGCTAACTAGACAAAGTGAATTCCAGTACTATACGTTGGGTGATTATTATATTACATGTAGGTGGTGATTACTAAATTGTGTGAGAGCCAGTTGCTCACTTGTCACATTTTTTATTGGATGATAAAATTATGTGATGGTGGTGACATAGTGTTACTATTACATTGGATATATTCTTTTATTAATTGAGTTATAGATTCTTAAATCATAATCTATAATAAAAAAACGATAGTTTGAATGAATTAATAAAAATGATCCCTTAAGAATGATCACGTGAGACATATGTGAACACTTCATTAATCACTTTAAACCGTTACTTTTTATTGATCCAAAATGATAGAAATTAAAAATTTTAAGGACTAAAGTCACACAATTGAAATAATAAATCTCAACTTCAGGTGGTAGTTCAAGTGATAACTGAGGATGTACTGTAAACCTAAAATCTTGAATTTGAATATTGGCCATGATGAATTTTTGTCTTATGAATACCTTAGTCACAATGTAGATAACTTGCATATGATCGGATCGGGAAGGAGATTAATCGATGTATGTGTAAGTTGTTCCAGACATCCCTGACCATTAAACAAAATTAAAAATAAAAAACAAAAAATACCAAAGCAGGACAAAACAACACNACCAATGGTGTATTTTTGACTTTTTTTTTTCCCTGGTTTAATGGACATAGTATTTTATTACACAGGACATATTTTACACGAGCAATGAGTTGTCGTGTCTCATGTAAATTTATAGGTAGTATGTGTTGAAACTCTAAAGTCAGCAAATCTCATTCCTAAAATCCATCACTCGGTTGCTTAGAAAATTAAAAAACAAAGCTGATGACTCGAATATGCACTCCAAAAATTCAGAAAAACAAACGAGTTGACAGTTGCTAACTACAATCAAACATCAAAAGCAGAATTGATTATAGGGACTTTGAGTTTCCGTACAGTTAAAAAAATTTCAACATCATACTTCTAAAGTTTACTATTTTGAAAAGTGTTTTTATAATTTTTAGGGTCATTTTATAATCAAAAAATTTATAATTTTTAGGGTTATTTTATTACTTTTGTGAGTATTTTTACCACTATTATGGGTGTTTTTCAATATTTATGGTAACTATTTTTACCATTTTTCTTAAGTACTAAACATTTATTATTCTGTGAGTGATTTACCACATTTATAAGTGTTTTTATCACATTTGTGAATATTTTTGTCACTGTTATAATAACTATTTTTACATTTTTTTGAGTACCACAACAGTGACAAAACTACTTACAAATATGATAAAAGTTATATCAAATGTGGTAAATTTTCAGTATAATACCAAAAATTTGAATTTCAGTACCATAGTCAAGTCTTAATGATAGATAAGAGGTTAGCCTTAACTATTGAAAAGTAATTTTTTTGATCACTTATAAAAGTGATATATACAAAGTTTTAGGGTTAATTGTACTAGAGGTTCCTAAATTATGAAGTTTGTTTTGGTCTCCAATATTTTAATTGTATCATTTTGATTCTCAATATATTAATTACATTATTTTAGTCTTTAAAATATTAAATATATTTCTATGTGGTCACTCAAGTAAATAACGTTTAGATTATTAATAATTTTTTAATTTTTTATTATAAATTTGTGACCTAATACTTAAATATGAATAAAAAAATAATTAGAATAACTCTGAACCAAATTTCTATTAAAAATTTGGTCAAAAAATATCCAAATTACACAATTTTGAGAATGTTTGGTCAAGAGCTACCTAGGATTCTGCTCTCTCTCTCTCTCCAGTTGTTTGATAAGTGGGCTTAATTCATATTTAACGAAAATAAGTGTACTATATCTGTTGAGATGAAAAATTTGGTAGGTTTGGGTCTCTTCTAATTATTTGTTAATTACCTTTCTTTTAATATGTTCTCTAATAACTCGAATTAGACGTGTTTAGTAGACACGTCTTTTATTTACGAAACAAAAATTTATTAAAATTCAACCAAAACTTTATAGTTTTTCGGTCAAAGTCATGTTTGCTAAGCACAACTTTCGAATGAAGTTGGGATTAGCAACCACAATTTTACTGAGGTTGTATTTACCAAACATTATTTATTTGGATTTTAAAATTAAAATTAAATACCCACTGATTTTACTTAAAAAAATTATTAGATCAACAATCGCGTCTCTTTGGTCCATTTATTAAAATCCAAATAAGATTATTTGTTTATTTTAAAAAAAAATCAATTTTTTTTAAACGGTTGGGTCTTTGCCCCTTCATTAATAATCATACAAAAAACAATCCACCAACAACATAATTTTCAACTCATCAGGGGGAATGTAAATCCAATTACAAGAGTATAAACGTCTATTTGTTGATCTAGCCATCTAGTTTCGATGAGACAAATTCACATGCGACAAAGAAAGAGAAAAGAGAATATGAGACTTTAAACCTTATTGTTTGACAATATTTAAGTTACACATACAACAAATCATAATGTGCAGAAAATTTAAGGATAGTTCAGTGGTTGAGTTTGTCCACTAGTAACTTCGAATGTCAGATTCAATATTTTTCATATTCTATAAGGGTCAGTCACTTTTGTTCCTTGAGAAACATGTTTTAAACTCACTTGAGTTATGATGATCAGTATTCGAGTTCGAAGGAATAGTCGGCGCAAGTTAAATATCCTAAAACAAAAAAATTAAAATAAATAGTGACCCAGTATTGTAGGATCTGAAGAAGGTCAGATATATGCGACCTTATTTCAGTATTTGAAAAAACTGTTGTCGTGACTCAAATCCTTCACATACAAATTTAGAAAAAGACAGTTCAATACACGAGACTTTTACTATTGCAGTAGATATACACAACATTTATCTCTGCATGCAAAGATATATAGTTTTCGTGATTTTCACGCTTAACGCTCATATTACAAGAGAACTATCTTACTATTATGCAACATCTAAGGAAAGAACTATGAGGAGGCCATGCCCCCCCCCCCCCCTCGAATTTTTAAAATTTTCATTATTGCTCCTATATTTTTTAAAATTTTTATTACTAACCTCTAATTTTTCAAAACACCAAATGTGTAAATATCTCACCATAGTGTATTCAAAAAGATCAATAACTCAATATTTAGTAACCATTTCAGATGTAATCACATGAACGAGTATCGTTTATACTGACGAAGATACTTGTTGAATTATTTTGATAATGTAGAGAAAAAATAAATGACTTTTTTTGTAAAAAAAAAAAAGTACGGAAACAAAATCAGTTGGTTGACTTATAATTCATTCTTATTATGATATTATATGAAACTATTATTTGCCACCTTGATTTATTAAAAAAAAAAAAAGAAGAGATTATCCCAAATGAATTTTTATGATGACATGAACCACTTTTGAGTTTCGTGTTCAAAAATAAATTTTTCAATACCATTGCATAAAAATTAAATTTAATAAATTTTTTATAAATAAAAATTTATCATTGACAATGACAATCGAATAAACTTATTGAATTAAATTTTTTTATATGTTATTGTTGGTCCCCTCAAGGTAAAATTCTAATTCCATCCCTTGCAATATTATTGTATGATTAAAAACCGCATTGAGAGTGGTATCTTCGTATATAGTATTATTCTAATCAAGTGTATGAAACTCATATATTCTAAACTGAGGAAAGATAGTACAACACATTAAATATAATTACTTTACGGTAAAACAAATCGGATACTTTGTACACTATTACTCTAACTCTAATCACAACGAGATTCACATGAGACATTTAGGTGGTTGTTGCCTACTTTGACTACCAATCAGTTGACCCACCATTTGCCGGGAAATGTTAGAGTAGAATGTGGTAGTTGGATGAGTCTATTTTAGACTGTCAGATGTGCTATCGAAGTCTACTTTATTTTATTTTATAGATTAGCACACGAAGTACATTGCATGTGAATATATTTAAATAATAATTTTTTATTAAAAAAATTAAAATAAATTTATAATTTATTTAAATAATATATTGTATGTCGAATAATAAAATCTTATATTAATTATCACTAAATCTTTTTTTTATGGGGGGGAGGGGAAGGGGAAGGGGAAAGGAAAATGGGAGGGTGACTTGAAACCTTGATCTCAAGAAGGCAAGATCTTTATAAGACAAAAAATATCATTGGACCAAAGACTCATTAGTAATTATTACTAATTCTAATTATTGATCTACTCTGCTCTTGTTTGAGCACTTAATTTGTCATTTTTATGTATTTTCCCAACTTCTTTAAACATGTTTTTATTGTAAAATTATCATTCTTAAGTAATTGTATATTTAAATATATAATTATATTTTATTATCTAATAGCTTGATAAAATTATAAATTATTATTATTATCATAATATTATGATATTGTTGCATATAAAAAAAAAATTAAATATGACAAATAGTTGATAGTAAAATTTAATTTTCCAACAACATATATAATAATATAATATAGATTGATTTTATTTATTATATATATATATAGAAATTGTATGTAAGTATAGTAACCAGTAAATGAGTCCAAAAGAATTTAGAAGTCAAATATTACTATTAAAATAGTATAAAAGAACTTATAAGTCTAATAGTTATAGAAAATATTAAAATTGGATAAAAGCAAATATGCTGACATTTACTTTATAATAATAATAATTAAGGATAAAAAAGAAAATCAAAATTTTTTCACAGATACTGACATTTATAAGTAATATAGATTAATATCTAACTATGACACTGAAAACTTCTTGCTATTTTTCTCTCATTAAAACTTGATATGTATAAAAAATTTTTATTTTATTATGTCACTTTATTTTATTAATTTTGTTGGAACAAAATAATTTGTTCTAAAAATAAAGAATCAAACACTAGTGTTAATCAAATTTTTTTTAGTTACCATATTGTTGTGTATATTGTGTGCCGTGTCAAATATTAACACTATTCGGTGGCGTCAACGATCACAACCAACGAAAATTGCCCCCAGTTTTCGTCCCTGTATGGGGACCACTCATGCACATGGGATGTCGGGGTTCTTAGAGAATGTCCTGATCAGCCACCTACGGATTAATTTTAAAATGGGCCAGCTTACCTTTATTTATTCAGTTTATTACATGAACCTTGAGTGGTCATAGAAAGAAATATGCATGAAAAGGAATAAAGAAATACCTTTCAAAGAGGCAAACATGGAAAATTTTTTAGCCAAACCTATTCTAATTTATCATATTTTTAAAAATAAAAAAATACCTTCTAGTTTATATTTAAATATCAATGACACCTCCTGCCCGTTAAACTATTATTTATAACAAAAATAATTCATCTAAAATATCAAAATTACTCTTACATAAACCCCAAATAATTTTTCTATATAAAATTCGAGTCGATTAAAATTTAATTTTTTATATATTAAAATTTGTCTTGATTAAAATTTGAAGCGATTAAAATTCGATTTGAACAAATTAAATTTTATTTTTTTAAGTATTAAAATTTGAACCTATCAAAAATTACTCTTTTATTTTTAAGGATGTGTCTATTTTATTTGTCCAACGCGCTTTGAAAGGCTCGACTATTACAATAATAAGAATACATTTTAAGATTCCAAATGTTGTCCATGTGAAACATGAGATCGCGAAAAATATTAGTGATTGCGTGTTGAAAAATCAATTGAATAGTCACTGTTGATGATGATAGAAATCGACGACTACAAGAAGACTTGACGAAGAGTTGATGATGATAGGAATACGAAATTATTCTTCTCCTCAAGCAAAACTACGCAAATGCCACTGACAACTTGGGGAGATTATAAGGTAGGTTTTTTTTTTTTTTTTTTTTAAATTGATGAAAAGTTATCTCATTGGTAAAATCAATTGAATAGTCGAACATATCAATCATTCATACTCCATTATAATTGAACTTGAACAATGCTATAGAAACCTAATTTAATTACTGCATGGAGGTTATAACAAGCTAACTTCCTAAAAGATTGTCTTGACTTACAGACATACACAATGGCAATTTGGAAAATTGTGAAAGAATCATGACCTTTTTACATCTTTGAGCAAGCCTCGATGTTTCCATCTCCACCGGGCTATGGGACAAAACTTTCTATTTTTCAAAGTGCACATAGCCTTATAAATATACTCTCAGTCTCGACACTCGCCCACCAAACTCTCTCTCCTCAGCTACCAAAATCCGAAGCCTCCCTATCCTACTGAACTCTCAGAATCTTCTCTCTCAACCTCAACTTTCTCAGCTACCAAAATCTCCCAAGCCTCTCTCCTAGTGAACTGCTTGGGACTCAAATGGCCACCATGAAAGGAATCCAACCTCACCTCCCATCTACCATCGCCAACACCAACGGGCATAGGAAAATTTATGCCAATCAAGAAACTGCAATCGATTTTCGCCCACATAGAAAAACTTCTAGCCGGTCCAATCGCCTAGCCGAATCACTCTCTCACCTCCTACATCTACATGTTGAGCCACCAGCCCAAAAAAGCCTCCACTATACTAATGAGAATTTCAAAATTGAGGACAAGCACAACACTCCAGTTATGTCTCCTAAGGAAGACATATCGGGAAAATGGCGCGAAATTCACGGTGGTTATGAGTGGGACAATCTTCTTGATCCTCTTCACCCATGCCTTCGACGAGAGATTGTGAAATATGGAGAGTTCGCACAAGCAACGTATGATGCCTTCGATTTTGATTCATTCTCGGAGTATTGTGGGAGTTGTAGATATAATGAAAATAGACTTTTTGATAAATTAGGCCTTAATAAGCATGGCTATAAGGTGACTAAGTACATTTATGCTATGTCACATATAGATTTGCCACGGTGGCTTGAGAGGTCTCACTTGGTGGACAAATGGAGCAAAGACTCAAATTGGATGGGATTCATAGGAGTCAGTGATGATAATGAGTTCAGACGAATCGGGCGAAGAGATATAGTCGTGGCATGGCGTGGCACGGTGTCACCATCAGAGTGGTATGAGGATTTTCAAAGGAAGTTAGATCCAATTGGGCATGGGGAAGCAAAAGTGGAACATGGGTTTCTTAGCATTTACAAATCTAAAAGTGAATCAACTAGGTACAACAAGTCTAGTGCCTCGGAACAAGTTATGAAAGAAGTGCAGAGGCTAGTGCAATTCTATAATGCAAGAGGTGAAGAAGTAACCCTTACAATCACTGGACATAGCCTAGGAGGTGCATTGGCTCTCCTCACTGCTTATGAAGCTGCTTCCTCTCTCCCTGACCTTCATGTTAGCGTTTTATCATTCGGTGCGCCTAGGGTTGGGAACATAGCTTTTCGAGATGAGTTGCACCAAATGGGAGTAAAAACACTACGTGTTGTAGCTAAGCAAGATTTAGTCCCTCGCATGCCCGGGCTTGTTTTCAATGAAAGCCTACAGAAGTTTGATGACATAATCGGAACACTAGATTGGGTTTACACACATGTTGGAACTGAATTGAAGCTTGATATATGTTCTTCTCCGTATCTCAAACACGGATTTAACGTCTCAGGGTTCCATATGCTCGAGACTTACCTTCATCTAGTAGATGGGTTCCACAGTAAAACCTCAACATTTAGGTCTGATGCTAGAAGGGACGTTGCTTTGGTGAACAAGACCTGTGACATGCTTGTGGATGAATTGAGGATTCCTCATTTTTGGTACCAACCGGCCAACAAGGGATTAAAATGCAATGAACATGGCAGGTGGGTTAAACCCATAAGAGACCCAGAAGACATACCTTTGCCTACTAGCCAAACACACCCATGTAATTGAGATGCAGGAAAATTATGGACCTATACCATTGTTCAGTTTATAGACACAGAACTTTTGTTATTCAAATTCTGGGGAGTGTAATTTTTTCTAGTTAATAAATAAAATATATAAATTTCCTATGTGAAATTTTCATAGCCAACATTGGCCAAACAGCTAGCATCCATCAAGGATGCACAAGAAAAAAAAAAAGCCAATCTAGTAAGAGTATTGATTCCTTGGTCAGTACTTCAAGGGCATGTTTGGTTGAAGGATAAGAGTGGTATAAAAGGGTGGAATTAGGAAAATAGTACATGTGGCTCATCTTATACCTTATTTGTTTGACATTTTTTAATTGGTATTATGTTTCGGGTCATAGTAATAACCCAGTGTGAACAGTCACTGTTATACCTTTTATACGGTACTAAGCAATACCACCTACCCGGTTGTATTATATTCTTGGTACAAATGAAATGGAGGTATAAGAGAATAAAATGACACAAATGCCCTCTTATGTGAAGAGTTTACATATAAAAAATTTATTTTGAATTTTTTTCGTATATTATATATAAGCATACGATATCACCGGTTTTTTTTTATTTTTTATTTTTAAATTATTTTAAATTTTTTTCTTATATTATGTTTAAATGAACGGTGTTAACAATTTTTTTTGAATTTTTTTTATATTATGTTTAAGCATACGGTGTTACCGATTTTTTTAAAAAAAATTATTTTAAATTTTTTCCTTGTATTATGTTTAAGCGTACTGTGTCACTGGTTCTTTTTTTTTTTAAATTTTTAAAAAAAAATTATTTTGAATGGAATGGATGATGTTCAGGGTAAAATTGTATATTTGTTATATAATATGTGATAGAATAGATGGTTGTTTGTGGAACCTACCGTAGTACTTATTGAACAAACAAACAAGGAAAAAAATGAGATAAAAGTTTAAGACCGGATATAGTATACCATTGGATAAGAGTGGAATGTAAATAATTTCTAATACCATCCAAATCTAATACTGCAAACAAACAGGCCCCAACAAATTAAGTTCATATATCATTCCAACCACAAAAGCAAATAATATCAGCTAGATAAATTAGCAGGGGAGACATGCCATATCTGAAATATGACATTGTTCTGGGGAATATTTTGGACCTTTAAGGTGATCATTATGCTTCGTAGCATCTCTGTAATGTAATTTTGGTAATGCCATAATTAAAAATTATCGGTGATATCAAATTCTTAGCGCAAAGAATGTTTGATATATATTTTTCAAAATAATCTATATATACATGCTATGATGACTTGTATTCTAAGTTCGTGGATCCAAATAAATCTGATGACATTAGTGTTTGTGTTAAAAGCCATCTTAGTAAGAGTTCAAGAAATAGTTGGACACTTTGGATAAGGATCAAGAGTCGTTGTCTTTCAATACAAGTTTGTTTCATTATTTAATTGGAAAAAATTTTGGTTGGGTCAATACATGAAGACATCCTTATTTATTAAGACTTTGACTATATGAAGTATTCTTTGCATATAGAAGTCTTTTGGATATCAACAATGCTACATCCATCAAATTATTTACCAACTTTTGAATCCCAAATCAATGGTACAGTAGATTCCACAAACTATCACTAAACATCATCATTTGAGATTCAAAAATTTGGTAAAATTTTTGGTGGACACATCATTTCCTTTTGGATATTGGCAGTACGCGTTCAGCTTTATTGAAGAGCACAAGGACGACAATTTGGTGTGTGATAAATTGGGTATGCTCTATCTGTTTGTGGGTCTTCTTCGAGAAAGCCAATATTGGTTAAAGAAGATTTTTGGCACTATTTATAACGCCCCTAAAATTGGGATCTTTTTTCATCTATTGACCACCCACCAATTCGCAGAAGTACCCGTGATTGTCACACAACCCGACATCACGTCAATAGTATCCCTTTAACTGGGATCATCCCCCACACGTGTAACCCGTGTACATTTAACCATTTGACCCAGCCAAAGTCCAACATACCATAATTTAACTCGTTTAATATCCATTTATATCCTTGGGACCAAAGAATCCATAGTTCAAAAGCATGGTGAAACAATTTTAAAATTTCAGATTTTTGGAAGGCCTATCGGTATGTGAGCTTACTAGAAAATTCCTAGCGGTAGGGTTTGCCTACTAGAAAATTCGTACTGGTAAAGTTTGCCTATTGGACAAAGTTGTACCGGTAGACATTGTCCAGTTTCACCTGTTTTTGATTTTCAACCCATTTCAATCCATTTCACCACCATCCAAACACATGCTTAATGAGATTTTTCTTATAACACAAGGTCCATACAATTTCGATTACATTAATTTACATGAATTTACATCCCAAAATATAATTTTCACAAAAATTACACAAAATGTGTTATAAATGCCACAAGTCAGCGCTCTTCATCTTTGATGCTCGAAATGAGAGTCTTTTGCCGGTGTGAATCCTGCACTTGAAATATTTTCCCATAAAGGGTGAGCCACGCCCAGTAGAGTATTTCCTACAGAGGCTACTCCCTTAACCTAGATGCATATGAAATGTGCACATATAACATTCAACACGGAAATAATCATTCCAAACAAGAATATACAATTTAATGTTAGAATTCTACCATTTCATGCCATGAAATAAGATGAGACTCACTTATGCACTTGAACCCGAGCCTTCACCAGCTCCCACCGCACAATGCAATGCCAGTGTATGAAAAATCCATCATTGATGAATTACATCCAATGATCATTTGAAATAAAGTCATGTGGTTATAAAACTAAGTTATTGTTGGATGTTACATATTGAATGACTATTTTATAATACACTTTTTCGGAATTTCACCTCAGGGAAGGGTACGAACCAGATATTTTATAAAATAAAATCCTTGTGTCTTTGTTGGGTAGCGGAGTTCTCGGAGTCGCACCGCTGGTTTCGCACACCATTACATTTTTCTGGAATTTCACCTTAGGGGAGTGTCAAACTAGGTAGCCGGGTCTTGCACCCGAGGGAGAGTGTAGCTCTACTTTCTATACCCGACACAAGTTTTTTATGAAACCGTGCGATTCAGTCAGATTTTCAATTCAACTTTCCTGAGCCCATCCATCAACCACCAAGTATGGTGTTTGATTAAACCATGCACACACTCATTCTCATACCCATGGTTGTGATGCTTCCGTGCAAATGCAATGTAATGCACAATTGCTATATCCATGTCATGCCCCATATGTAATGAATGTCATATGAACAAATTTAACCACATATATACATATTCCATGACAATCCATATCTCATGCATATAATCATTATTTCATTTACACAATTTTCAAGTATGTTATCACATAATCATGCAGTTAACACACTAAACTCATCAGGGTAATAATGTAAACATATAACATGACCATAAATCACATTTTTATGGAATTACACAAACAACTACCACATATCAATTTCAAGCTAGGAATTCATTGTAAAACATTTCTTATACCCATTTCTATCAATTTCACAACAATTTGATAGTGATATATAATTCTATTAACCTACCCATTGCATATAACATCCTAGGTTAGAAAATAAATTTAAGTAGGAGGGAACCCTACCTCTTGAAGTGTAAATCACTTGGTAGAAGTCTTCAAGAATCCTAGTCTCACCCAAAACTCTTGATTTCTTCAAGCTCATTTTTTGAATTTTGGTGAAATCTGTCATTCTTCGTACAGTTTCGTAGCGCTGCGTAGAACAGTCTTTGTTCTTGGCTTGAGTTGATTCGATCACTCAATCTTCGTAGATCGTAGAGAGAAGGTGAGAACTCTCTCTTCACTTCTCATGTTGAAAGCGGCTGATCAAATGGGGGAGAAATCAGATTTTTCCCTTATTTGTAGCCTTAGAATACTTGGCCCACAACGCGTCACACGACCTTCTTTTTTTTTNACCGACTGATCAAATGGGGGAGAAATCAGATTTTTCCCCTATTTGTAGCCTTAGAATACTTGGCCCACAACGCATCACACGACCTTCTTTTTTTTTTCGGTCCGTTTTCGCCCTGATTCAAGTTCAAAATATTTTTATTTTAACTTGACTTAAATTATTTTTCAACTTTCAAAATTTTATTACAAATTTCTGTTTTAGGTCATCCGAGACTCGACCGCCTCGTAAAACTCAAAAAATTTGATTATCTCAGAATTCGACGAAATTTGACAGGGTAACTAAATTTCATGAGGTGAATCCAACGGTGAGATCCATTTTGTCATCTGAATTCTATAAAAATTCAGGTTTACTACCCGTACCGTAGTGGCAAATTTACTGTTTTGCCCTTATTATAAAAAGTTCTAATTTTACCTGGGTTTTACACTATTAATCTTGTAATAATGATATAGCAGATAGACATTCTCTTGTTGCCTTTATTTCGAGAACTTTTTGTAATCTCCAACCTTTAATAGTGAAATTAAAGATATTAGAGCTATTGGTTCATAAAAAAACTGGTATTAGAGCTATTGGTTTCGGGATGGTTGTAGCAAAATTAAAGATAGAAAAATTTGATGGTCAGAACAATTTTAGTTTATGGAAGATTAAAATGAAGGCATTGTTTCGTCACCAGGATTTGGCAAAGGGCAATGATGGATCTATATTCATAGAGACAAATCATACCAAAGTAATTGATATTTAAGATAAAGCACACAACACAATTCACACCCAAAATCAAATCATAAAGACAAATGAGAGAGAAAGAAATTTAAGCATCTATTGTAGTGAGGCGAGTGGGACAGTGTTAGTGGGGGGAGACAATATTGGTTATGGTGGGTGACAACGACTGTTGGTGATGGTTATAGCCGTGAGTAGCAACAATGATGGTGGTGGTGATAGAGTTGATGGTGGGACAGTGGCAGTGGTGGTAAGGTGGCAGTAGCGGTGGTGATGGTAGTGGGGATGGTGGTCGCAAGGAGGGGGTGTTGGTGGGGTGGCTGTAGCGGTGATGGCTACGACAGTGGTGGTGGTGGAGCAATGGTGGTGATTGTTATGGAAGAGGTAATGGTGGGGTGGCGGTGACGGTGACGGTGGCGGTGGCGGTGGCGGTGGTGCTTGGGATGGGGTTGGTGGTGGCATGGCTGTAATGGTGGTGGTGGGGCGGTGGGTGTGGTGGTGGTGGGACGAGGGCAGTGGTGGTGGTAGTTGTTGTGGTAGAGATGGTGGTGGGGTGACAATGGTGGTGGTGGTAGTGGTGATGGTGGTGGGCGTGTGGTGGTAGGAGTGGTGGTGGTGGTTGTGGGACGATTCCAAACACTACTTTAAAAAAAAAAATAATTATGAGAAGTTAGAAGTTTTAGAAACATTTTTAAAAAATTGTCCCAAACATATCATTAGGGACCTATTTTCTCTATTAAATTTGAGGTATTAATATTAGCCGTCAGATTAACTTTAAAGTAAAAATTAAAGAGTTCTCAACCGTGAAAAATAAAAGTCATTTTGTATATCTTTTGAGATTTGAATTGTATTGTACTTTATTATATAGATTATTTGCGACCTTGGTTTATTTATAGACATAAGGTTATATTATAAACAAAAAAAAAGAGAGGAGATTATCCCAAATGAATTTTTATGAAGGCGTGAACCACTTTTTGAGTTTTGTATTCGTAAATAATTTTTTCAATGTCATTGCATAAAAATTAAATTTAATAATTTTTTTATAAATAAATATTTATCATTGACAATGACAATTGAATAAACCAATTGAATTAAATTTTAGTCTGTTATTGTTGATCCCCTCAACATAAAATTCTGATTCCGCTAAAACTTGATATGTATAAAAATTGCTTATTTTATTAATTTTGTTGGAACAAAATAGTTTGTAGGTATAAAAATTTGATTTTTGATTTATTGAACTTAAATTAAAGTGAGACTCACTTATCATTTTTAGTAAATTGTTTTTGGTTTGTATTCTACTTTGTGAGGAGAATAACAAAGTATATCCTAAGTTTGTTCTAAGGATTGATCCCAAAGGGCACCACACTTTTGTGGATGAGAGAGGGCCTAGATAGACTTGGGTTGGATAACATGCACGTTGCTACCTACTCCGACCGCCCCTGGTGTGGGCGTGGGTTGGGTTGGATCCAATCTTATATTTGTGGATAAAATTATTTTGCTAAATAAGTCCTTAATTTCTTACCCGAATTTAATTTTTGCTATCCGTTAGAATTCAAATTCGCACTGGTTCGAATTTGAATTATTTCGTGGCTATTCATCAATAGGCATTCTGATGACTTTCTTGGGTTGCATCTGATTAGTGGTGTTTATTGTGAACAATCACCTCTGCATCTATAAATATGTCCATATTCATTCAACATTAATAACTTGCACATTTTGTAATATATAGAGTCATTATTTTCAAACTCTTTATGATTAAAAGTGTCTATTTTTGAGATTACGAAATATAATTTTCTGGTTTGGTGTGCAAACAAATTGTAGTACTTCTTCTTATTACGTGATCATTATATCATGAGAAACATATGTTCAAGAATCCATAAAAATCGGAGTGGAGACAAATTTTTTTCTAAATATAAAGTATCAAACATTATCCTTGATCAAATTTTTTACCTGTTCATGTTTGTCAATTGTATCAATTTTTTTGTTATTAATATTTTATTCTTAATTGCATGATTCATATCAAAAATTCAATAAGTATTAAGCATATATGATATCAACCTCTCAATTTCCATAAATGGTCACAGATACAACAAAAGAAAATATAAGGATCAAAATTATTTGTAGATATCATATCCAAATATATATATTTTGTAGTTACCATAGTGCTGTGTATATTGGTCTTCACCTATTGTCGTGTCTGTGATTTTAAAAACAATGTTATTTAGACTCTAAAAATTGACACATCAACGATCACAACTCTTAAAATCCAACTAACATTACTCGTGTCTTTTTAAGGGTGTGTCTATTCATTTGCCAAACACGCTTTGAAAGACTTACTATTATAAGTATAACAGTATATTTTAAGATTCCCAATGTGATCCATGTGACAAATGAGAATACGAAAATATTAGTGATTGCGTGTTGAAAAGAAAAGAAAAGTTGACGGCTACAAGAAGTCTTGACAAAGAGTTGATGATGATAGAAATAAGAAATTATTCTTCTCCTCAAACAAAACTACGCAAATGCCACTGCTAACTTGGGGGAGATTATAAGGTAGGTTTTGTTTTTTTCTTTTTTTGGGTTACTTGGTGAAAAGTTGTTTCCTTGGTAAAATCCATTGGATAGTCGAATTAAAAAAAAATTCAATTCATTCATTGAATTATTGACTAAGAGTTGATTTAGTTATGACGGTAAAATTATTTTATTATGAAATGAATGTCAGTATTCTGGATCGTAAACATAATTTCTTTGTGTACACTTAATTTTGCTCAAATTCCAAATAATGATTGAACCCTGGTCCACTAGGCCATAGAAGAAATGAGTAAAGTGAGTCATAAAATATACTTATACCTGATACTTAAAATGATTGATAATTTTTAGATCTAATATGGAAGGGAGTATTACACATTAGGTTTTTTGTAATGACAAATTCTATCTTACATACTCCATGATAATTGAACTTGACCAATATTATAGAGGTTTAATTTGGGGATCTAAAGATCTAATTTCAATGTAATTATTTATTACCCAGGGGATAAAAAGCTGACTTCAAAAAAGATGGCCCTGAATTTCAGTCATACACAGTGGCAGTTTGGAAAATTTTGAAAGCATCATGACCTTTTTACATCTTTGGGCCAACCTCGATGTTTCCTTCTCCGCCAGGCTATAGGACAAAACTTTCTACTTTTCAAACTGCACATAACCTTATAAATGTACTGTCAATCTCAGCACTCGCCCACCAAACTCTCTTCCTCTCTTCTCAGCTACCAAAATCCGAAGCCTCCCTCTCCTACCGAACTCTCAGAATCTTCTCTCTCAACCTCAACTTTCTCAGCTCTCTCCTAGTGAACTGCTTGGGACTCAAAATGGCCACCTTGAAAGTAATCCAACCTCACCTCCCATCCACCATCGCCAACACCAATGGGCTTCGGAAAATTTATGCCAATCAAGAAACTGCAATCGATTTTCGACCACATCAAAAAACTTCTAGCCGGTCCAATCGCCTAGCTGAATCACTCTCTCACCTCCTACATCTACATGTTGAGTCACCAGCCCAAAAAAGCCTCCACTATACTAATGAGAATTTCAAAATTGAGGACAAGCACAACACTCCAGTTATGTCTCCTAAGGAAGACATATCGGAAAAATGGCGTGAAATTCAAGGTGGTTATGAATGGGACAATCTTCTTGATCCCCTTCAACCGTGGCTTCGACGAGAGATTGTGAAATATGGAGAGTTCGCGCAGGCAACGTATGATGCCTTCGATTTTGATTCATTCTCGGAGTATTGTGGGAGTTGTAGATATAATGAAAATAGACTTTTTGATAAATTAGGCCTTAATAAGCATGGCTATAAGGTGACTAAGCACATTTATGCTATGTCACATATAGATTTGCCTCGGTGGCTCGAGAGGTCTCACTTGATGGACAAATGGAGCAAAGACTCAAATTGGATGGGATTCATAGGAGTTAGTGGTGATAATGAGTCTAGACGAATCGGGCGAAGAGATATAGTCGTGGTCTGGCGTGGCACAGTGTCACCATCAGAGTGGTACAAGGATTTTCAAAGGAAGTTAGACCCAATTGGGCATGGGGAAGCAAAAGTGGAACATGGGTTTCTTAGCATTTACAAATCTAAAAGTGAATCAACTAGGTACAACAAGTCTAGTGCCTCAGAACAAGTTATGAAAGAGGTGAAGAGGCTAGTGCAATTCTACAATGCAAGAGGTGAAGAAGTGAGCCTTACAATCACTGGACATAGCCTAGGAGGTTCATTGGCTCTCCTCACTGCTTATGAAGTTGCTTCCTATTTCCCTGGCCTTCATGTTAACGTTATATCCTTTGGTGCGCCTAGGGTTGGGAACATAGCTTTTCGAGATGAGTTGCACCAAATGGGAGTAAAAACACTGCGTGTTGTAGCTAAGCAAGATTTAGTCCCTCGCATGCCTGGGCTTGTTTTCAACGAAAGCCTACAGAAGTTTGATGACATAACCGGAACACTAGACTGGGTTTACACACATGTTGGAGCTGAATTGAAGCTTGATGTATGGTCTTCTCGTTATCTCAAACGTGAATTTAACGTCTTAGGCTTCCATATGCTCGAGACTTACCTTCATCTAGTAGATGGGTTCCACAGTAAAACCTCAACATTTAGGTCTGATGCTAGAAGGGACATTGCTTTAGTGAACAAGACCTGTGACATGCTTGTGGATGAATTGAGGATTCCTCATTTTTGGTACCAACAGGCCAACAAGGGACTAGAATGCAATGAACATGGCAGGTGGGTTAAACCCAAAAGAGACCCAAAAGACATACCTTCGCCTACTAGTGAAACACACACCCATGTATTTGAGATGTAGGAGAATTATGGACTTATACCATTGTTTAGTTTATAGACACAAAACTTTGTTATTCAAATTGTGGGTAGTGTAATTTTTTTTGAGTAAATAGATAAAATAGTTAAATTTACTATGAAAAATTTTCATAGCCAACATTGGCCAAACAGCTAGCACCCATCAAGGATGCACAAAAAAAAGAAGAAAAAAAAGCCAATTTGGTAGGAGTACTAATTCCTTGGTCAGTACTTCAACGGATTGAGTTCGTACATCATTCCAACCACAAAAGCAAATAATGTTATATTAGGTGCAGACATAAAGATTAGTAGTTATTTGATATTTTTTTTTTCAGGGACTTAGTTGTCATTTTGACTATTTATTCATTTTAAGGTTTGTGCTCTCTCTCTCTCTCTCTTTATATATATATATATAGGGGATACGGTATTTTTTTTGGTAGATTTTAATTATTATTGAATGCTAATATTACTTTCTTCTCAAATTTTTTGTCTTTCTCATCTTTTTCTTCTTCTGTTCTTATTTCTAATTCTTCACTTCTTAGTCTACAGCAATTTGGTATCAAAGACCAACTTCGATTCGTATAAATCACAAAAAAAAAAAAAAAAAAAATTTATCGTGCGCACTGTTCATCGTGAATGTTCACTATTCACTGGTCATCGTGACTTTTTTGCACTGTTCTTCGTCCAAATTTGTTCCTAATCACAACCAGAAATAATCATCATTGTTCCGATTAGTATTTTCGCGAACCAGTAGAGTAAATCGGAGACCCTCGTTGGGTTTATTGTTTGTTAGTAATCGCCGACGACCTTCAGAGTTGTTGCTGCTATTTTTTCATCGTCATCATGGTCGCTGTGCGTCGCTGAAGATTGAACAAAGTCTTTGTTATGTGCTGCAACTATTCGTGAAGAAGGAAGTAGCAGCCTCATGTTCGCAGAAAGTCCATCGTTAAGGAAGAAGACATTGAGTTTTAACCCTTTCACCCTAGAAAATTTTAGAATTATAGGAACATCCCCAAAAGTCTAGAAAATTATAGAATCACCCCTATAATTTCAAGAAATTTGCAAAAATACCATTCAGAAGTTCCAAAATTATAGAAACCACCCTAATAGATTCAAAAAATTATAGAAATATCACCCAAAAAGTTCCAAAAATTATAAAAATACCCTAGAAAGTTATGAAATTTGGAGGATCATCCTTTAAATTGTCTGGTAGCCTCTTTGAGTTGTATCTAACACCAGGTACGAGTTCTCTTCATTGAGAATTGGTGACTAGTATTTATATTTGTTGATAAGTCAAAAAAAAAAAACCAAATCTTACCTAAACTTTCTTTGTTTGTTTTTCCCACACACCACCTTTATAATTTAGCTTGTCCAATTCCTTGCTAAACTCATTGTTGCTTGTCTAACGTTTATTTGAGTCTCTTCACAATAAGCTTGTTCTCGTGTGTGACCATTTGCATTGACTTATAGATTTTATTACTTGGTTTAATTTTTTGTCTAGTTGGCATTTTACATTAGCCCAAACTTTACATCACATTCACTATGACCCTTCAAGAGCTTTCAGAGTCCCATACTGCACTAAAACAAAAAATTGAGACCTTCACTATTGATATAACTGATACTAAACAATCAGTCGACTTGTTACGTGAGAAAGTTAAAGGAATGGGGCAACAATTTTCTCAAGTTACTACTCAACTAGCCCAATTGACTAAGTTTATTGAAATACGACCAATAGAGTACGACTATGGTGAGTCACCAGTTTTAACTAAGTTCAGACAGACACGCCATGTTAGGCACCTGCCTCTCTCGATAGATCCTACTAACTCCTGTCAAGGTGTCCTACCCACTCTGTAGGTAGCTCAGGGGAGCCGAGTTTAGTGTCCAGATAGGAGGCCACCTCCTAATATCATTTTTGGATGAAACGTAGGTCGTAGGAATTTTCAGGAGGATTCCGTTGAGGTAGTTATGTCTGACTATTTAGTATAGGGTGATATGGATGGTTATCATGAGCCCTTCTGACCACGTGTCAGATACCATAGGCATGCCCCTTCGCATTACCATAATCCTCGACATAGGCATTTACATGAAGAATCTAGGGATATCACACAAAAAGTCAAAGTGGATGCCCTTAGTTTTGATGGTAGGTTAGATCTTGTTGGTTTCTTAGATTGGTTGAATGAAATTGACGACTATTTTGATTGGTATAATATGTCTGACCACCATCGGGTTCGTTTTTCCAAAATAAAACTCGTTGGTTCGGGTAAGAGATATTGGCAGGGAGTCCAACGAGACCAAGAACGCTTAGAGGGACAATCAATTACTTTATGGGCTGAGATGAAACAAAGATTGCGAGATAAATATCTCCCTAGTTACTATAAACACCAACTCTTGGACAAGTGGATAAACTTGCGTCAATTGACCTTGAGTGTGACAGATTACCTAGCTAGATTTGAAGAGTTCTTTATGAGATGTGACATAAAGGAAGAGCCTTGGGCAACAACTATAAAATTTATTAATGGTTTGAGACTTGAGATTAAGAGAGAGATTAACTTATACTCTTCTGAAACAGTTGAGGAAGCATATTATAGAGCCTTAGAGATTGAAAAATATCTTTGGCCACCCTTTCAGCGTCATGTGCCTTCTCAAACTGGAAAGTCTCAACTGTTGAGGTCAGTCCCATTTGATAAGTCTTGAGGCATTCCCCAGTCAGGGCTTGTCATATCTAGGGGTAACATTTACCCCAACTCGAGAGGTAATGCCACTACGGGTTAAGATTCTGCACTCATGGGTTCTCGCCATGATAGTTCTTCTATAGAGTGTCACCGTTGTCATGGCAAGGGTCATATTGCTTCACAGTGCCCTCAGCGTATCTTGACCATTTACCAGGGGTTAAGGAATTCATTTCACGGAGAGGATGTTGACTAAGACGTTGATCCTTTAGATGAGGAACCGCTAGATTTATTAGATGAAAGTGAGGAAGAATGGTAGAATGATGACACCCGTGTCAGTGTGATGAGATGCATCTTATCCACCCTGTTGTCCAAATTTGGTATTGACAATTTACATGCAAGTATACACAATCAACAAGTAATAAAGTGATAAGTAGAGTATCGTTCTCACGGAGAAATATTGCTAATAATATCTAAGTACTAACTTTATATCAATTCAATTTTATCTAAACAATTAGAATTAAACTATGGAATGACTAATTTAAAACTGAACATATATTTAATAATCAAGGGTTGAATTTACCGGGTAAAAGAACTTAAGATTACAACTTCCCCTAATGCTTCGTATAAATCTTTCTAACTCTCTTTCCAGTTAATTGATCAAAATAAGTTGTTAACTGAGAACTCAAAGTTATTTATCAAATCTCTTCTGATAGTTAGATAAAATTATCTATCCCAATTAAATTACTATATTCTTATGCAAAATAAGTTGGAATAGATTCATTAAGTTCAAACTCTCATAAAAGTTACACACGACATATAGGTATATTCCTATCCTATACACATACCCAACAATTCAATCCTAAGAAGAATTAACCAGAAGTATGTCATCATATTCAGATCTAAACCTAGAATTCATCTCCCAATTTTATCTAGGTTATCAAACTAATTGTTGGTCACACAATCATATATTAATCACAAAATATGACAAACAACTCATATAAGATTAATAAGAACTAGAAACGAGAGTAGATTAATTTAACTAGACATAGGTTTCGTTGCAATCTTAATAAAGATTTAGTTCATAATGTAATTGAAAGACATCATTCTAAAATTAAACAACATCTTAGAAAATCAAGAAATAAAAGTAAGAGAAAAAAATGAAAACTTAGGTGCAAGTTTCAATTCTTCTCTAGCCTTCAAGACCAATCTTCTTCGTGTTGATTTCTTCGATTCTTGTCTTCAATTTTCTTCCAATTGCTTGGTCTTTCTCCAATGTTTTCAGCCCCCAAAAGTTAGAATATTTCATCCCCACACAAACCCTAGCATATATATAGCCTTAGGGTTAAATTTTTGGGCCCAAAACAAGTCANTGCTCTTTCTCTAATGTTTTCAGCCCCCAAAATTCAGAATATCCTATCCCCACACAAACCCTAGCATATATATAGCTTTAGAGTCCACTTTCGGGTCAAAACAAGTTAAAATTTGCGTCACGAACCAACACAAGCGCCTAGGCGCTTGAAAGGCACTGGAAAAGTGCTGTATGGACAGAATGTTGGGGCCTAGGCGCTAGAAATAGCTCCTAGGCACTAGAAATGGCGCCTAGGCGCGCCCCCCTCTGCAGGAATGCTCCGGACCAGTTTTCGTAGAATCGTCATAACTTCTGATACAACTGTCCGATTGAACTGCAATTTTGCAACAAGATAGAACACATCCAAATTTACAACTTTCATGTTTTACACTTTGTTATATTCGAAGTGAGTCATGTTTAAAAATGAGGAAAACCGAGGTACTGGTACAAAATAGTGTGGGTGTTGATGCCTATGTTACCAAACACTAATACCTCCTTGATTTCTTTCACTTTTAAGCCTCCAAATCCTCATGGAATGTGTCCATCTCTTCACCACTTATCCACACTTAGTTGCAAGGCTCTAAAACCCGTTATTTACGCTATAATTACTCGATTATAATGCCCTTTAGTTTCCTCTTTAAAAATCTAACATTTAGGCTCCAATTTTGACCTTGTTTCCTCCCAATTGATCATGATTCCTTTCAAATGATCATCCCTATAAAATAACATCAAAAAACACAAAACAAATAAAAATGAACATAAAATAATTAAAAAATTGTAATTTCATTAAGCCGAAAGTACTCAATTCGTAGGTATAAAACTCACTCATCAAATACCTCCAAACTTGACTCTTTGCTGGTGCTCAAGCAAAATACTAAGAACAAAAACTATAAAAATTAATCAACCAACTACTCAAACAATNCTCCAAACTTGACTCTTTGCTTGTGCTCAAGCAAAATACTAAGAACAAAAACTAGAAAAATTAATCAACCAACTACTCAAACAATGGATCAATATGAATATGAATAATGGCCCCAAAAATTAATACAAATAATAATTCACGGGAACTTCAAAACAGTGCAAAGTCTATCAATTTAACATNGTCCCAAAAATTATTACAAATAATAATTCACGGGAACTTCAAAACAGTGCAAAGTCTATCAATTTAACATACTCCTTAATTTTACCTCCGGTCATAACCCTTTAAATACATGGACATATCTGGAATATCAAGCTAGTCATCACCCAAATGCATTTACGTAATCAAATACCTCATAGGAGATACTCAATATCAACTCTATAAACTTATGTTTCACATCAACCTCCACTCATTAAGGCAAACATATAAATAGAAGGTCTAAAGATTTTTTTCTCTCACTCTTTTTTTTTCTTTTCGTTTGGTGAGTGCATTTTATGCTCCATCTCACCTTCTATTGAGCGAGTGCGTTTTACGCTCCATCTCACCTTTTCTTGAACGAGTGCGTTTTATACTCCATCTCGTTCTCTACATATGTTTATGAGTGAGTGCGTTTTATGCTCCATCTCTACTCACCACATGCCCTTTTCTTATTTTTTTTTTCTATATATATTTTTTTCATCTAACTCATGAAAGATAAAATCAAAATAATGTTCAAACACTCTTTTCTCTCTCTCTCTCTCTCTCTCTCTCTCTCNTTTTCTATATATTTTTTTTTCATCTAACTCATGAAAGATAAAATCAAAATAATGTTCAAACACTCTTTTTCTCTCTCTCTCTCTCTCTCTCTCTCTCTCTCTCTTTTAAATTTAAACTAACCCATCATAACCAATATTTCCCCCAAACTTATCTGAATACCTCCATTCGCTTTGAATGATGCTTAAATAAGTTTTCTAAAGTTTCAATGATATCTCCCATAAGCATTTAACCAAATAAATTCTCTAAATAATAACTAACCAAACAGATGGATATGTGCTCATGAATGAAAAGATCACAAATAGTGTAAAACCAACTAGTATGTCAAACTACAGACTCAACATGTTCATCAATTTTTCTTAAATTGACAATTAATTCCATTCATGATTGGTCATGACCAAATTCAATCAACCCATTGCTCAAGTCGTACTAATAAAAACATGTTATTTAAGTGCAAAACATGCTATCTAAATGCATACCTAATAATGCAAATGCAAATATTAAAAAACACCCCCAAACTTAAACTAAACATTGCCCTCAATGTATAAAGTAGAAAAAATTAGGACAGAGGACTTTCCTGAGACTTCGCTAGGTGGCATCATCGTCATTAGCGTCTTCATCGTCCGCTGAGTCGGGAGTGTATTCAGAAAACATAGGTGGGCTATTCTTGGCTCCTAGTAGGGTTTTGTGTGTGCTCCAACTTTATGTTCAATCCTTGGGACCTGCAAGTAATTGACATANCACTAGGTGACATCATCGTCATTAGCGTCTTCATCGTCCGCTGAGTCGGGAGTGTATTCAGGAAACATAGGTGGGCTGTTCTTGGCTCCTAGTAGGGCTTTGTGTGTGCTCCAACTTTATGTTCAATCCTTGGGACCTGCAAGTAATTGACATACGAATTAAAATGCACTAAATAACTTAACTAACTACATTCTTTCTATATAAAAAAAACTAAATCAAAATAAAATGAAATAAAACTTAGAAACTAAAATTTGGGTTGCCTCCCAATTAACGCTTGCTTTATAGTCTTCAGCCTGATTACTTCCTGTTTCATCCCCGGTCAACAAGGGTAATTGAGGTCTTTTCATGATCAATGTTGTCAACCCAATATTGCTTCAGTCTTTGTCTGTTCACCTTGAAAGTTCTTTTTGAGTTTGTTTCCTCAACTACGACTACTCCATGCGAGAACACCTTCTCTTTATATAGCTTGTCGTTCTCAAGAGGATCTGAAATACTACTTCCTACTAATACCCCATTCACTGAATCTTCTACCAAATCAACCCGAAAATATTCTTCCGGTTCCTTTGAAAATTTCATAGCCGAAAATACATTGAATGTAACCTCTTGATCTTGGACTCGCATAGTTAGCTCACCTTTTTGTACATCGATAAGTGTTCTCCCATTTGCTAAGAATGGTCGCCCAAGAATAATAGGTATTTCTCTATCTTTCTCACAATCTAAGACTATGAAATCAGCTAGAAAAATGAGNTATTCTCCCCTTTGCTAAGAATGGTCGCCCAAGAATAATAGGTATTTCTCTATCTTTCTCACAATNTCGTCCCGAAACGATTCATTAAGTCCCGGATTAAGTTTAAATTAATTTTATTTGAAATTTTATTCAATTCTAAGGAAATTTTAAAAAACTCATTTTTGGGAACCTTTAAAATGTCATTTGTCATGCAGTCGTCTCGAACGACGTGTAAAAATTCGACTATCTTGGAATTCGACGAAATTTGACAGGGTGAGTAGATTTTGTGATACGAATCCAACAACANATCTCGAACGACGTGTAAAAATTCGACTATCTCGGAATTCGACGAAATTTGACAGGGTGACTAGATTTTGTGATACGAATCCAACAGCGAACTCTGTTTCCTCATCCGATGTCTAGAACATGAGTATTTTAAATACGGATTATAGTGACAATTTACCATTTTGCCATTTTTCAGAAAAAAATCAAATTTACCCGAGTTTTACACCATCTCTACTCCCCACATGCCCATTTTCTGGTCTCTTGTCTTCCTATTTTTTTTCCTTTTAACTCATGAAGGATCAAATCAAAATAATTTTCAAAAAAAATCTTTTTTTCTTCTTTCTCTTTTTTTTTTATAGTAACCCATCATAACCAATATTTTCCCCAAACTTATATGAATACCTCAATTCGCTTNCTCAAATTGCTCACCATATAGATAGTGGCGTCAATCCTTCAATGCAAAGACAATGACCGCCAACTCCATGTCATGTGTGGGGTAATTCCGCTCATGATTCTTTAACTACCGAGAACCATAAGCCACCACTCTTCCGTACTACATCAAAACGCAACCAAGTCCGTCCTTGGAGGCATCACAATACACTGTGTATCTCTGTCCCCTCTTTGGAACTATAAGAATAGGAGCTGAAGTAAGCCTCCCTTTCAACTCTTGGAATGCCTTCTAGCACGAATCATCCTACAGAAAATTGACCTCCTTCAGGGTCAACCTCATCATAGGTGCAGCTAATCAGGAGAAGTCCTCGATGAACCTTCAATAGTACCCTGCCAATCCCAAGAAACTGCGTATCTCAAAGACTGACTTCAGCCTCTCCCAATTCATGACTGCCTCAACTTTCTTTGGGTCTACGGATACCCCCGAAGCTGACATGACGTGTCCCAAAAATTTCACCTCAGTAAGCCAAAATTCACATTTGTTGAACTTGGCATACAACTAATGATTTCTCAAAGCCTAGAGAACAACCCTCAAGTGACCCTCATGCTCCTCCTTAGACTTGGAGTAGATCAAGATGTCGTCAACAAAGACCACGACGAACTAATCAAGATAGGGTTGAAACACCCTATGTATGAGATCCATAAATGCCGTCGGGGTTTTCGTCAATCCAAAGGGCATCACTGTGAACTCAAAATGCCCATACCACATTTTGAATGCCGTCTTAGGGATATTAGCCTCCCACATCCTCAACTGATAGTAACCTGTGCAGAAATCTATCTTGGAGTAGACCCGCGCTCCCCTCAACTGATCAAATATATCACAATCCTCGATAAAATGGTACCTATTCTTAATGGTAACCCGGTTCAATTGCCGATAATCTATACACAACCGAAAGGTCTTATCCTTCTTCTTGGCAAACAACACCAGAGCGTCCTAAGGTGAAGTGCTCGGTCTAATAAACCCCTTGTCCAACAACTCATGTAAGTGAACCTTCAGTTCTTACAACTCAACTGGCGCCATTCTATGCGGAGTCATAGAAATAGGAGAAGTACCAGGATATAACTCAATGTTGAAGTCTACATCCCTATGGGGAGGTAATCCCAGTAATTCGTCCAAAAAGACGTCCTCATACTCGCACACAACCCAAGGTAGACCTAACTCCTGTCTCACCTCATCTTCTAAGGTAAGGTTCACAAGCCAACCCCATCAACTGCCCATGCCATCTAGAGTCGTACACGGCTTGAGGTGAAGCATCACGCTTTTCTCTTAGAACTTGAAACAAACAATGTTCGATGTGTAGGCAGTTATCCATTTTCTATCACAATCAATGACAACCCGATGTGCCGCCAACCAATCCATTCCAAAGATCACATCAAACTCTGATATGTCCATGACCCTAAGGTCCACGGTGAGTAAGACCCTCGACATCTCTAACTCACAGTCCTGACATATTTGATCAATTCTCACCCTAGCTCCTAGGGGAGAACTCACATGCAGTGACTTTTCCAAGGTCTCAACCTCTAAGCCCAAGTCTTTCACACATGATGTAGCAATAAAAGAATGTAATGCACCAGAATTAAATAACACTCTAGCCCATAGCCCATAAGCGAAAGAGTAGGAATGTACCCTGTATCACCAACGGATCTGTCGGCTCAGTCTGTGGCACTATGGCGTAGACACGCCCCTAGGTTCTCGAAGTCCCGGCTTGTGAGCCCTGGCCTCGACCTCGACCTCGACCAATGCCCTGGCCCATCTGGCCTGATTGCGGAGTCCCTGCTCATGAAGTAGTAGGGGCCTGTATAGCACCTTGAAACTGATACTAGCTCCCCTAGCCCATGGTGGGGTAGGGAGGAATGTACTATGTCTATGGTTGCCCCACTGAAGACTAGGATTGAAATGTCCCAGAGCTTTGGGATCCTTGCCGCTTAGGACAATCCCCCTCATATGCCCTAGTTGATTGCAATGATAGCAAGTCCTTTGGCCTGCCTGATAGGAGGTCTCCGATTTCTCCCACATTGGGAGGGTTGACCTTGGCCTTGGCCTTGAGAGCTATGACCCTGTCCCTGGAACCCTTGAGGAGTAAAAGTCCACTATTTTTTCCCCGAACTAGAAGAAGAGGATTGGCCCTCCTTCTTCTTATCTTTTACACCCGCCTCCCGGATGTTCTGTGCATCTTCTACCTCCCTCTCAATGGTCATAGCTGTGGTAACCATCGAGTCCAACTCTTGTAGAAGAAGCCCCACAATCTTATCCTGGATGGACAACTTTAAACCATCCACGAACTTCCTCACCTTGGCCAAGTCTGTGGCCATATAATCATCGACGAAACATGCTAATTTTGTGAACTTAGCCACGTATTTCAACACCGACATCGTTCCTTGTCTCAAGTCTAAAAACTCCTGGGCCTTTGCATGTCTAGCAGCCATTGGGAAGTACTTTCCTATGAAGAGCTCTTTGAACTCTACCCAAGTCATAGCCTCCAAGTTCTTGGAGTCCTTCACCCAATCCCACCACAATTGGGATTCCCCCTCTAGCTGGAATGTTGCTAGGGTTATCTTGGAGGTGTCAAAGGTGATCTCTATAGCCTTCAATACCTTATCGACTTGCCGGAATCAATGGTCAGCCACCATAGGATCCGTCCCTCCCCTAAAGATTGGAGGCTGATGTGCCTTGAACTTCTGGAGGTTGCTTGAGCCTCCCTGTCCTCCACTTGCACTAGTCTATGTAATGGTGGCAGCCGTAGCACTAGCCTGTGCTATGGTAGCAGCCGTCGTACCAATAACCTCAACTAAGGCTTGTTGGTCAAAAGCCGGTGCTGGTTGGTTATTGTTCCGTCCACTCCGACGTCCCCTTCCTCTAGTTGCCATTTACACACATGTCAAATGGCAATAAAACATTCACATAACATCACAAGGTAGGGATCAAACTTGAAACATTGAGATTTATCTCCTTGTTTCCCTAGTAGAGTCTATACTACCCACTAGTAAACATTTATACCTTGAACTATCCCGTTCATTTTTTTTTCGACCCCTAAGGTGATGTTTTCTAACCCTAGTATCTCTTTCCATATACATTTTACCATGTATATAATGCACGTAATCACATAGTACGTAATCATGTAGCAAAATGTAAGCACATAACATGAAACATACAATGCATGCAATGGTCTAGACCCAATGCCCATCAAGCCCTAGGTAATTCGTATACCTATGCTCTGGTACCAAGCTGTGACACCCCAAAAATAGGGGGTCCTTTATTAACCGTTGACCACCCGTCAACCCGCGAAAATTCCCGTGATTGTTGCCCACTCCGGCATCACATCAATAATATTCCTTTGTCCGGGATTATAACTCACACATGTAACTCATGTTCCTTTAATCATTTAATATCATCGAGTTTCAATATACCCCCAATGTATCTCATTTAAGGTCCATTTGTGTCATTGGAACCAAAAAAACACATAGCCCAAAAGCATGGTAATGCATTCTTAAAATTTTAGATTTTTGGAAAACCTTCCGAAACATTCTCTCAACCTTCCGGAAGATCGAGCATACTAGAACCCTACCTTTAAGAAAGATGTGTCGACCTTCCGAAAGATGTGTTAAACCTTACGGTAGGTTTTACACACTAGATTCCCTCATTTTAGAAAAATGTGAAGACCTTCTGAAAGGTTAGAATCGACCTTCTGGAAGGTTTCACCCACTGTTTAATAGTTTTTTCCTTGTCTTTGTCCAAACCTTCCAGAAGGTTTGTTTCAACCTTCCGAAAGGTTTTGCCTAGAATTGTCTATTTCACCCATTTATCATTTCCAATTCATCCAAAATATTTTCAAACTCATTCCTAACATGTAAATTATAGTTTTCTACATTATACATGATCCATACAAGTGCTATCATATTTGATTCATAAATTTACATGTCAAAACGTAGTTTTTAACAAAAGTTTTACAAAATTTCATTTCAAAAGGCACAAGTCGGCTCTTCTTCACCCTCGAGGTCTCGATTGAGTGTCATCCACCGGAATATACCCCGCACCTCAAATGTGTTCCCGTATAGGGTGGGCCAATGCCCAGTAAAATATTTCCTATAGAGGCTATTCCCTAACCTAAGTGCACATGCAATGTTCACATGTAACATTTTCCAACAACAATCATTCCAACCAAGATTTAAGCAAATCAACATTGGAATTTAACATGTCATGCCATAAAATGAAATGATACCATTCATGCAATTTATCGGAGCCCTTCCCGGCTCCACAACACATACAATACCAATGTGTATAAAACTGAGCATTTCTAGCTCCGACCATTTACCTTCACCCTATGCTATGCAGTGAGTATCAAAACAGGCTTTCCAAGCCCCCGCCATTTGTGTTACACACCCAATGGCTATTTAAAATCTCTGGGTCTTTCTTGGGATGGGTATTTATGGACTTACACCAACGGTCACCCAACCGACACAGAATTTATGGATTCCCATCAACGGTTCCACGTACACCAACACACTTTATGGGCTCTTATACCAACAGAAGTGCGTATCCGAACACCAGGCCTCTGACCCAAGGGATAGTCTAGCCCTTCTTGCTAACCCCGACCCAATTCTTTTTCATGTAACCGTGCGACTCAGTTGGATATTCAATCCAACTTTCTCGAGCCCACCCATCATCCACCTATGTGGTGTTTGATGCCAACCATGCACCTACACCTATAAAATGCGATGTCTCCATGCACATGCAATGTAATGCACCATTGCTATTTCAATGTTATGCCAACGTTTAAGGAATGCCATATGAGCAACTTTAACCACATGTATACATATATCATGCAATTTATCACCAATTTCATCTCAATGTCAACATATCAATGAGCATACGTCAACACTTCATTTCCAACAATAACTCACAAGCATGTTATTTCCTCATATATATCCCAATAACACACTTTGTTCACGAAGGCATAATTAAAACACATAGCATGCCCACATAATACCAAGTTCCATAGAATTACAAGTAATTACCACATACCAATTCTAAGCTAGGAATTTAATTTAATTAGGTCAATTTCTCATACCCAATTCACCAAATCAATCAATTCCATCAACTCCACATCTATAGAAAAGTGATATATATCTCTATCAACCTATCCATTGCATAAAACACTCTAAGTTGTAAAATAAACCCGAGTAGGAAGGAACCTTACCTCTTGAAGCATGAACCGACGATAGAACCTTCAAGAATATCCCCCAAGTCCAAAATCTTGATTTTCCAAAATCCCGCCCTTGTAATCTTTGGTGAAACCCATTGTTTTTGGTATAGACGCGTGGTCTTCGATGAGATGAGCAACTTTAATTCTTGGCCCGTGTGGATTTGAGCTTCGTAGCTTCCTAGATCGTAGAGAAAAGGTGAAGAACTTCTCTTTTTTGTCTCTTCTTTTCTCATGTTAAACCGGCTAAAAAAATGAGGGAAAAATCAAAAATTTTCCCCTATTTATACCCTTTATTTGCTTGGCTCACAAAGTGCCACATGACCCTATTTTTTCGGATCCGTTTTCGCCCCGAAATGATTAAATTTCGTCCCGATTTAAGTTCAAAATAGTTTTTGTTTTAACTTACCTTAAATAATTTTCTAAACTTTGAAATTTTATCAAAAATCTCATTTCTGGGTCACTCGAGACTCGACCACCTCATAAAATGTAAAAAATTTGACTATCTCAAAATTCAATAAAATTTGACAGGGTAACTAGATTTCGCGAGACAAATCCAACGGTGAGGTTCGTTTCATCATCTCAGATCTAGAAAAATTCATGTTTCAACATGTACTGTAGCGACAATTTACTGTTTTGCCCTTTTTGTAAAAAGTTTAAATTTACCGGGTTTTACAAACACAACATTGCATGTCTCTCTACACTTGGGAAGAACTTTTGCACACACACACGTTTTTGTTCACACATGATTTTTCCTATTTCTTGCATTCGAACCCAAGGGAGAGTGACACTCACCAACTCGTATAAGTCATATACACACAATCCGGGCTCATGTTTGGAGATTAGAAAAAACCATCAAGCACTCTACTTGTTCTAGGAAGAAGCCATACTCCTTCTATTTGAGGTGTCTAGTTTTCTTTATCTTTACAGGAATCCACTAATGTTTATAGACTTTTGACAGGCAGAAAGGACTCCTCCTTGTGGGAGAGTCTTTTGAATTTAAAAGCTTGGTAAGGGGCAAAGACTCCTTTGAATTAAGGTGTGTCTGCCTTTTAACTATTCATCCCCTCTAGTTGTGTTGTTAAATTGATAACCTAGTATTCAGAATTCAAAAATTGGCTCAAAATATGGATGTGTGCATTTAAGGGTTCGGATATCGTAGAGCCGAGTTGTGGTTAGGAAATTTTTAGAGGATTTCTGGGGATGTTTTAATTTATTTATTTTTTCAAACAAATCAACAATTTATTTAATTGCTCAAAAAGTATTACAATGGAATAAAAAGCAAACAAACCATGCCTTAACAAAATTTTAACCCAAAATGAATTAAAAGAAGCCAAAAGACTTTACAAAAGAATCAAAATTAAATTCCTCATAAAAGGCAGCCTAAGTTATTGAACCAGCAACATCAATCATCTCCCTTAGATCACAGAAAAAGGCAGCATTACCCTTTGTCATCAGAAACCTGCACCTTCTTCAATCACAGAACAGGCATCTGCCTTAAATCTTGTAATATAGTCATACCCATAGTAGAAGGTAAAACCAGATTCTTAGAAAAATCAACAAAACACCTATCATGAACTANCAGGGTAACTAGATTTCGCGAGACAAATCCAACGGTGAGGTTCGTTTCATCATCTCAGATCTAGAAAAATTCATGTTTCAACATGTACTGTAGCGACAATTTACTGTTTTGCCCTTTTTGTAAAAAGTTTAAATTTACCGGGTTTTACAAACACAACATTGCATGTCTCTCTACACTTGGGAAGAACTTTTGCACACACACGTTTTTGTTCACACATGATTTTTCCTATTTCTTGCATTCGAACCCAAGGGAGAGTGACACTCACCAACTCGTATAAGTCATATACACACAATCCGGGCTCATGTTTGGAGATTAGAAAAAACCATCAAGCACTCTACTTGTTCTAGGAAGAAGCCATACTCCTTCTATTTGAGGTGTCTAGTTTTCTTTATCTTTACAGGAATCCACTAATGTTTATAGACTTTTGACAGGCAGAAAGGACTCCTCCTTGTGGGAGAGTCTTTTGAATTTAAAAGCTTGGTAAGGGGCAAAGACTCCTTTGAATTAAGGTGTGTCTGCCTTTTAACTATTCATCCCCTCTAGTTGTGTTGTTAAATTGATAACCTAGTATTAAGAATTCAAAAATTGGCTCAAAATCTGGATGTGTGCATTTAAGGGTTCGGATATCGTAGAGCCGAGTTGTGGTTAGGAAATTTTTAGAGGATTTCTGGGGATGTTTTAATTTATTTATTTTTTCAAACAAATCAAAAATTTATTTAATTGCTCAAAAAGTATTACAATGGAATAAAAAGCAAACAAACCATGCCTTAACAAAATTTTAACCCAAAATGAATTAAAAGAAGCCAAAAGACTTTACAAAAGAATCAAAATTAAATTCCTCATAAAAGGCAGCCTAAGTTATTGAACCAGCAACATCAATCATCTCCCTTAGATCACAGAAAAAGGCAGCATTACCCTTTGTCATCAGAAACCTGCACCTTCTTCAATCGCAAAACAGGCATCTGCCTTAAATCTTGTAATATAGTCATACCCATAGCAGAAGGTAAAACCAGATTCTTATAAAAATCAACAAAACACCTATCATGAACTGCCTGATTTGCCAAATGATTAGCTACCATATTGGGTTCTCTACAAACATGCCTCAACTCAAAATCCACCATCCGCAAAAGCTCTTGAATTTGCCTCAAAATAGTCATCAAAGCCCATGGATAGCTGTTGTCCAAATTCGATATTGACAATTTATGTGCAAGTATACACGATCAACAAGTAATAAAGTGATAAGTAGAGTATCGTTCCCACAGAAAAATATTGCTAATAATATCCAAGTACTAACTTTATATCAATTCAATTTTATTTAAACAATTGGAATTGACTAAGAAATCACTACTTTAAAACTAAATCTAAACTTAATAATCAAGGGTTGAATTTACCGGATAAAAAAAGTTAAGATTACAAATTCCCCTAATGTTTCGTATAAACCTTTCTAACTCTCTTTCCAGTCAATTGATCAAACTAAGTTGTTAACTGAGAGCTCAAAGTTATTTATCAAACCTCTTCTGATAGCTAGATAAAATTATCTACCCCAATTAAATTACTATATTCCTATGCAAAATAAGTTGGAATAGATTCATTAAGTTTAAACTCTCACAAAAGTTACACACGACATAGAGGTATATTCATATCCTATACACAAACTAAGTTATTCAATCCTAACAAGAATTAACCAGACGCATGTCATCATATTCGAATCTATCCCTAGAATTCATCTCCCAATTTCATGTAAGGAATCAAATTAATTGTTGGCCACACAATCATACATCAATCACAAAATATGACAAACAACTCATATAAGATTAATAAGAACTAGAAACGAGAGTAGATTAATTTAACTAGACATATGTTTCGTTGCAATCTTAATAAAGATTTAGTTTNGAAACGAGAGTAGATTAATTTAACTAGACATATGTTTCGTTGCAATCTTAATAAAGATTTAGTTTATAATGTAAATGAAAGACATCATTCTAAAATTAAACAACATCTTAGAAAATCAAGAAATAAAAGTAAGAGAAAAGAATGAAAACTTAGGTGCAATCTTCAATCCTTCTCTAGCCTTCAGGAACAATCTTCTTCGTGTTGATTTCTTCTATTCTTGCCTTCAATTTTTTTTCCAATTTCTTGCTCTTTCTCCAATGTTTTCAGCCCCCAAAAGTCAGAATATCCTATCCCCACACAAACCCTAGCATATATGTAGCTTTAGAGCCCACTTTCGGGTCAAAACAAGTCAAAATTTGCGTCACGGACCAACACAAGTGCCTAGGCACTTGAAAGGCATNCTTGCCTTCAATTTTTTTTCCAATTTCTTGCTCTTTCTCCAATGTTTTCAGCCCCCAAAAGTCAGAATATCCTATCCCCACACAAACCCTAGCATATATGTAGCTTTAGAGCCCACTTTTGGGTCAAAACAAGTCAAAATTTGCTTCACGGACCAACACAAGCGCCTAGGCACTTGAAAGGCACTGGAAAAGCGCTGTATGGACAGAATGTTGGGGCCTAGGCACTAGAAATGGTGCCTAGGCGCCCCCCCTCTATAGGAATACTCCAGACCAATGTTCGTAGAATCGTCATAACTTTTGATACAACTGTCTGATTGAGCTGAAATTTTGCAAAAAGATAGAAGACATCTAGATTTACAAATTTCATGTTTTACACATTGTTAGATTCGAAGTGGGTCATGTTTAAAAATGCAAAAAACCGAGGTACTAGTACAAAATAGTGTGGGTGTTGATGCCTATGTTACCAAACACCAATACCTCCTTGATTTCTTTCACTTTTAAGCTTTCAAATCTTCATGGAATGTGTCCATATCTTCACCACTTATCCACACTTAGTTGCAAGGCTTTAAAATCCATTATTTATGCTATAATTACTTCATTATAATGCCCTTTAGCTTCCTTTTTAAAAATCTAAAACTTGGGCTCCAATTTTGACCTTGTTTCTTCCCAGTTGATCATGATTCCTTCTAAATGATCATCCCTATAAAATAACATCAAAATATAAAAAACAAATAAAAATGAACATAAAATAATTGAAAACTTACAATTTCATTAAGCCAACAGTATTGAATTCATAGGTAGAAAACCAACTCATCACACCCTTCAGGCACAGAAGCATGGAAACACACTAGCATTTTCTATACTTTAGTCCAATGCGGGGGTCAAGTTTGCAAGGTCATCATTGATGGGGGAAGTTCATTGAATGTTATCTTTAAGTCAGCTGTAGCTCTATTGTAGCTTAAGCCAGAGTTACACCCACAACCTTAAAGGTTGCATGGGTTGACAAGACCTCCTTGCCAATCTTGTAGAGATTTTTGGTCCCTATTCAGTTGGGTGACTATTTAGATCATATATGATGTGATTTCTTACCCATGGATGTCGTTCTTGTATTGTTAGGTCGACTGTGGTTTTTTGATCTAGATGTTACAAACTATGGGAGGGACAATACCTATGTTTTTAAGCACAAAGAGAAAGCCATCAAGTTAAAACCTGAAAAACCCTCAGAAGGTAATAATTCAAAGCATAGGTCATCTTTCTAGAAAATTCACAATGAAGACCTTCACATTTTGACCCACAGAGAATTTGAAAAAGATAGAAAAAGGTCTGGCGTAGTGGTAGCTCTAGTTGTCAAATTTTTTTTTTCAGAGTCCTTTGGAATCTAAGGATGATCTTTTACCTGAGGTTGATAGTTTATTGAGAGAGTTCCACAATGTGATCCCTGAGGAACTACTTGATGAGTTGCCACCAATGAGAGATGTTCAGCATGCTATTGACCTAGTTCCAGGATCTCAGTTGCCTAATCTTTCCCATTATCGTATAAACCCACTGAGTGTGCTAAACTCCAAAGACAGTAGATGGAATTTTGCAAAAGGGGTCTATTCATCATAGTCTTAGTCCTTGTGCTCTTCTTGCTTTGTTGACCCCTAAGAAAGATGGATCTTGGAGAAATTGTCTTGATAGCCGTGCCATTAACAAAATTACAATCAAGTATCGATTTCCTATACCAAGACTTGAAGATATGCTTGACCTTTTGGCCGGTGCACTTTGGTTCTCCAAAATAGATTTGCGTAGTGTTTATCATCAAATCTGAATTAGACCAAGAGATGAATGGAAAACTACCTTTAAAAACCAGGATGGACTTTATGAGTAGTTGGTCGTGCCTTTTGGATTGTATAATGCACATAGAACATTTATAAGGGTTGTGACTCAGATATTGCGTCCTTTCCTAGGAAAATTTGTGGTGGTCTATTTTGATGATATCTTGATCTACAGTCAGTCTAAAGAAGAGCACTTGGATCATCTTCGACAACTTTTTCAGACATTACGTGTGAAAGAAATTTATGCAAACCTTAGGAAGTGCTCCTTTATATAAACTCAAGTGCTTTTTCTTGGATTTTTTATTTCTGCGCATGGTATTACAGCTGACCCAGAGAAAATTTGTGCTATTAGAAATTGGCCAGTGTCAAGAACAATTTTTGAGGTGTGGAGTTTTCATGGTTTGGCCACCTTCTATAGATGATTTACTAAGGGGTTTAGTTCTATTATGGCTGCTATCATAGGGTGCATGAAAAAATGGGAGTTTCAATGGACTCTTGTTGCAACAAGAGCCTTTCAAGAAGTTAAGCACAAGATGACAGAGGCACCCATCCTTCGACACCCAGATTTTTCTAAGTTGTTTGAGGTTGCTTGTGTTGCATCTGGTGTAGGGATAGGTAGAGTTTTGATTCAAGAGGGTCATCATATTGCTAACTTCAGTGAAAGGTCAATGAAGCTAAACAACGATACTCTACATATGACAAAGAGTTTTACGCTGTGATAAAAGCTCTCAGCCATTGGAGGTATTATCTATTGGCATCTGATTTTGTGTTATATTCTGATCATCAGGCATTGAAATACCTTCACTCCCAAAGAAAATTGAGTGTTAGGCACGTTAGGTGGGTTGAGTTCCTTCAGGAGTATACTATTGTTCTTCACCACCGAGCGGACATTGAAAACAAGACTGTAGATACTCTTAGCCATGTAGTTGCTGTTTTATAGACTATGAGTGTTCATGTGATTGGCTTTGACAGGATTAGAGATGAGTATGCCTCTTGTCCTAACTTTGGTATCATTTTTCAGGATGTTCAAGTCGGTAACTGTCATGAGTATATTGACTTCCTCCTTAGAGATAATTATTTGTTTAGAAGGTCACGCTTATGTATTCCCTGTACTTCACTTAGGGATTTCCTGATTTGGGCATGCTGGAGGTCTGGATGGCCACTTTGGTAGGAATAAGACATTTGCACTTGTTGAGGATAGGTTTTATTGGCCCACTTTAAGGTGTGACATTATTAGGATAGTGTCACAATATCGCACTTGTCAGTTAACACAAGTTAGGAAACAAAATACTAGGTTGTACACACCATTACCATTTTCACATACACCATGGAGAGACCTTAGTATGGACTTTGTGTTAGGATTGCCTAAAACAACCCGTAATCATGATTTCATTCTAGTTGTCATCGATCGTTTTTCTAAGGTAGGCCATTTCATTCCTTGAACTAAGTTTCCTGATGCCTCTCATGTAGCAAAGTTATTTTTTTGAGAGGTCATCTGACTACATGAGTTTCGTATTTCCATTGTATCTGATAGGGATGTCAAGTTTGTGAGTTATTTTTGAAAACTCTTTGGGACTAGTCCTAAGTTTTTCTTTGCCTTTTATCCCCAAACTGATTGTCAAACTGAGGTGTCAATCGTAGCTTGGAAGATTTGCTTAGGTGTCTAGTGGGTGAGAAGATAGAAAATTGGGATTTGTTGTTGCCTACCGCTGAATTTGCCTATAACAACTCCGTCAACAGGTCGTCTGGTAGATCCCTTTTTGAGATTGTTTATGGCCATTCCCTTAGACAGTCTATTGAATTATTACCTTTACCTCTTGATTCCTGCCCTTCACACTCAGCTGCAGCTTTTGTCCACCATATTTATAACTTGCATGCCGACATAAGACAGAAAATTACATTAAGTAATGAGAATTATAAATTGGTTGTAGTTGTTCACCATAGGAATAAAGAATTTACTGTGGGAGATTATGTCATGGTTCGTGTGCATCCTGAATGTTACACTAAAAATTCTTTCAAAAAGTTACATGCTCGAGACACTGGCCTTTTTTGTGTTCTTCGTAAGCTTGGACCTAATGCATTTCACATTGACTTACCTTCGAATATGAGTATTAGTCCTATTTTTAATGTGGAAGACTTTCTTCCTTATCATGGTAATTTTGAGCCTCCTATGTTGCCAGCAGGTGTTCCTACAAGTGGAGTTGCTTCATAATCATCATCATCTATAGTTCTTATTCTTCCACCGTTCCGACCACAGTTGCATGACCAAATTACAGATGTACTTGAGGATTAGATTGTGGGCTCCTCGGATGGAGGATATCATCGTTATCTTGTTCAGTGGAGAGATTGTTCAAAGACTGATGCTTCATGGATTATTGAGGAGGAGTTTCGCCGGCATGACCTTGATCTTCTAGAGCATTATCATGATCGTATCTCTTCGAAGGCGAGTTCTTTTCAGCCGGAGAGAAATTATAGGAATCAGATTATATTTCATTATAGTAGGCGCAGACGTAGGGATTATGAGTTATTTGTCATTTTTTTAGGGGCTTAGTTGTAATTTTGACTATTTATTTATTTTAGGGTTTGTGCTCTCCTTATATATATAGGAGATATGGTATTTGTTTTGCCAGTCTTGGATTATTATTGATTATTATTGAATACTAATATTGCTTCCTCTTCAAATTCTTTATCTTTTCTTATCCCTTTCTTCTTCTCTTCTCATCCTGAATTCTTCCCTTCCTAGTCTACATCATGTCAGCTAGATAAATTAGCAGGGGAGAAATGACACAAATGAAATATGACATTGTTCGGGGGAATGTTCTAGACCTTCAAGGTGATCATTCTGCTACGTAGCACTTATGTAATGTAATTTTGGTAATGAATCGATAATTAAAAATTTTGGGTGATGTCAAATTCTTAGCGCAAAGAATGTTTGATATATATTTTTCAAAATAATCTATATATACATGTTATGATGACTTGTATTCCAAGTCTGTGGATCCAAATAAATCTGATGGCATTAGTGTTTGTGTTAAAAGCCATCGTAGTAAGAATTCTAGAAATAGTTGGACACTTTGGATAAGGATCAAGAGTCTTTGTCTTTCAATACAAGTTTGTTTCATTATTTAATTGGAAAAAATTTTGGTTGGGTCAAGACATGAAGACTTCCTTATTTATTAAGACTTTGACTATATGAAGTATTCTTTACATATAGAAGTCTTTTGGATATCAACAATGCTACATCCACCAAATTATTTACCAACTTTTGAATCCCAAATCAAAATAAACCATAGGATCAGTAGATTCCAAATTCTCACTAACCATCCAATGGCTATCAATGAGACACATCATTTAGGATTCAAAAATTTGGTAAAAGTTTTGATGGACACATCATTTCCCTTTGGATATTGGCCTTAGGCGTTCAACTATATTGAAGAGATTGATGACGACAATTTGGTGTGTGTGATAAATTGGGTCTACTCTATTTGTTTATGGGTCTTCTTCAAGAAAGCCAATATTGGTTAAAGAAGATTTTTGGCACTATTAATCTTGTAATAGTGATATAGTAGATAGACGTTCTTTTCTTGTCTTTATTTCAGGAACTTTTTGTAATCTACAACCTTTAATAGTGAAATCTTACAGCTATGTTTCGTTCGTGGACGTAATCCTTCTTGTTGAGCCGAATCACGTAAATCTTGTGTGTTCTATTTTTCTATTTCGTTGCATTATTATTTTACTTGTAACATTGGTTCATAACAAACTGGTATTAGAACTATTAGTTTCGGGATGGTTGCAGCAAAATTAAAGATAGAAAAATTTGATAGTCAGAACAATTTTAGTTTATGAAAAATTAAAATGAAGGCATTGCTTCATCAGTATGATTTGGCAAAGGGAATTGGTGGATCTCTATCCAAGAAGACATATTAGACTAAATTGAAGGCATTATTTGTGATAGTTCCTCTAATAATAATAGAGGTCGATTCGTTGAGAGCAATTCAGATAAAGGAAAAGGAAAGTATGGATATCGATCATAGTGTAGGAAGAAACAAATTAATGTTGAATGTTTCTATTGTCACAAAATTGGTAATTACAAGCATGATTGTTTTATGTTTAAAAATAAATAGAGACATAAATAATCAAATTCTTTTGATTCTTCTAGTGTTGATGGTATTGTAGAGGATACATCTGATGGTTCAGATAATGTCCTTACAGTTGTTAATCTTTGATGGACATTTTAATGATGAGTGAATTCTTAATTCGGGATGGTCCAATCATATGTGCTCTAATAGGGAATGGTTTACCACCTATGAGTCAATCAATGGTGTTTCAATCTTGATGAAAAATAATATTTCTTGCAAGGTTGCAATAGTAGGTACTATCCGAATTAAGACACATGATGAGATTGTGAGAACTTTGATAGATGTATGACATATTCTAGAATTAAAGAAGAATTTGATTTCTTTGGGTACTTTAGATTCCATTGGTTGTAGGTTTTCAGTTGAATGAGGAGTTATGGAAGTTTGTAGAGGTTTCCTAGTTGTGATGAAAGGTAAAAACATTAATGGCCCTTATATTCTTTAGAGTGATATTGTGATTGGTGCAGCTAGTGTGTCATTTTCAAAAATTTCAAATTCAGATACTATTTAGTTATGACATATGCGTTTGGGCCACTTGACCGAGAGGGGAATGAAAGTCTTGTGTAAATACGGTTTGTCTGGAAAATAGGAGACTGAAAGCTTAATTTTTGTGAGCTTTGTGTCTTCAAGAAATAGTGCAGAGTCAAGTTCATTACAACAATTCACATAACAAAAGGTACAGTTGATTATATTCATTTAAACCTTTGGGTTCCTTCTCAAGTTTCATCTAAAGGTGGTGCTCGGTATTTTTTGACATTTATTGATGATTATTCAAGGAAAGTTTTCATGTATTTTCTGAAATGAAAGAATGATATTTTTTGGACTTTCAAGCAATGAAAGATTTTGATTAAGAAACAGACATGCATGAAAGTCAAGCATCTTAGAACAGATAGTGGTTTGAAATTTTTTTGAGGTGAGTTTAATGAGTTCTATAACGATGAAGGTATTGTCAGGTATCGCACTGCCTAGTCTACTCTATATCAAAATGGAGTTGCAAAGAGGATGAACATGACTCTTTTGGAGAGAGCACGTTGTATGCTCTCAAATGTAGGGTTGTTTATATCTCTTTGGGCTGAGACTATCTGCCCTGCTTCCTATTTGGTTAATCGTTCTCCATCCACTACTATTGAGTTGAAGACTCCATATGAGGTATATTTTACTACTCCTGCTGATTATTTTGATTTAAAAATGTTTGGTTGCATTGCTTATTATCATGTGAATGATGGTAAGCTTAAGCCTAGGGCTAAGAAGTGCATATTTATTGTTATGCTAATGGTGTGAAAGTATATAGATTGTGGTGTTATGATCCTAAATTGCCTAAGTTTATGATTAGTAGGGATATTGTATTTGATGAATTGACTATGTTTCATCCAAGAAAGGAGTTTGTAGTTTCTACAGAGAAAGAACATGGTTATAGCAAAGAGGTGGAGCTGCAGGTGGAAGCTTTATAGAAAGAACAATAGTTCAACCTGTTACATATTTTCCTAGTTCTAGTTCTAGTTCTAGTGATGATCCACAGGTGGAGCAGCAGTATAGTATTGCAACAAGTAGGGAGATGAGGCAAGTGAGGCCTCCTCAGAAATATGGGTATGCACACTTGACAATGCACTTACTATATCAGAGGAGTTTAGTGTTCAAGAGGACATTCCAATCACAATGTCTTTTCCTCTAAAGGTAAGGGATTCCATCCTATGAACCAAAACAATTGGGTTATGCCTCTAGCAAATCAGTTCGCTTTTCCTCTGTCAACTCTAATAAAGAACGCAATTGATATTTAACCTGTGAAAATTGTGGCAACGTGGGCATGAGGCATTAAAATGCTAGTATAGGTTCGACAACGCCTACCACCCAATGATGTGCCTCAGGTCCTTGTTGCGTTAACAATTGATAGCGGGGCATAAGATCAGGAATGGACAACAGATATGGGAGCTTTGGCACACTTGACATCCAATCTAGGTATTCTAAAAAATTTACGCCCTTATATTGGCTTGGTTCATGTTGTGGTAGGTAATGGTCATCTTTTTTTGATTACACATGTTGGTGAAACAATGATAGGAACCCATTCACACATTCTTAAACTTAATAATGTTTTATTAGTACTAAATCTTGAAAAAAAATTGTTATTAGTTGGTCAATTAACTACTGATTAACCACTTAATTGTGAGTTTATTTTGGTGTTGGTTTCACTATAAAGGATAGGGCCATTAACCATATACTACTGAGAGGACACAAGCGGGGTAACCTTTACTTCATCCTTGCTTTGCCTGAGGCCCACTTCTCGGTGCGATTTCAAGCTATGAGCAATGATGTTTGGCATCAGAGGCTAGGCCATCCACAAGCAGCTGTTGTTTCCAATCTACAATCCCGCGGATTACTTAAAGTTCTTGGCAAAAATGAAACCACATCCATATGTGAAAGTTGTCAAATGGGCAAATTCAGTCAACTTCCGTTTCTTATCTCTTCAAATAAAAATTACGGTTTACTTGAAAAGATCCATTGTGACCTTTGGGGGCCTGCTTCTATTAATTATGTTGACAAGTTCTCCTATTATGCTATTTTAGTCGATGAATTTAGTCGATATATGTAGTTTATACCATTGAGACATAAATCTGAATTGTTTACATCTTTTTGCTCATTTGTTACATTCCTTGACGGTCAATTTTCAATAAAAATCAAGGTTTTCCAATCTGATGGCGAAGGAGAATTTACTTCCAAAGTCTTTGAAAATTACTTACAAGAACTAGGAATCATCCACCAAGTCTCGTGTCCTTGAACACCAAAACAAAAATCGTATTGCTAAACGTTGCCACCAGATTATTTGTGAATTGTGGCTTACTTTATTTTGTCACAGTGGTATGCCCAAATGTTTCTGGGTAGAGGTCTTCTCTACGGCTGTCTTTTTGATCAACCGTATTCTGACTATTACTCTAGGCAATGAAGCACCATTCTTCAAGTTTTATGGTAGACATCCAGACTATACCTACTTGAGAGTATTTGGATCAAAATGTTTTCCATACATCTGGAATGCTCAAGCCACCAAATTTGACCCCAAGTCCCTTCCATGTGTGTTCATGGTACAATGGCTATAAGTGCTTTTATCCCCCTACCAAACACATGTGTGTTTCTCAACATGTAGTCTTTGATGAAGGGAATTCTCCCTTCAAAATCCCAGCAAGCTTACACTCACCCTTAGCATCTCCTAAGGTAATCTCAACCTTCTCCAAATGGTTAGAGTCACGGTCTCCCTCTAGCCCCATACACGACTCACCCCACCACTAGTATTTTAGCTACCTTTAATATTTAATTGATGCAGGATTAGCTTGATACTACTATGCCTTCTATGCTGCCATTAGTTACAGACCAAACAGATGATGACACTACCATCAGTGCCAACTCTGCACCAGTGCTTACCATACCCCATTCTATGAGTGAAACAGAGGAGCATTCTCTATCTTTCAAGCCACCTAGTACCTCTATTAGCAATTCTTCCTTTATCGATTCTGAACAACCTACTGAGCTTGCTATCTCTAGTGTTGCCTCCTCACTCCCCAATGACAATGCCACTACTTCTGTTTTGGACTCTGCCATTCCTATTCATCCTATGGTCACACCTGCAAAAGTAGGTATCAATAAACCTAATCCCAAGTATGTTGAACATAATAAACTGCACTCTATTCCTAAGGAACCAAAGAGCATTCGTTACTCCTTGAAACTTGAAGGGTAGACTCATGCAATGCATGAGGAATAGGCACTCCATCATAATAACACTTGGTCCCTTGTTCCTCGAAAATTTGATATGCATGTTATTGGATGCAAATGGGTCTTCAAAATGAAACTCAATGGCAATGGGTCCTTCAATCCCTTAAAGGCTCGCTTAGTGGCCAAAGGCTACCATCAAATGGACGGTGTTGATTATGTCGATACATTATCCCCAGTCATAAAACCAGGTACAATTTGTAAAGTTCTGACCATTGCGTTAGTTCAAAAATGGGATATTATACAATTAGATGTCAAAAATGCCTTTTTACATAGTTTTCTCAACAAATCTGTCTTCATGGAAGAACCACCAGTCTTCATTGATAGCTCTGTCCCTAATCATGTTTGCAAATTAAATAAAGCTCTCTATAGTTTAAAGCAAGCTCCTAGATCGTGGTTTGATAGATTTATTAGTTTTTTTTGCTAGAATTTGGATTCTTTTGTAGCATGTCTAACCCATCCCTTTTTATTTGTCATTTGGCTCGTGGAACCTTAATTTTATTACTCTATGTTGATGATATAATTTAACATGATCTAATATCTACTTACTTCGTGAATTTATTCATGCACTCCATCTTAAATTTGCTATGACGAATTTAGGTCCCTTAAATTATTTTGAGAGACTTGGGATGAGTTGTTAGTCCAATTTTCATATTCTATACATGGTCGCCCCACTTGCATGTTGTGCAACGCTGCAAATTTGAAGAACTTGATTGAATTGCAATAGAGTTTCCTAGGAAATTAAGTTCATGTTAAAGTGTTTATAGAAGATGTTGACGGTTCATTGCATGATGTGAACATAGGTGATGTTGTCATAGTGAGAACGTTCTTCTAACAACTGGTTGGAGTAATGAAATATGGCACATAGGACAGAAATTTTAAGGTGGTGCGTTACAGTTTTGGAAAGCACTTTGTAAAACCTTGATTGAGGTTGGTTTTGAATTTAATTATCTAAAGAATTGTAAATCAAGAGTTATTGCTGAGAGTTCCTTTAAGCAATTTTTTTGTTGTAGGTGGTGTATCAATGCAACAGTTGAAAAAGCTACTGGTTTTTTTTTATATTAGCAAATTGCACAATGAACATAGTTGTGGTGAGGATCTACGAACGACAGGTAACAAGAGGATGAGTTCTAATTTGATTGCAGATTTGATTGTTGATCGTGTTTGTGGGCATACCAAAACGCGTCTAATAGAAGTGGTTGCTAATTTTGTTTTTTTCTAAATATGGAGTTACCATATCTTATGATAAAGCATGAGAAGGATTTGAGCAATCAAAAGGTATGTTTTTTGGGGACTACTCATTGTCGTACCAACAATTACGTTGGTATGTCGATGCAACAAATCGTTCTAATCCGAATAGCCATATTGTTTTAGATTGTGATCATAAGAATAACCATTTGAAATTGTTGTTTGTTTCTTTTAAGGGTTTTATTCAAGGGTTTAATTATTTTCATCCACTACCTTTTTTTGAATGGTACATTTTTGAAAGGCAGATATAGAGGTAATCTTTTTATTGGCAACTGCAAAAAGATGGAAACCATGGTAAAGTTTAATACAGTTTTTGGAGTGATAAATTTCATGGTTATGTTAAACTATAATCGTTATGTTACACTGTCTTTGTTACATTGTTAACAGTGTTTAAATACACTACAACAATGTATGTTACACTGTTTTAGCTTTTAATTTTCATTACTATTTATGTGGCTAATTTCAGGGTTGTTTCCTTTGGCATTTACGGTGGTTGATTTGGTGAATGAATCAAACTGATTTTGATTTTTAGAACAGCTGTCTAAGATATTGGATCACTCTCAGGTTATTACATTTGTTTCTGATCGTAACTTTGTTTGTTAGAGGCAATGCCAAAAAAATTTCTAAATGCTCATCACACATTTTGCTTGCAACATTTGAAAGCTAATTTGCAGGATAAATTGAGTGGTGCTCATTTTTCCAATGTATTCTGAGAACGGATGGTGATTTTGCTACGTGAGTGTGCTTGTGTACCAACACAGTCGCTTTTTAATGAGAAGATTGAAGTTTTCCATCCTAAAAGTGGTTCTAATGTGGATAGGTTCCTATCTAATCTTCCATTTCAACATTGGACAAATACTCATTTTATAGGGAAGCGTTACGAGGAGATGTGTTCTAATGCTGCAGAGTCGTTTGACAAGTGAATTTTGAAAGCTCGACATTTACTTATTACTAGCAAGGCTGACACTATTAGGGGACATATAATAGATCAAATAGGCAGAAGGATGAAGATAGCTTTGGAATGGAATGAGAATTTATGTCCCAATATGTCTTTCAGATTGCAAGCTGCCTTTGATGAATGGAGGTCTCGGACTGTACGAGTTTCAAATAATCATCCTTGTGTGCTTCGCTTATCCTAATGTCATCTATTGCTATAATAATGGCAAACAAGTTGGATCTATATTTAGGCTCATGCTTTGATTCAATCGTTTGTTTTTTTTTGTTTTATGTCGTGTGTTTTACCAACTTTAACAACTGATGGGTCTACAGTTTGGTCCAACACTTTGTCTCCACAACAGAATTAATATTTGTCTTCAGTCCCCTTTCCTTTTTCTCCCCATGACTGATCTGAGTTACGTAGATGTAAATACATGAAAATTACAATATACAATCAAGATTCAATGTAACTATAATAGTATAACAATAATATTGTAACAATAACAGTGTACCAATACACATACAAAAACATTGTACTATTACATTATGAAAAACATATATTTGCATATAATTTCATTCAAAACAGTTCATCTCTGTTTTGAATTTGTCACCACATGCACAAGACCACTGAACACAAGCAAAAACAGAACCAATGAATTTGACTTTATACTTTCTAACATCATTTCAAACCTATTATCAACCAATGGAAAATTAAAAATTATTATGCGTAATGATGGATCTCTATCCATAAAGACAGATCAGACTAAAGTAATTGATATTTAAGATAAAGCACACAATACAATTCACACCCAAAATCAAATCATAAAGACAGAGGAGAGAGAAAGGAATTTAAACACCGGTTATAGTGAGGTGAGTGGGGCGGTGTTAGTGGGGGGAGACAGTGATGATTGTGGTGGGTGACAACACTGTTGGTGATGGTTGTAACCGTGAGTAGCAACGGTGATGGTGATGGTAATAGAGTTGATGGTGGCACAGTGGTGGTGGTGGTAAGGTGGCGGTAGAGATGGTGATGGTAGTGGGAATGGTGGTTGCAAGGAGGGGGTGTTGGTGCGGTGGCTACAATGGTGATGGCTACGACAGTTGTGGTGGTGGGCCAATGGTGGTGGTTGTTATGGAAGAGGTAGTGGTGGGGTGGTGGCGGCGGTGGTGGTGGTGCTTGGGATAGGGGTGGTGGTAGCATGGCTGTAGTGGTGGTGGTGGGGCAATAGGGGTGGTGGGGCAATGGGTGAGATGGTGGTGGTGGTGGTGGGACGATAATAGTGGCAGTGGTGGTGGTGATGGTGCTGGGCGTGTGGTGGTAGTAGTGGTCGTGGTGGTGGGGCGATTTCAAACACTATTTAAAAAAAAAATAATTATGAGAAGTTAGAAGTTTTAGAAACATTTTTAAAAAATTATCTCAAACATATCCTTAAGGGCCTATTTTTCCTATTAAATTTGAGGTGTTAGCATTAGCCGTCAGATTAACTTTAAAGTAAAAATTAAAGAAATCTCAACCGTGAAAAACAAAAGTCATTTTGTTTATCTTTTGAGATTTGAATTGTATTGTACTTTATTATATAGATTATTTGCAACCTTCATTTATTTATAGACATAAGGTTATATTATAAGCAAGAAAAAATGGAGGAGATTATCCCAACCGAATTTTTATGATGGCATGAACCACTTTTGAGTTTTGTGTTCAAAAATAATTTTTTCAATGTCATTGCATAAAAAAAAAATTAATAATCTTTTTATAAATAAAAAATTATCATTGACAATGACAATTGAATAAACCAATTGAATGAAATTTTTGTCTGTTATTGTTGATCCCCTCAACATAGAATTCTGATTCTGCTAAAACTTGATATGTATAAAAATTGCTTATTTTATTACGTCACTTTATTTTAATAATTTTGTTGGAACAAAATAGTTTGTAAGTATAAATTTTTGATTTTGGTTTTTTGAACTTAATTTAAAGCGAGGCTCACTTATTATTTTGAGTAAATTTTTTTTGGTTTTTATTCTACTTCGTGAGGAGAATAACAAAGTATATCCTAGGTTTGTTCTAAGGATTAAGCCCCAAAGGGCACCGCACTTTTGTGGACGAGAGAGGACCTAGATAGACTTGGGTTTGATAACATGTGCACTGCTGCCTACTCCAGCCGCCCCTGGTGTGGGTGTGGATGTGGATTGGGTTGGATCCAATCTTATATTTGTGGATAAAATTATTTTGCTAAATAGGTCCTTAATTCCTTACCCGAATTTAATTTTTGTTATCCGTTGGAATTCAAATTCGCATTGGTTCGAATATGAATTATTTCGTGGCTGTTCATCAATAGGCATCTCTGGTGACTTTCTTGGGTTGCATCTTATCAGTGGTGCTATTTGTGAACAATCACCTCTGCATCTATAAATATGTCCATATTCATTCAACATTAATAACTTGCACATTTTGTAATATATAGTCATTAGTTTCAAACTCTTTATCATTAAAATTGTTTATTTTTTAGAGTACGAAATATAATTTCTGGTTCGGTGTGCAAACAAATTGTAGTACTTCTTCTTATTACCTGATCATTATATCATGAGACACATATGCTCAAGAATCCATAAAAATCGGAGTGGAGACAAAATTTGCCCTTTGATACTATCCTTGATCAATTTTTGTCTGTTCATGTTTGTCAATTGTATCAATTTTTTTTGTTATTAATATTGTTTTCTTAATTGCGTGATTCATATCAAAAATTCAATAAANTTACGTCACTTTATTTTAATAATTTTGTTGGAACAAAATAGTTTGTAAGTATAAATTTTTGATTTTGGTTTTTTGAACTTAATTTAAAGCGAGGCTCACTTATTATTTTGAGTAAATTTTTTTTGGTTTTTATTCTACTTCGTGAGGAGAATAACAAAGTATATCCTAGGTTTGTTCTAAGGATTAAGCCCCAAAGGGCACCACACGTTTGTGGATGAGAGAGGACCTAGATAGACTTGGGTTTGATAACATGTGCACTGCTGCCTACTCCAGTCGCCCCTGGTGTGGGTGTGGATTGGGTTGGATCCAATCTTATATTTGTGGATAAAATTATTTTGCTAAATAGGTCCTTAATTCCTTACCCGAATTTAATTTTTGTTATCCGTTGGAATTCAAATTCGCATTGGTTCGAATATGAATTATTTCGTGGCTGCTCATCAATAGGCATCTCTGGTGACTTTCTTGGGTTGCATCTTATCAGTGGTGCTATTTGTGAACAATCACCTCTGCATCTATAAATATGTCCATATTCATTCAACATTAATAACTTGCACATTTTGTAATATATAGTCATTAGTTTCAAACTCTTTATCATTAAAATTGTTTATTTTTTAGAGTACGAAATATAATTTCTGGTTCGGTGTGCAAACAAATTGTAGTACTTCTTATTACCTGATCATTATATCATGAGACACATATGCTCAAGAATCCATAAAAATCGGAGTGGAGACAAAATTTGCCCTTTGATACTATCCTTGATCAATTTTTGTCTATTCATGTTTGTCAATTGTATCAATTTTTTTTGTTATTAATATTTTTTTCTTAATTGCGTGATTCATATCAAAAATTCAATAAGTATTAAGCATATATGATATCAACCTCTCAATTTAAATAAACGGTCACAGATACAACAAAAGAAAATATAAGTCTCAAAATTATTTGTAGATATCGTATCCATAGTGCTGTGTATATTGGTCATGTCTGAGGTTTTAAAAGCAATGTTATTTGGACTCCAAAAATTGACACGTCAACGATCAAAACTATTGAAATCCAAATAACATTGCTCGTGTTTTTTTAAGGATGTCTATTTCATTTGCCAAACACGCTTTGAAAGACTTACTATTATAAGTATAACAATATATTTTAAGATTCCCAATGTGGTCCATGTGACACATGAGAACACAGAAATATTAGTGATTGCGTGCTGAAAATCCAAACCTAGTTAGCCTATTGGTCCGAAGCCTAAAAATAAAGAAAAGAAAAGTTGATGGCTACAAGAAGCCTTGATTAGGTTTTGTTTTTTTTTTTTTTTGGGTTTCTTGGTGAAAAGTTGTTTCCTTGGTAAAATCCATTGGATGGTCCAAAAAAAAAAAAAGTCAATTGATACATTGAATAATTGACTAAGAGTTGATTTAGTTGTGACGATAAAGTAATTTTATTGTGAAATGAATGTCAATTTTCTGGATCGTAGAAATAATTTCTCTGTGTACAAGACAAAGACAACGCACATTTAATTTTGCTCAAATTCTAAATAATGACTGAACATAATGGTCTACAAGGCCGGATTTTTTTAAATATATTTATACAAATTATGAATGTAACTGAGTGTAGAAGAAATGAGTAAAGTGAGTCATAAGATATACTTATATCTGATACTTAAAACAACTAATAGTTTTTAGATCTATTACGGAAGGGAGTATTACACACTAGGTTTTTTGTAATGACAAATTCTATCTTCATGATAATTGAACTTGACCAATNAATGGTTGTAGCAAAATTAAAGATAGAAAATTTTGATGGTCAGAATAATTTTAGTTTATGGAAGATTAAAATGAAGGCATTGCTTCGTCAGCAGGATTTGGCAAAGGGCAATGATGGATCTCTATCCATAGAGACAGATCAGACTAAAGTAATTGATATTTAAGATAAAACACACAATGCAATTTACACCCAAAATCAAATCATAAAGACAGAGAAGAGATAAAAAAATTTAAGCACCGGTTATAGTGAAGCGAGTGGGACAGTGTTAGTGGGGGGAGACAGTGATGGTTGTGATGGGTGACAATATTTGTTGGTGATGGTTGTAGCCGTGAGTAACAACGGTGATAGTGGTGGTGATAGAGTTGATGGTGGGACAGTGGCGGTGGTGATAAGGTGGCGATAGTGGTGGTGATGGTAGTGGGGATGGTGGTTGCAAGGAGGGGGTGTTAGTGGGGTGGCTGCAATGGTGATGGCTACGACGATGGTGGTGGTGGGGCAATGGTGGTGATTATTATGGAAGAGGTAGTGGTGAGGTGGCAACAGCGGTAGTGGTGGTGCTTGGGATGGGGGTGGTGGTAGCGTGGCTGTAATGGTGGTGGTGGGGCGATGGGGGTGGTGGTAGTGGTGGTGGGATGGCAACAGTGGTGGTGGTAGTGGTGATGATGGTGGGCGTTTGGTGATAGTAGTGGTGGAGGTGATGAGACGATTCCAAACACTATTTTCAAAAAATAGAAATAATTATGAAAAGTTAGAAGTTTTAGAAACATATTTAAAAATTATCACAAACATATACTTAGGAGCCTATTTTCCCTATTAAATTTGANTTATCTCAAACATATCCTTAAGGGCCTATTTTTCCTATTAAATTTGAGGTGTTAGCATTAGCCGTCAGATTAACTTTAAAGTAAAAATTAAAGAAATCTCAACCGTGAAAAATAAAAGTCATTTTGTTTATCTTTTGAGATTTGAATTGTATTGTACTTTATTATATAGATTATTTGCAACCTTGATTTATTTATAGACATAAGGTTATATTATAAGCAAGAAAAAATGGAGGAGATTATCCCAACTGAATTTTTATGATGGCATGAACCACTTTTGAGTTTTGTGTTCAAAAATAATTTTTTCAATGTCATTGCATAAAAAATAAAATTAATAATCTTTTTATAAATAAAAAATTATCATTGACAATGACAATTGAATAAACCAATTGAATGAAATTTTTGTCTGTTATTGTTGATCCCCTCAACATAGAATTCTGATTCTGCTAAAACTTGATATGTATAAAAATTGCTTATTTTATTACGTCACTTTATTTTAATAATTTTGTTGGAACAAAATAGTTTGTAAGTATAAATTTTTGATTTTGGTTTTTTGAACTTAATTTAAAGCGAGGCTCACTTATTATTTTGAGTAAATTTTTTTTGGTTTTTATTCTACTTCGTGAGGAGAATAACAAAGTATATCCTAGGTTTGTTCTAAGGATTAAGCCCCAAAGGGCACCACACGTTTGTGGATGAGAGAGGACCTAGATAGACTTGGGTTTGATAACATGTGCACTGCTGCCTACTCCAGTCGCCCCTGGTGTGGGTGTGGATTGGGTTGGATCCAATCTTATATTTGTGGATAAAATTATTTTGCTAAATAGGTCCTTAATTCCTTACCCGAATTTAATTTTTGTTATCCGTTGGAATTCAAATTCGCATTGGTTCGAATATGAATTATTTCGTGGCTGTTCATCAATAGGCATCTCTGGTGACTTTCTTGGGTTGCATCTTATCAGTGGTGCTATTTGTGAACAATCACCTCTGCATCTATAAATATGTCCATATTCATTCAACATTAATAACTTGCACATGTTGTAATATATAGTCATTAGTTTCAAACTCTTTATCATTAAAATTGTTTATTTTTTAGAGTACGAAATATAATTTCTGGTTCGGTGTGCAAACAAATTGTAGTACTTCTTATTACCTGATCATTATATCATGAGACACATATGCTCAAGAATCCATAAAAATCGGAGTGGAGACAAAATTTGCCCTTTGATACTATCCTTGATCAATTTTTGTCTGTTCATGTTTGTCAATTGTATCAATTTTTTTTGTTATTAATATTGTTTTCTTAATTGCGTGATTCATATCAAAAATTCAATAAATATTAAGCATATATGATATCAACCTCTCAATTTAAATAAACGGTCACAGATACAACAAAAGAAAATATAAGTCTCAAAATTATTTGTAGATATCGTATCCATAGTGCTGTGTATATTGGTCATGTCTGAGGTTTTAAAAGCAATGTTATTTGGACTCCAAAAATTGACACGTCAACGATCAAAATTATTGAAATCCAAGTAACATTGCTCGTGTTTTTTTAAGGATGTCTATTTCATTTGCCAAACACGCTTTGAAAGACTTACTATTATAAGTATAACAATATATTTTAAGATTCCCAATGTGGTCCATGTGACACATGAGAACACAGAAATATTAGTGATTGCGTGCTGAAAATCCAAACCTAGTTAGCCTATTGGTCCGAAGCCTAAAAATAAAGAAAAGAAAAGTTGATGGCTACAAGAAGTCTTGATTAGGTTTTGTTTTTTTTTTTTTTGGGTTTCTTGGTGAAAAGTTGTTTCCTTTGTAAAATCCATTGGATGGTCCAAAAAAAAAAAAATCAATTGATACATTGAATAATTGACTAAGAGTTGATTTAGTTGTGACGATAAAGTAATTTTATTGTGAAATGAATGTCAATTTTCTGGATCGTAGAAATAATTTCTCTGTGTACAAGACAAAGACAACGCACATTTAATTTTGCTCAAATTCTAAATAATGACTGAACATAATGGTCTACAAGGCCGGATTTTTTTAAATATATTTATACAAATTATGAATGTAACTGAGCGTAGAAGAAATGAGTAAAGTGAGTCATAAGATATACTTATATCTGATACTTAAAACAACTAATAGTTTTTAGATCTATTACGGAAGGGAGTATTACACACTAGGTTTTTTGTAATGACAAATTCTATCTTCATGATAATTGAACTTGACCAATATTATAGAGATTTAATTTGGGGACGTAAAGATGAAACTTCAATGTAATTATTAATTACCGAGGTGATAACTTAGCTCACTTCAAAAAAGATGGTCTTGAATTTCAGACATACACAGTGGCAGTTTGGAAAATTTTGAAAGAATCATGACCGTTTTACATCTTTGAGCCAACCTCGATGTTTCCTTCTCCGCCAGGCTATGGCACAAAACCTTTCTACTTTTCAAACTGCACATAACCTTATAAATATACTCTCAATCTCAACACTCAGCCCACCAAACTATCTCTCTCTCTGATCTGAGCTACGAAAATCCGAAGCCTCCCTCTCCTACTGAACTCTCAGAATCTTCTCTCTCAACCTCAACTCTCTCAGCTACCAAAATCTCCCAATCCTCTTTCCTAGTGAACTGTTTGGGACTCAAAATGGCCACCATGAAAGCAATCCAACCTCACCTCCCATCCACCATCGCCAACACCAATGGGCTTTGGAAAATTTATGCCAATCAAGAAACTGCAATCAATTTTCGCCCACATAGAAAAACTTCTAGCTGGTCCAATCGCCTAGCCGAATCACTCTCTCACCTCCTACATCTACATGTCGAGTCACCAGCCCAAAAAACCCTCCACTATACTAACGAGAATTTCAAAATTGAGGACAAGCACAACACTTCAGTTATGTCTCCTAAGAAAGACATGTCGGAAAAATGGCGTGAAATTCAAGGTGGTTATGAGTGGGACAATCTTCTTGATCCCCTTCACCCTTGGCTTCGACGAGAGATTGTAAAATATGGAGAGTTCGTGCAAGCAACGTATGATGCCTTTGATTTTGATTCATTCTCGGAGTATTGTGGGAGTTGTAGATATAATGAAAATAAGCTTTTTGATAAATTAGGCCTTAATAAGCATGGCTATAAGGTGACTACGTACATTTATACTATGTCACATATAGCTTTGCCTCGGTGGCTCTAGAGGTCTCACTTGATGGACAAATGGAGCAAAGACTCAAATTGGATGGGATTCATAGGAGTCAGTGATGATAATGAGTCTAGACGAATCGGGCGAAGAGATATAGTCGTGGTCTAGCGTGGCACAGTGTCACCCTCAGAGTGGTACGAGAATTTTCAAAGGAAGTTAGACTCTATTGGGCATGGGGAAGCAAAAGTGGAACATGGGGTTCTTAGCATTTACAAATCTAAAAGTGAATCAACTAGGTACAACAAGTCTAGTGCCTCGGAACAAGTTATGAAGGAAGTGAAGAGGCTAGTGCAATTCTACAATGCAAGAGGTGAAGAAGTGAGCCTTACAATCATTGGACATAGCCTAGGAGGTGCATTGGCTCTCCTCACTGCTTATGAAGTTGCTTCCTCTCTCTCTGGCCTTCATGTTAACGTTATATCATTCGGTAGGCCTAGGGTTGGGAACATAGCTTTTTGAGATAAGTTGCACCAAATCGGGGTAAAAACACTACGTGTTGTAGCTAAGCAAGATTTAGTCCCTCGCATGCCCGGGCTTGTTTTCAATGAAAGCCTACAGAAGTTTGATGACATAACCGGAACACTAGACTGGGTTTACACACATGTTGGAGATGAATTGAAGCTTGTTGTATGGTTTTCTCCTTATCTCAAACGCGGATTTAACGTCTCAGGCTTCCATATGCTGGAGACTTACCTTCATCTAGTAGATGGGTTCCACAGTAAAGACTTAACATTTAGGTCTGATGCTAGAAGGGATGTTGCTTTGGTGAACAAGACCTGTGACATGCTTGTGGATGAACTGAGGATTCCTCATTTTTGGTACCAACAGGCCAACAAGGGACTAGAATGCAATGAACATGGCAGGAGGGTTAAACCCAAAAGAGACCCAGAAGACATACCTGTGCCTATTAGTGAAACACACACCCACATATTTGAGATGCAGGAGAATTGTGGACTTATACCATTACTCAGTTTATAGACACATAACTTTCTTATTCAAATTGTGGGTAGTGTAATTTTTTTTTGAGTAAATAGATAAAATATTTAAATTTCCGATGAAAAATTTTCATAGCCAACATTGGCCAAACAAATAGCACCCATGAAGGATGCACCAAAAAAAAAAAAAAAAAGCCAATTTGGTAGGAGTACTGATTCTTTGGTCAGTAATTCAACAAATTGAGTTCATACATCATTCCAACCACAAAAGCAAATAATGTCATGATAGGAATCCGATTATATTTTGTTATATCACGCGCAGACGTAAGGATTAGAAGTTATTTGTCATTTTTTTTTCTTGGGCATTGTTGTCNAGAAGTTATTTGTCATTTTTTTTTCTTGGGCATTGTTGTCATTTTGACTATTTATTTATTTTAGGGTTTTTCCTTTATATATATATATATATATATATATATATATATATATATATATATATATATANAGGAGTCAGTGATGATAATGAGTCTAGACGAATCGGGCGAAGAGATATAGTCGTGGCACAGTGTCACCCTCAGAGTGGTACGAGGATTTTCAAAGGAAGTTAGACTCTATTGGGCATGGGGAAGCAAAAGTGGAACATGGGTTTCTTAGCATTTACAAATCTAAAAGTGAATCAACTGGGTACAACAAGTCTAGTGCCTCGGAACAAGTTATGAAGGAAGTGAAGAGGCTAGTGCAATTCTACAATGCAAGAGGTGAAGAAGTGAGCCTTACAATCATTGGACATAGCCTAGGAGGTGCATTGGCTCTCCTCACTGCTTATGAAGTTGCTTCCTCTCTCTCTGGCCTTCATGTTAACGTTATATCATTCGGTAGGCCTAGGGTTGGGAACATAGCTTTTTGAGATAAGTTGCACCAAATCGGGGTAAAAACACTACGTGTTGTAGCTAAGCAAGATTTAGTCCCTCGCATGCCCGGGCTTGTTTTCAATGAAAGCCTACAGAAGTTTGATGACATAACCGGAACACTAGACTGGGTTTACACACATGTTGGAGTTGAATTGAAGCTTGTTGTATGGTTTTCTCCTTATCTCAAACGCGGATTTAACGTCTCAGGCTTCCATATGCTGGAGACTTACCTTCATCTAGTAGATGGGTTCCACAGTAAAGACTTAACATTTAGGTCTGATGCTAGAAGGGATGTTGCTTTGGTGAACAAGACCTGTGACATGCTTGTGGATGAACTGAGGATTCCTCATTTTTGGTACCAACAGGCCAACAAGGGACTAGAATGCAATGAACATGGCAGGAGGGTTAAACCCAAAAGAGACCCAGAAGACATACCTGTGCCTATTAGTGAAACACACACCCACATATTTGAGATGCAGGAGAATTGTGGACTTATACCATTACTCAGTTTATAGACACATAACTTTCTTATTCAAATTGTGGGTAGTGTAATTTTTTTTTGAGTAAATAGATAAAATATTTAAATTTCCGATGAAAAATTTTCATAGCCAACATTGGCCAAACAAATAGCACCCATGAAGGATGCACCAAAAAAAAAAAAAAGAAGCCAATTTGGTAGGAGTACTGATTCTTTGGTCAGTAATTCAACAAATTGAGTTCATACATCATTCCAACCACAAAAGCAAATAATGTCATGATAGGAATCCGATTATATTTTGTTATATCACGCGCAGACGTAAGGATTAAAAGTTATTTGTCATTTTTTTTTCTTGGGCATTGTTGTCATTTTGACTATTTATTTATTTTAGGGTTTGTCCTCTCCTTATATATATATATATATATATATTTAGATAGGGGATACAATTGTTTTGGCAGACTTTAATTGTTATTGAATACTAATATTGCTTCATTCTAAAATTATTTCTCTTTTCTCATCTCTTTCTTCTTCTTTTCTCATCCCTAATTCTTTCTTTCCTAGTCTACATCAATTTGGTATTAAAGACCAACTTCGATTCGAACAAATCATAAAACAAAAAAAAAATTGTTCATCGTGCACACTGTTTATCGCAATTGTTCACTGGTCATTGTGAATTTTTTTCACTGTTCTTGGTCCAATTTTGTTCCTACTCATAATCAGAAAGCATCGTCATTGTTCCAATTAGTATTTTTGAAAACCAGTAGAGTAAATCAGAGACCCTCGTTGGGTTTATCGTTTGTTAGTAATCGCCGGTGACTTTTAGAGTTGTGGCTACTATTTTTTTATCGTCATCGTAGTCGCCGTGCTTCGCCAAAGATTGAACAAAGTCTTTGTTGTGTGCTGCAACTATTCATGAAGAAGGAAGTAACAGCCTTCTGTTTGTCGGAAGTCCATCTTTAAGGAAGAAGACATTAGGTTTTAACCATTTCACCTTAGAAAGTTTTAGAATTACAGGAACATCCCCAAAAGGTCTAAAAAAATTATAGAATCACCCCTATAATTTTAAGCAAATTGCAAAAATATCATCTAGAATTTATAAAATTACAAAAACCTCCCTAGCAGATTCAAAAAATTATAGAAACATCACCCCAAAAGTTCCAAAAATTACAAAATACCCCAAAAAGTTTTAGAATTTGGGGAATCATCCTCTAACTTGTTAAGTAGCCTCTTGGAGTTGTATCTAACACCAGTTACGAGTTCTCTTCGTTGAGAATTGATGACTAGTATTTATATTTGTTGCTAAGTCAAAAAAAAATAAAAAATCTTACCTAAACTTTCTCTGTTTGTTTTTCCCGCACACCACATTCATAATTTAGCTTGCCCAATTCCTTGTTAAACCCATTGTTGCTTGTCTCACGTTTATTTGAGTCTCTTCACAATAAGCTTGTTCTTGTGTATGACCATTTGCATTGAATTATCGTTTTTATTACTTGGTTCAATTTTTAGTCTAGTTGGCATTTTACATTAGCCCAAATTTTTCCTTACATTCACTATCACCCTTCGAGAGCTTTTAGAGTCTCATACTGCACTAGAACAAATATTTGAGACCTTCACCATTGATATGACTGACACTAAACAATTATTCGACTTGTTATAGGAGGAAGTTAAAGGAATGGGGCAACAACTTTCTCAAGTCACTACTCAACTAGCCCAATTGACTAAATTTATTTAAAAACGGCTAGGGTGAGTCACCAGTTTTAACTAAGTTCAGACAGACACGCCATGTTAGGCACCTGTCTCTCCCGATAGATCCTATTGACTCATGTCAAGGTGTCCTACCTACTCTGCAGATAGCTTAGGGGAGCTGAGTTCAGTGTCCAGATAGGAGGCCACCTCCTAATTCTGTTTTTGGATGAAATGTAGGTCGTAGAAATTTTTAGGAGGATCCTATTGAGGTAGTCATGTCTGACTATTCAGTAGAGGGTGATATGGATGCTTATCGTGAGCCTTTCCGACCACATGTCAAAGACCATAGGCCACCCCCTCTGCGTTACCATAATCCTCGACATAGGCATTTACCTAAAGAATCTAGGGATATCAACCAAAGAGTCAAAGTGGATGCTCGTAGTTTTGATGGTAGGTTAGATCCTATTGTTTTCTTAGATTGGTTGGATGAAATGGATGACTATTTTAATTGGCATGATATGCCTGACCACTATTAGGTTCGTTTTTCCAAAAATAAAACTCATTGGTTTGGCTAAGAGATATTGGCAGGGAGTTCAATGAGACCAAAAGCACTTAAAGGGACAACCAATTACTTTATGGGCTGAGATGAAACAAAGATTGCGAGATAAATATCTCCCTAGTTACTATAAGTGTCAACTCTTGGACAAGTTGATGAACTTGCATCAATTGACCTCGAGTGTGATTGATTACCTAGCTAGATTTGAAGAACTCTTTATGAGATGTCACATAAATGAAGAGTCTTGGGTAACAACTACAAAATTAATTAATGGTTTGAGACTTGAGATTAAGAGAGAGATTAACTTATACTCTCCTGAAATGGTTGAGGAAGCAAATTATAAAGCCTTAGAGATTGAAAAATACCTTAAGCTGCCCTTTCAGCGTCTTATGCTTTCTCAAACTGGAGAGCCTCAACCATTGAGGTCAGTCCCATTTGATAAGTCTCGAGGCATCCCCTAGTTAGGGCCTATCATATCCAGGGATAACACTTACCCCAACTCAAGAGGTAATGCCACTAGGGATCAAGACTCTACACTCATGGGTTCTCGCTAGGATAGTTCTTACATAGAATGTCACCGTTGTCATGGCAAGGGTCGTATTGCTTCACAGTGCCCTCAGTGTACCTTGACCAATGACGGAGAGGATTTGACCAAGAAGTTGTTCCTTTAGATGAGGAACCCCTATAGTTACTAGATGAAGGTGAGGAAGAATGGAAGAACGATGACACTCGTGTCAGTGTGATGAGATGCATTTTATCCACCCCTTCATGCACAGAAGCATGAAAATGCACCAGCATTTTCCATACTTTTGTCCGATGTGGGGGGTCAAGTTTGCAAGGTCATCATTAATGGGGGAAGTTCATTGAATGTTATCTCTAAGTCGACTGTAGCTCAATTGCAGCTTAAGCCAAAGTCACCCCCACAACATTACGAGGTTGCATGGGTTGACAAGACCTTCTTGCGAGTCTCACAGAGATGTTTAGTCCCTATTTAGATGGGTGACTATTCAGATCATATATGGTGTGATTTTTTACCCATGGATGTCGCTCATGTCTTGTTAGGTCGCCCGTGACTTTTTGATCTAGATGTGATAAACTATGGGAGGGACAATACCTATGTTTTTAATCACAAAGGGAAAGCCATCAAGTTAAAACCTACAAAACCCTCAGAAGGTAATAAGTCAAAGCATAGGTCATCTTTCTAGAAAATTCACAATAAAGACCTTCACGTCTTGACCCACAAAGAATTTGAAAAAGAGAGAAAAAGGTCTGGCGTAGTGGTAGCTCTAGTTGTCAAAAAAGTTTTTAGAGTCCTTTGGAATCTAAGGACAATCTTTTGTTTGAGGTTGATAGTCTATTGAGAGAGTTCAATGATGTGATCTCTGAGGAACTACCCATTGAGTTGCCACCAATGAGACAGCATGCTATTGACTTTAGTTACAGGATCTTAGTTGCCTAATCTTCCCCATTATCGTATGAATCCCATTGAGTGTGCTGAACTCCTAAGGCAAGTAGATGGAATTTTACAAAAAGGGTCCATTTGTCATAGTCTTAGTCCATGTGCTATCCTTGCTTTGTTGACCCCTAAGAAAGATGGATCTTGGAGAATTTGTGTTGATAGCCCTGCCATTAACAAAATTACAGTCAAGTATCGATTTCCTATACCGATACTTGAAGATATGCATGACCTTTTGGCCGGTGCACTTTGGTTCTCCAAAATAAATTTGCGCAGTGTTTATCATCAAATCCAAATTAGGCCAAGAGATGAATGGAAAATTGCCTTTAAAACTCAGGATGAACTTTATGAGTGGTTGGTCATGCCTTTTGGATTGTCTAATGCACCTAGCACATTTATGAGGGTTGTGACTCAAATATTGCGTCCTTTCTTAGGGAAATTTGTGGTGGTCTATTTTGATGATATCTTGATCTACATTTGGTCTAAAGAAGAGCACTTGGATAATCTTTGACAGCTTTTTCAGATATTACGTGTGGAAAAATTCTATAAAAACCTTAAGAAGTGCTCCTTTATACAAACTCAAGTATTTTTTCTTGGATTTGTTATTTTTGTGCATGGTATTATAGCTGACCCAGAGAAAATTCGTGCTATTACCAGTGCCAAGAATAATTTTTGAGTTTTGAAGTTTTCATGGTTTGGCCACCTTCTATAGATGATTTATTAAGGGGTTTAGTTCCACTATGGCTCCCATCATAGGGTGCATGAAAAAAGGGGAGTTTCAATGGACTCTTGCTGCAACTAGAGCCTTTCAAGAAGTTAAGCACAAGATGACAGAGGCACCCATCCTTCGACACCCAAATTTTTCTAAGGTATTTGAGGTTGCTTGTGATACATCTGGTGTAGGGATAGGTGGAGTTTTGAATCAAGAGGGTCATCCTATTGCTTACTTCAGCAAAAAGCTCAATGAAGCTGAACAACGATACTCTACATATGACAAAGAGTTCTATGCCATGGTAAAAGCTCTCAGCCATTGGAGGTATTATCTATTGCCATCTGAGTTTGTGTTATATTCTGATCATCAGACATTGAAGTACCTTCACTCCCAGAGAAAATTGAGTGTTAGACACGTTAGGTGGGTTGAGTTCCTTCAGGAATATACTTTTGTTCTTCACCACCGAGCGGGCATTGAAAACAAGACTACGGATACTCTTAGTCATTTAGTTGCTGTTTTATAGACTATGAGTGTTCATGTGATCGGCTTTGATAGGATTAGAGATGAGTATGTTTCTTGTCCTAACTTTGGTATCATTTTTCAGGATGCTCAAGCTGGTAACCATCATGAGTACATTGACTTCCTTCTTAGAGATGGTTACTTGTTTAAAGAGTCGCACTTATGTATTCCCTGTACTTCACTTAGGGATTTCCTGATTTGGGAATTATGTGGGAGGTCTGGCTGGCCATTTTGGTAGGGATAAGACATTTGCACTTGTTGAGGATAGCTTTTATTGGTCTACTTTGAGGCATGACATTATTAGGATAGTGTCACAATGTCACATTTGTCAGTGAACAAAGGCTAGGAAACAAAACATTGGGTTGTACACACCATTACCTGTTCCACTTATACCATGGAGAAACCTTTGTATGGACTTTGTGGTGGGATTGCCTAAAACAACCCATAATCATGATTTCATTCTAGTTTTCGTGGATCGGTTTTTTAAGGTGGCCCATTTCACTCCTTGCACTAAGTCTGCTACTGCCTCTCAAGTAGAAAAGTTAGTTTTTCGAGAGGTTGTCCAACTACTTGGGTTGCCTATTTCCATTGTATCTGATAGGAATGTCAAGTTTGTGAGTTATTTTTGGAAAACACTTTGGAAACTCTTTGGGACCAGTCTTAAGTTTTTCTTTGCCTTTTATTCACAAACTAATGGTCAAACTGAGGTTGTCAATCGTTGCTTGGGAGATTGGCTTAGGTGTCTAGTGGGTGAGAAGATGAAAAATTAGGGTTTGTTGTTGCCTACTACTGAATTTGCCTATAATAACTCCGTCAATAGGTGGTCTGGTAGATACCCTTTTGAGATTGTTTATGACCATTCCCTTAGACAGCCTATTGAATTATTACCTTCACCTCTTGATTCCTGCCCTTCACACTCAACCGAAGCTTTTACCCAGCATATTCATGACTTTCATGCCGACATAAGACAAAAAATTACATTAAGTAATGTAAATTATAAATTGGTTGTAGATGTTCACCGTATGAATAAAGAATTTACTGTGGGAGATTATGTCATGGTTCGTGTGCATCCTAAATGTTACCCAAAAAATTCTTTCAAAATGTTACATGCTCGAGCCACTGGTCCTTTTTGTATTCTTCGTAAACTTGGATCTAATTCATATCAGCTTAACTTACCTTCGAATATGAGTATTAGTCCTATTTTCAATATGGTGGACTTTTTTCCTTATCATGATACTTTTGAGCCTCCTATGTTGTCAGCAGGTGTTCCTACAGGTGGAGTTGCTTCATTATCAGCATCACCTATAGTTCTTATTCTTCCACCGTTTCCACCACAGTTGCATGACTAGATTGCAGATGTACTTGACGATCAGATTGTGGGCTCCTCGGATGGAGGATATCTTCGTTATCTTGTTTGGTGGAGAGATCATCCAGAAAGTGATGTTTCATGGATTACTAAGGAGGAGTTTCGTCAGCTTGACCTTGATCTTCTAGAGTATTATCATGATCGTATCTCTTCGGAGGCGAGCTTTTTTCAACCGAGGAAAAATCATATGAATCGGATTATATTTCGTTATAGTAGGAGCAGACATAGGGATTATGAGTTATTTGTCATTTTGCTTTTTAGGGGCTTAGTTGTAATTTTGACTATTTATTTATTTTAGGGTTTGTGCTCTCCTTATATATATAGGAGATATGGTATTTGTTTTGCTAGTCTTGGATTATTATTGATTATTATTAAATGCTAATATTGTTTCCTCCTCAAATTCTTTCTCTTTTCTCATCCCTATCTTCTTCTCTTCTCATCCCTAATTCCCTTCCTAGTCTACATCATGTCAGCTAGATAAATTAGCAGGGGAGACATGCCACATTTGAAATATGACATTGTTCTGGGGAATGTTCTGAACCTTCGAGGTGATCATTCTGCTATGTACCACCTCAGTAATGAAATTTTGGTAATAAATCGATAATTAAAAATTCTGGGTGATGTCAAATTCTTAGCGCAAAGAATGTTTGATATATATTTTTCAAAATAATCTATATATACACGTTATGATGACTTGTATTCCAAGTCCGTGGATCCAAATAAATCTGATGGCATTAGTGTTTGTGTTAAAAGCCATCTTAGTAAGAGTTCAAAAAATAGTTGGACACTTTGGATAAGGATCAAGAGTCGTTGTTTTTCAATACAAGTTTGTTTCATTATTTAATTGGAAAAAATTTTGGTTGGGTCAATACATGAAGTCTTCCTTATTTATTAAGACTTTGACTATCTGAAATATTCTTTACATATAGAAGTCTTTTGGATATCAACAATGCTATATCCACCGAATTATTTACCAACTTTTGAATCCCAATCAATATAAATCATAGGATCAGTAGATTCCACAAACTATCACTAACCATCCAATGGCTATCAATGAGACACATCATTTGAGATTCAAAAATTTGGTAAAAATTTTGGTGGCCACATCATTTCCCTTTGGATATTGGCAGTAGGCGTTCCGCTATATTGAAGAGCTTGATGACAAAAATTTGGTGTATGTGATAAATTGGGTCTGCTCTATTTGTTTTTGGATCTTCTTCGAGAAAGCCAGTATTGGTTAAAGAAGATTTTTGGCACTATTAATCTTGTAATAGTGATATAGCTTATAGAATTTCTCTTGTTGCCTTTATTTCGTGAACATTTTGTAATCTCAAACCTTTAATAGTGAAATTTTACCGTTGTGTTTCATTCATGGACGTAGACTTTCTTATTGAGCCGAATCACTTAAATCTTGTGTGTTCTATTTTTCTGTCATTACATTATTATTTTACTCATGGCATTGGTTCATAACAAATTGGTATTAGAGCTATTGGTTTTGGGATGGTTGCATCAAAATTAAATATAGAAAAATTTGATGGTCAGAACAATTTTAGTTTATGGATGATTAAAATGAAGGCATTGCTTTGTTAGTAGGATTTGACAAAGGGCAAAGATGGGTCACTATCCAAGAAGACAAATCAGACTAAAGAAATTGATATTTAAGATAAAGCACACAATGCAATTCGATTGTCTCTTTGTGATGAAGTTTTTCGTGAGGTCGTCGATGAAGACAAAGCCGAAAGACTATGAAAAAAGTTGGAGAGTTTGTATATGAAGAAGTCTCCACCAATCGTTTGTATCTAAAGTAACGGTTGTATACACTCAAGATGAAAGAAGATACACTCATTAATGAACATCTTAACGAATTTAACAAAATTATTATGGACTTGAAAAATATTAATAATAAAATTGGGGATGAAGATCAAGCCCTTATCGTGTTATGCTCATTGTTTGATTTGTTTGATAATTTTGTTAATTTGATGTTGTATAGGAGAAACTCGATCTCCTTAGTTGATGTGAAATTCTCTTTAAATTCTAAGGACTTGCGTACTAAATTGAATGGTAAAGGTAGTGATGCTAAGGCTAAGGGTTTGTTTGTGAAGGATCGTTATGATAGTTCCTCTAATAATAATAGAGGTCGATCCGTTGAGAGCAATTTAGAGAAAGGAAAAGGAAAATCTGGATATCAATCACAGTTTAAAAAGAAGTAGAATAATGTTGAATGTTTCTACTGTCACAAATTTGGTCATTACAAGCGTGATTGTTTTAAGTTGAAAAATAAAGGGAGACATAAAAAATCAAATCCTTCCGATTTTTCTAGTGTTGCTGGTGTTGCAAAGGATTCATCTGATGGTTCAAATAATGTCCTTATAGTTGTTAGTTTTGATGGGCATTTTAATGATGAGTAGATTCTTAATTCGGGTTGTTCGTATCATATGTGACCTAATAGGGATTGGTTTACCACCAATGAGTTAATCAATGGTGGTTCAATCTTGAAGGGAAATAATATTACTTGCAAGGTTTTTGGAGTAAATACTATCCAAATTAAGATACATGATGGGATTGTGAGGACTTTGACAACTGTACGAAATATTCTAAAATTAAAGAAGAATTTGATTTTTTTTTGTTATTTTAGATTCCATTGGTTGCAAGTTTTCTGTTGAATGTAGAGTTATGAAAGTCTGTACGGGGTTCTTGGTTGCATATTCGTGATTGCCACCTATTGGGTATCTCTTGTTGCATATTACTTACTGTGGAAGGCATACAAACATGTTTCTGATATGAGAGCTGCAACTCTAATGTCTCAAGGAGTGAGTGCTGAGTAGTTTACTATTCTTGTCAGAGACATTCCTCTTACCCCTGAAGGTCAATCTAGAAAGGAACATATTGACTCATATTTCAAAACAATCTATCCTGAGGCATTTTACAGATCAATGGTAGTTACAGAACAACGAGGTATTACATTGTTGTTTACTTGCCCTTTTGTTGTGTATACACTCCCATAAGCATTTGTTTATTTTCTCTTCCAGTTGTTGTATGCACTATGCTCACTAGTTCAAGATAGCTTCATTGTGTTGCTCAATATTTGTGTAAAACGACATATAGTCAAACGCATGAGATTATAATCTTCACTTGATTATGTAAGTTATGTAAGAAATTTTAATAATTTGTATATAAAATTTAGAACACCTAAATTACAAGATTTGGATCATATAGGTTTAGAACATACTTGTATGAGTCATGCTACTCGATCTCCGAATTTCTTTTGTGAAAGGGCAACGTCTTCCTCTCCTTCTTCAAAGCAATAGGCAGCTTTCAATGAGACAAGTCAATTTAGGGTTATGAAGTGGAGAGGGGACCTAGCCTGCTATTTTTAATGAAATCTAATGGGTCCTCCCATTACGGGTCACAATTAGATTAAGGCCTACACTTAACCGATTCAATCACATCAATTAAAAGATGTATATAAGCCCATCAAAATAGATCACTTATTAATATTGAGTTCATCTCATTGGACCATAAATTCAGTTCGTTTTTCATAAACTAAAAAATTAACTATCAATTAATGGAAGTCCAATATAGGAAAAATTCCAAAATTCTCCAATTTGAACAACATTAATTGTAGTCATTTAAAAATAAAATAAAATTATATATATATTTTTAAAAATGACTCTTGAGCTAATCGAACAAAACTCAATATGGCCACAATAAAAATAATATAGCCCTGAGACAACATCTCAAACACGACCCGGTCGAATAAAACTACTATTTTCAAACCATGACAGCCTTTACATCCTTTATTGACATAGGACCAATCCATAATTACAAAAAATAATAATTCTATTAACATGGATCAAGATGTGGTAGTGTAGCAAGAAAATAGCATCTCAATATGTGATATGATAAACATGTTATTTTCATTGTCAGTCCTCCAAATGATTTCTCTTTAACAATATGCTTCAACAATAAACTAGAGAAATCCATTATCTTCAACAATAAGCTAGTATGTCTTCAAATTTAAAATCACAAGATTTTCTCAAATGGTGTAATCAGATATATACTCAATTGACAAAACAATCATACTTAAGACATACACCAAGTCTTAAGATTTTGTATAAATTAACATGTCATAAATGTGCGCACAAATAACATAGTGAGAATATCTTGCTAACAATAAGAATAATCATCCAAATATTTATTATTCATCAAATAGATATTTTTCAACCATAATGAGTATCACANGTCTTCCTCTCCTTCTTCAAAGCAATAGGCAGCTTTCAATGAGACAAGTCAATTTAGGGTTATGAAGTGGAGAGGGGACCTAGCCTGCTATTTTTAATGAAATCTAATGGGCCCTCCCATTACGGGTCACAATTAGATTAAGGCCTACACTTAACCGATTCAATCACATCAATTAAAAGATGTATATAAGCCCATCAAAATAGATCACTTATTAATATTGAGTTCATCTCATTGGACCATAAATTCAGTTCATTTTTCATAAACTAAAAAATTAACTATCAATTAATGGAAGTCCAATATAGGAAAAATTCCAAAATTCTCCAATTTGAACAACATTAATTGTAGTCATTTAAAAATAAAATAAAATTATATATATATTTTTAAAAATGACTCTTGAGCTAATCAAACAAAACTCAATATGGCCACAATAAAAACAATATGGCCCTGAGACAACATCTCAAACACGACCCGGTCGAATAAAACTACTATTTTCAAACCATGACAGCCTTTACATCCTTTATTGACATAGGACTAATCCATAATTACAAAAAATAATAATTCTATTAACATGGATCAAGATGTGGTAGTGTAGCAAGAAAATAGCATCTCAATATGTGATATGATAAACATGTTATTTTCATTGTCAGTCCTCCAAATGATTTCTCTTTAACAATATGCTTCAACAATAAACTAGAGAAATCCATTAGCTTCGAAAATAAGCTAGTATGTCTTCAAATTTAAAATCACAAGATTTTCTCAAATTGTGTAATCAGATATATACTCAATTGACAAAACAATCATACTTAAGACATACACCAAGTCTTAAGATTTTGTATAAATTAACATGTCATAAATGTGCGCACAAATAACATAGTGAGAATATCTTGCTAACAATAAGAATAATCATCCAAATATTTATTATTCATCAAATAGATATTTTTCAACCATAATGAGTATCACATATCACATATGAAATTAAATTAATACTAAAGTTCTTAACACATAAATAAACTCCCACTAACCAAGTACATCAAAAGACCCCAAAATGCCCATGTTGTTAGCATGTTTCTTAAAAGTTATAGGTCATAGTCCCTTGGTTAAAGGATCAGTAATCATTGATTCTGTATCAATATGTTTATTCACAATATCACATTTCTCCACAAGATCCCTAACGTAATGATATTTAATTTTCATATGTTTAGACCCACTAGAATGTTTGTTGTTCTTTGAGAATATGGCTACACTATTATCACAATAAATTGTTAGTGGTTTAGAGATGAAATCAACAATCATAAGTCCTAAAATAAAATTCATTAACCATATAGCTTGTGTTGTAGCTCCATAACAAGCTACAAATTTAGCTTGCATAGTGGAAGAAGCTGTGAGAGTTTGTTTAATACTCTTCCATGATATTGCTTCTCCTACTAACATGAAAATATATTCTAAAGTGGATTTTAAATCATCCTGACACCCAGCAAAATCTGAATCTGAGTAACCAATCACCTCAAAACTATCAACTCTAATATAAACAAGCATGTAATGTTTTGTTCTTTGCATAACTTTCTCATCTGCCACCCAATGATCTAATCCTAGTTTAAAAAGATATCTGCTAAAAACACTAACTGTAAAAGCAATGTCAAGCCTGGTACAAATCTGTGCATACATTAAACTACCAACAACACTCAAATAAGGTATATTATTTATAGATTCCTCCTCAAGATTATTCTTGGGACATTGATTTAAATTGAATTTATCACTTTTCACAACAGGTATATCCCCAAACTTACAATTATGTATATTAAATCTTTCAAGTATACAATCTATATATTCCCTTTGAGAAAGTACCAACAATTTACGACTCCTATCCCGATGAATTTGAATGCCTAACACAAAAGATACTTCCCTAAGATCTTTCATGTCAAATATTTTGCACAACAATTGCTTAATCCATGAAGTAAACCCAAATCATTACTTGCAAGCAAAATATCATCAACATAAAGAACAAGAAAAATAAATTGACTCCCACTAGCCTTAAGATATATGCATTGATTCATCTTGTTCTCAACAAAATCAAGAGAACTTACTATCTCATCTTTCATGGCACTTACCCACATATCAGATTGAGGACAAGTAATAGCATTATGGTATGTTACAGGATCAACAATATCACCAATATCATAATCACTTTCTCATAGGTATACAAAATATTTATCGAAAATAACAGGTCTCTTTGGTCTTGTAGACCTTCTCAAAGAAATTCTAGTAGTATGCTCTAAAGGATGAGGAGCCTCATTAGGAACAGAAGGTTCAATTACAGGAACATGAGGATCAACGACTGGAGCAGGAAAATTAACAACAAGAGCACATATAGTATTCTCTTGCAAAATAGGTAAAGTAATAGAAAGAAATTTATCTTGCTCATGTTCACTAATAAGCTGCGAGCAACCAACATTAGCAACATGAATCTCTAAAAATTTTGTTGTTAAGGACTCAATAATTTTAGTACTACATGCAGGATAATAGAACTGGTATCCTTGTGAAAGTTCTGGGTAACCCATGAAGAAATAACGAACAATTCTAGGATCAGTTGTTTTTTCAAAAGGGTTATAGATTTTGACCTCAGTAGCACAACTCTAGACTCGAAAATAGTTTAAGGCTTAGTTTCCTATTGGTCCATTATTCAAAAGGTGATTATGTAACAGATTTTCTAGGAACTCTATTAAGAATGTATGAAACCATTTTAATGGCTTCTCTCCAAAGATAATCAGGTAAATTAAACCTACTCATCATGTTCCTCATCATGATGAGTAGCGATTACCCCTTTCAACCACACTATTCTGCTCGGGATTATTAGACATTGTATATTGGGTAATAATCCCACAATCTTACAAGTATTTGATAAACGGTCTCAACTGCTGCCCAGACACGTCATGTTTTCCATAATATTCACCACCATGGTCAAACCTAACAATTGTGATGGTTTTTCCTAATTGTTTCTCTACCCCAATTTTGAAAATTTTAAACTTTTCATGGGCATAATATTTTTCATTAATTAAATAAATATATCCATAACAAAAGAAATCATCAATAAATGTAATAAAATATTTATTACCGCATAAGGTACGTGAGTAAGGTCCACTGATGTCAGTATAAATGACTTCTAAAAGATCTAGATTGTGAGTTGCATATTTCTTCATAGTATTGGTCAATTTACTTTTAATACAGTCAACACAAGTTTTAAGATCTTCAAAATCAAGGAGAGGAAGAATATCATTATTTATTAATCTTTCCAATTTTTCTCTAGAAATGTGACCCAAACTTTTATGCCAAAACTGTGAAAATTTTCTTTTATTGAGAGGTCTCTTAGATACAACATTTACAATATTTGAAGAACCATATTTGTTATTGACAGTCAAACATATACTATATAGACCATCTGATAAAATACAATGACCAACAATTTTGAAATTTAAATACAATTGAGTTTTACTATTATTAAAATTAAAACAATATCCAATTTTATCAAGTAAGGAAACTAAAATCAAATTTCGCTTAAATGACGGTACATGAAATGTATTTTCTAAAACAAGTTGAAAACCAATGTCTAAATTAAACCTAATAGTTCCTATGAACTCAACATGAACTTCATTATTATTTCCTACTTTAAACTTGGCTTTCCCTTCACTTGACCTTCGTTTGCTTGTGAATCCCTGTAAAGTCATGACTACATGAACCGAAGCCCCCACTATCAATCCATCAAGAATTTAATAGGACATTAACCAAATTGGATTCAAAGCAAACAAAGACTAGTGAATTACCTTCTTCTTTATTCTTCTTTTCTAACTAAGACTTGAATCGAGTGTACTCATTTTCTTTTGACATCGTTTCTTGCAAAAGTAACACTTGACATCTTTTCGATTGGCAGCCTTAAAACCTCCCACATTTTGACCAGTACCATGTCTTTTGAAATCCCGATCATTCTTTGGAGCATTATAATTAGGGTTTCTATTATTTTCTTGATACCCATTCTCGAAACTAGATTTAGGTTGGAAAACAAATAAGACAATTTCACTCTTTTCTTTTCTAATTTTTTCTTTCTCAGAATCACACTTGGAGATGAGGTCATTTATTGTCCAAGACTCATTTTGGATATCGTAGGCAATTTTGATTTGACTACACTCAGGAGGCAAAGAGTTAAGAGTGTGATGAACAATAAAATCATCAGGAATAATAATTTTGAAGGCTTTGAACTTAGTTTAAACATAGACTATTCTAAGGATATATTCCCTAATACTATCTACATTGTCATATTTCATACTCGTTAATTCATTCACTATGCCCCCAATTTCAGTCTTGTTGGATACCTTGTATTTCTCTCCTACAGAGGTAAAGAACTCATTGACATTATTGGTTTCAAGCAAGTCACTTATAAAAGTGTTCAGAAATATACCTTTTCATGGCAATCATACTCAGCCTATTAAATTTCTCCCACTTTGCATAAAGTTCTTTTACTTTAGGAAAACTTTCACTATTAGGTTTAGGAGGTTCACTATCTTTCAAGGCAAAGTTTATTTCAACAATTCTCATGGTAAACTCAATATCTTGCTTCCATCTCTTATAATTAGAACCAGTCAAGATTTTAATGTTGGTATTATTATTATTCAGAGCAAACGAGACCATTCAAGGCAACGAGAATATAAACAATTAGCAAAATTGGGCAATAAATAAATAAAATATGTTTTGAACATAATAAATCATATTTTATTAAGAGAGTCAAAATACATCACTAGAAATTCCTCTTTGGGCAGAGAATGAGATATACTATAGGGCATCTCTTTCATGAAACTAACCAATGTGAATGCTCAAGTTTCGAAAATTTATCTCCTTTGGGCAGGTAATTGTATATTATAACTTAAAGACAATCCCGTAACAAAAGCATGAAAAAAATCTATAAATCTTAATAAATGGACCACTTTGGTGACAACCATCCATCTTAACTCATAAAATTTCTCAAACCGGAATATTATAATAAATTGCCCATAATTAAATATCATGTCATAAATTAATATGAGGTACTAACCAATATGTTTCTCTTTAGATCGCTCATCATTAATCGTTGTATTCATGTCTCAATTCTTTTTTTACTTTTAAAATTAAGTAATTAATTTAACGTCTACCAACATTTAATAAATAATATGTAGATCATAAAAAAAAAATTATCATATAAATCACTAGGAATTAAAATTAGAATTATAAAAACATCCTCTACAAATTATAGCAATTCAATCAAAGTTACATCAACATAAGAAAATAATTTAGAAGGGTAAAGTCTACATCTATTTATCAACATGACCCCATGTTACTAACACGAGTCATCCACAAAAGAGAATAAATTTGATCATAAAATTTTTTTAACATAAACATCACAATTGTTTAAACAAATTTTATTTTTATTATTATAATAATCACTTTAATATATATATAAAATAAAGTAGGTAGATTGTTTGTCTTGACCTTTTCGTGGCTCAGATTCTTTTGATCCGATGGTCCTAATTAGTCTTTCATTCTTTGTGTAATTATAAGACTCTCAACTCTCACATAATTCTCTCTTTCTCTCTCTCTCATACTATTATTTTTTTTATTTCTTCGGTGTTATTTTTTTTATTATTTACTCCATAAAACAATTGAAACTATATCTTATAAAATTATTTATTCTATAAAACTAATTCAAAGTTTATATATATATAACAACATGTAATTTGCCACTTACATTTTAATTTGTAAATAACACTCAATATAATTAAAAAAAATAGCACATTGATTATAAACACTAAATAATATTCAACCTGAAATGAACCTTAGATTGTAAATCGATATATAATTTTATATAAAATTGACATTTAATTTTTTTTAATTTATATTAAACTTTGTCGAATTAATATCAAATTATGTTTTATCGTTATCAAATTAATATTAAAATTCATTTAATCAATTTTTTGGGTACTAAATTAAATTTATTTGATTTTATTAAATTTTTAATTTTTTTGGTATTAAATTTAAAGAAGGGCAATTGTAAAAATAATAATAAAATTTTGGATGAAATTATCAATTTTCATTAGGGACATTGACAGAAGGGAGACAAATGGATCTATAGGCAATGAATTCAAACTTCAATGGGTCTCCATGTTATTTATAAAATGTTGGAAGCTGTCCATGTAATATTTGTCAAAACTCAAGGAATGCCCATGATTTTTTTCCCGTTTTTTAATTAAAATTTAATTTATTATTATTGGTTAGGAGGGTTTTTTGGTAACCAAGAAAAAAAATGTATGTGAGTGTTTTTCTGTGTATATTTATATGAGGGAAATTGGACATTTAGTGATTAAATTTATAATAATATTGTGTCAGTTAGGGTTGAATAGATATAATAGTGATAAATTCATAAATTTTATAAATGAGTAAGATTTGATTGATTTTATTTATCGCTTAAAGATTATTAGTTTAATTGTATTGTATTAGCATTTTTTTTTGCTTGAGGTATTTATTACATGGGGATAGGGTGGATTAGAAATATAATGGTCGAGTTTTTAATTATGTTGTGTTATTGGATTGAGTGGTAATAAAAGTGATAAATTCATGAGTTTTATAAATGAGTAAGATTTTATTTATTTCTTAAAAATTATAACTTTTAATGGGATTATGTTAGCATTTTTTTTCCTAGAGAAATTTGTATATATTGTTTTGGTATTGTTTTTGAAAGTTTTTATATATTTTTATGACAATGTTATTAATATGAAAGATATAATCGACAATATATTTTGAGTAATTTTAAAAAAGAATTGATATGAATATTTTTGAGTCATTCCTTTTAAATTTGAGTAATTATTTAAGATTTTATTTGTTTGTTATATAGTGTTTTCAGAAACGAGTAATGACATGTATATCTATATAATAAAGTAGATAGATTTTTTTATCTTTAACTCTTCGCAGATCAAATCGCTTGACGATTATTAATCTGACAGTTCTTATGCCATCTAACTCTNTCAAATCGCTTGACGATTATTGATCTGACAGTTCTTATGCCAACTTTTTTCAAGACTCATATTGTTCATCTAACTCTCTTTATATCTATCTTATACTTTCTCTCTCTCTATCTCTCTCACACACACACATATTATTATCTTATTTTTTTATTATTTACTCCATAAAATACATGAAACTACATGTTATGCAATATTTATTCCATAAAATTAATTCAAAATTTTATATATCTGGCAACATATATTTTGCCACTTGGTTCTTATTTTGTAAATAAAACTTAATGTAAATAAAAAATAGCACTTCACAATTTGAGGACTTTTTTATCTGAGTTTCACATCGTTGCCTGAAATTAGGTCTTAATTGATTTAGGGCCTAAATTCTTCTAAAATTCTCATTGATAATGGTTTTTATATAAATTACATTTTTAGTTTTTTTTTTAATGTTTGATGTATTTGTTATAATTTTGGTATTAAATTTTTTTGAACTATCAATTTTTCAAAATGTTTTGTCAGTTTTTTAATTTACTTTCACTTATTTTCATGTGAACTAGAGATTTTTGAGTTTAACAAGCAGAGGTGAGCGATTCTCTTAAAAAAAAGTGGGGGTAAACAATTGGTTTGGTTTAAGTATGTGTGTTTGAATCTTGACCAAAAAAAAATTTACCAAATGATATAGTAAAAGAGAATACGCTATGGTGTGAAAAAATATGTATTTAAATTTTATGGGTTAAAATACAAATTTTTAATTTTATATACAATAAAAAAATTATAATTTAAGATCAATTTCATGTTGGTTTAATCAACAACAAATAATATTCAACACAAAATGAACCTTAAATTGTAAATTAATATATATTTTTATCAAAAATTGAGATTTAATTTTGTCCAATTTAAATTCAACTTAGTCGAATTAATATCAAATTGATTTTTATTGTTATCAAATTAATATTAAAATTCATTTAATCAATTTTTTTGGGGTATTAAATTATATCAATTTTTTGGGTATTAAATCAAATCTTATATTATTTTATTAAATTTTTAATTTTTTTGGGTACTAAAATTGGAGAAAGGCAAGTATAAAAATAAAAAAAAAATTTGGGGATAAAGCCATCACTTTTCGTTAGCAATATTGAAGGAAGAGAGGCATAGGAGGCTTTTGTGTAATAAATTTTAAATTCCAGGGATCTCCGTGTTATTTAAAAAATATTTGGGGGGTGTCCACATAATGTTGTCAAAACTTAGGGTAAATCTGTATTTTTTACCCTATTTTTTAATTAGATATTAATTTATTATTATTTTATCATAAAAACTTGAATTATTATATTTCTAATAAAAACAATTATTGGTTAGGAAGGTTTGTTGGTAGTCAAAAAATAAATGTGTGAGAGTATGTTTTTGTTTATATTTATATGTGGAGGATTGAAAATTTGGTAATTAAATTTATAATTTTATTGTGTCAGTTGGGGTTGAATGGAGATAGTGGTGATACATTTATGAGTTTTATAAATGAGTAAGATTTGATTAATTTTTTTATCACTTAAAAATTGTGAATTTAATTGCATTATGTTAGTATTTTTTTTTTTTTGGTTTGAGATATTGATTACTTGAGGATAAGGTGGATTGAAAATATGGCGATTGTGTTTATAATTATATTATGTTATTGAATTGAGTGGTGGTAAAAGTGATAAATTCATGAGTCTTATAAATGAGCAAAATTTTGTTTGTTACTTAAAGATTATAAATTTCAATAGATTACGTTAGTATTTGTTTTTTCTTTTTCAGAAACATTTGTATATGTAGTATTATTTTGAAGAGTTTTATATATTTTTTCGACAGTTCTATTAATATGAAAAATATATACGGCAATATGTTTCAATTCATTTTAAAAGAAGAATTGATATGAAAATTTTTAGACCATTCTTTTTAAATTTGAACAAAATGTATATGAATTTTTTATTTATTATATAACACATTTAGTCACAGGTATTGACTAATATATATATATTTGACATTGGTGAGAGCAACCGCCGTTAGTTCTTGACTTTGAAAAGAACTTCTTTAAGTTTCATTAAAAAAAAGCCGTGGCCATCCAAGCTTTCACCTTTTTTTTTTATTTTTTGTAACATACTCGAATGTATTTAACGGTGACCATCGACGGCCACTGTTTTGAGAAAGACAGTGCCGCCAACTTCTCAAAATATTAATTACAAAAACAATAATTTTAATCAAAATAACAGTAACCTTGATCCACCCAAGTGACGGCGATGAGAATTTGTTGACGCGTCGTCACGAAAATATTTTTAGATCCCAAATTATACAAATAAAAAAAATAATTATAAAATAAAATGGATTCTAAATTTGTATACGATATGTTCTGATACCACATGTAAAAAATTTTAATGATTGATATATAAAATTTAGAACACCTAAATTACGAGATTTGGATCATATAAATTTAGAACATACCTCTATGACTATGCTACTCGATTTCCGGATTTCTTTTGTGAAAGGATAAGGTTTTTCTCTCTTTTTTCAAAGTAATAGGCGGCTCTCAATAGAACAGGCCAATTTAGGGTTATGAAATGAAGAGGGGATCTGGTCTGCTATTTATAATGAAATTTAATGGGTTTTTCTATTACGAGCCATAATTAAATTAAGACATACATTTAACTGCCTCAACCACATCAATTAAAAAATGTACATAAGACTATCAAAATAGATCACTTAATAATATTTTACTCATTTCATTGAACCATAAATTTAGCTCGTTTTTTACAAATTAAAAAATTAATTATTAATTAATAGAAGTTCAATATATGAAAAATCGAAAAGAAAAGAGAATAGCGAAACTGAAACAGATTTATATTCTGAAGCTTGCACATGCTGAGGCAGTATATGCAGAGTCAAATCAAGCAGACAAGCTTGAAGGAATGAGCCCAACGAACAGAACTGGCTTGCTTGGTCTCTTTGGTAATAAGGTAGTTTCAATAGAGTACTATACCGAAAAAATCAATGAACTGACCCCAAAATTGGAAGCTGAACAGAAAGTCACGCTCAGAAAGAAGCAGCAGGGTTCAGCTCTGGTCTTCTTCACCGGCAGGGTTACTGTTGCTTCTGCGGCTGTGAGTCTACATGCCTGAATGGTGGACACATGGACAGTCGTGGATGCTCCTGAACCCCGACAGTTAATATGGCCTAATCTTCCTAAGAATTTTTATGAGAGGCAGATACGACCGTATGTCTTTGTGACAATAGCTATTTACATGATCCCAATCGGGTTAATCTCTGCTTTTTACAACTCTGCCGAATCTGAGGAAGCTTCTCCCATTTCTAAAGGCAGTGATTAAGACACTGTTGGAAGCTTACCTCCCTCAGATTGCACTTAATGTGTTTCTGGCTTTGTTGCTGAAATTTCTTTTGTTTCTATCAAAGGCTGAGGGCATTCCTTCGGAGAGCCATGCAATAAGAGCCGCTTCAGGGAAGTACTTATATTTCCGCGTCTCGAACGTATTTATCAGAGTTACAATTGGTGGAACTCTTTTCAGTACATTAAAGACAATTCAGAAGGATCCAAATTCTATTGTTTCCTTACTGCGACTAGCCTCCCAGGCAATGCAACTTTCTACTTGACATTTGTGGCTCTGAAGTAAGATTTCAGTTTTCTTTATTTGCTTTCCTTTCCGTCAGCATTATTTTTCTCAAGAGAACTTTACAATTTTTCGTTCTACTACTTACGATTTTTCTTTCATATGAATTAATAATCTTAGGAATTTTATGCTACTACTTTCTGACATAAACATAGATAGAGAATGAAAATTTTCAATATCCATTGTCAGAAACTATTTTATGACACAGATTTTATGCTGTTGTTAGTCAGAACAAAACATAATAATAACTTGAAAACGTAAATGAGTAAGGTAAATTTGTTATTCTTTTTCTGTTTTTAAAATTCCTAGCTACAAAGTATGTTGCAAAGTTATGGTCAGCTTGTAATTTTGATCTGTTCTACATCAACTCCAATTACATCAGCTTGTATCTGGAGGTTAAGCAACATGACTTCTATCATGTTTTGTTTGAAAACTTTGGACAACTATTTCTGCATATAGATTCAGTTTTTAAGTAAGAAAAGAAAGGTACCACCTCAAAGAATAAGAAAAGTTATCAACTGTGGAACACTTGAAATTGAAATGTTTTTGATGTATCTATAAAAAATATGAAACAGATTTATATTCTTGTATGTTTAGACTTTGTTCCTGAGGGTAACGGATCTTTTTCTGTCTTCCAAGTAATAAAGTTTTTGTTTGGGGGTAAATAATCGGAGAAAACTTAACATTTTTGATAAGCAAATAATAATAAAGCTCAACTTTGTTTGGGTTATCTGCTTAGATATTTGTATTTTTAGTTTTTGATCTTTGAGTTTGTAAGTTTTGTAAAAACAAATATAAATTTGACTCAAAAACAATTGAAATTAAGAAAAATAGCTACTAAAATTTTGGTCAAAGCAACGATTATTAGAACTATGAGGTGAGCAAAATAATTATGGATGTTGTAATCTAAAATTAGTGCAAATAGTAACAGGATCATTAGAATTATAACTATTTAAATGGACTCAAAAAATATATAAACATTTAATCTATATAAACCAAATAAATTGATTTAGAGTCAGCTGTCCTGCGAGTTTAAGAGGTGTGTGATCACTGCCTTAAAACAGCTGAGCCTCCTCATGTGAGGGTACTGACGGACACCAATGACTCCAAGATTTAACTTAAACACTCGCAACTGCACCTCCTCAATGGTCACGTCCACTGGAAGGTTGGGCTAAACCTAATTCAAATTGAGTTGCCCGAAAACAAAGATAATAGAGGATAGTTGTCTAGGTATATTTATATAGATGTGACTGAACTCGAAGAATATGGATATAAAAGTTAATGGAGTAAAATGTGGGATAGGGAGAAGTCTACTGGCGTAGACTAGTATAGCCGAGCAAAGGTGAAAAACATGTAAAGGAATATACCAGANGGAGTAAAATGTGGGATAGGGAGAAGTCTACTGGCGTAGACTAGTATAGCCGAGCAAAGGTGNGGGGTAAATAATCGGAGAAAACTTAACATTTTTGATAAGCAAATAATAATAAAGCTTAACTTTGTTTGCGTTATCTGCTTAGATATTTGTATTTTTAGTTTTTGATCTTTGAGTTTGTAAGTTTTGTAAAAACAAATATAGATTTGACTCAAAAACAATTGAAATTAAGAAAAATAGCTACTAAAATTTTGGCCAAAGCAATGATTATTAGAACTATGAGGTGAGCAAAATAATTATGGATGTTGTAATCTAAAATTAGTACAAATAGTAACAGGATCATTAGAATTATAACTATTTAAATGGACTCAAAAAATATATAAACATGTAATCTATATAAACCAAATAAATTGATTTAGAGTCAGCTGGCCTGCGAGTTTAAGAGGTATGTGATCACCGCCTTAAAACAGCTGAGCCTCCTCATGTGAGGGTACTGATGGACACCAACGACTCCAAGATTTAACTTAGACACTCGCAACTGCACCTCCTCAATGGTCACGTCCACTGGAAGGTTGAACTAAACCTAATTCAAATCGAGTTGTCCGAAAACAAAGATAATAGAGGATAGTTGTCTAGGTATATTTATATAGATGTGACTGAACTCGAAGAATATGGATATAAAAGTTAATGAAATATAATGTGGGATAGGGAGAAGTCTACTGGCGTAGACTAGTATAGCCGAGCAAAGGTGAAAAACATGTAAAGGAATATACCAGAAGGTTGAATTCGTTTTTTTTTTTTCCAAAATGGTTTATCAAAGCCACTTAGCCATTGGTTTAGTAACCCACACACATAAGCCTTTACAACTTCTGACCGTTTGGCCATAAAACTATTTTTAAAATGATTAATTTTATTCTTTAATATAGACAATAAATTGGACAAAAATCTGTAACTGCAAATTCAAAAATTTAAACTCAATTAAAGTGAAAATTCAATGAAAAGTTTTAAAAACTTAATTTTATTATTACAAGCTTTTATTTATCTGTTAGCCATTGGTACGACATTTGAGTGTTTTTTTTTAACCCTAGAGAAACATCAAATTCAGTATTATGAGTTTTCTGTTTGCATTTGCATTTTCAAAATACAATACAAACAAAAGTGTTTTGCCTTTGTGGTGCTAGTAGGATGAGTTAACTGATATTCTTGATTTTATGGAACTTAGGTTCTTTGTTGGCTATGGTCTTGAGCTGTCCCGGATAGTTCCTTTGATAATATTCCACATCAAGAGGAAGTACCTTTGCAAAACTGAAGCTGAATTGAAAGAAGCTTGGGCTCCTGGAAATCTTGAATTTGGAACTAGAATTCCTGGTGACATGCTGGTAGTCACAATTGTCTTTTGCTACTCTGTTATAGTTCCAATAATTATTCCATTTGGTTTCGTATACTTTGGCCTCGGATGGCTTACTCTCCGGAATCAGGTGATGCCTAGTAACTTATTTTCGTATACTTATGGAGTTCCAATTCCAATTTCAAGGAACTATTGCGAAAATAGTTCATTCACTAGTCTTAACATTGGCCTTTAAATTGGTGTTGGCATGGTACTGCAAAATTCATATCGATGTGTATGTGTTGTTGAAATAAGATAGAATGTAACCACCGACTACATTCAAAATTTCGTTCCGATTTATAATTTCGATTAGTTCGGNGGTGTTGAAATAAGATAGAAAGTAACCACCGACTACATTCAAAATTTCGTTCCGATTTATAATTTCGATTAGTTCGGAAATGGAAGCGTTTCAAAAATATTTTGAAAATAAAAAAGAAACAAAGGAAAAATTCAAAAACTTGTTTCCGAAACAATGACCGAAACATTTTGAAACACCTCTAAATATTTCTGAGCTCCTCGAAAATCAAATCTTTTTATCTTTAGTTCTTCTCGCTCCAAATTTTCCACTTTTTGGTTTCTTCTTGTAGTTGTTCCCAATGAAATTATAATCCTTGCCCGGACATTTGTTTTAGCCTACAATGACATGATAACTCATGGAAGTTGTTTCAGATCAAAGTTGTTAAATGTGTGTANCAAAAATCAAATCTTTTTATCTTTAGTTCTTCTCACTCCAAATTTTCCACTTTTTGGTTTCTTCTTGTAGTTGTTCCCAATGAAATTATAATCCTTGCCCCGGACATTTGTTTTAGCCTGCAATGACATGATAACTCATGGAAGTTGTTTCAGATCAAAGTTGTTAAATGTGTGTAACACCTTAAGCTTATGAAAAAACAAATATTTACCTTTTCCTTTAGCTGCCCCTGATTCAATTTACCATTTTTGAAATTTTCTTCTAACATTTGTTACCCTTTTAAACACAGGTAATCAAAGTGTATTTTCCATCGTATGAGAGCTATGGAAGGATGTGGCCTCACATTCACACGCACGTCTTAGCTTCCTTACTCCTATTTTAAGTCACCATGTTCGGTTACTTTGGCGTGAAGAAATTCTACTACGCTCCATTTCTGATTCCCCTTCCGATACTGTCCTTGATCTTCGCCTTTGTAGAAAGAAATTCTATCGTTTTTTCCAAGCAATAGCTCTTGAAGTAGCTTATCGTGAATTGAAGGAAATTCCAAACATGGAACTTGTCTTCAGATCTTTCATTCCACCAAGCTTGAGCGCTGAGAAGTCTGATGATGATCAGTTTGAAGAAGCTTTGTCTCAAGTTTCAAGGACAGGTTCATTTGTTTGATGCACATATGTGAAACACTGCTGAATTTTTCAGTGTTGACAGTTTGCATTAGGAACCATGTCTGGAATATATTGTGTGTTTTGGTAATTGTGTGAGAATGTTTGTATCTACTCCTGTTTGATGCAAAGGGTGATATAAGATTCATCGTTTACTACATCTCATTTTGTATAAGCTCATCTGTGGAAATGGATTCATTAATTTATTTCCAGTTTCAGCTAGGATTCCTTGGTTCACACTATATATCGAGTTGGCTTAGTCGTGTTTGACTCTACACCTTTCATTCTGAGATTACCATGAGTTGTTTGACTCATTTTTCGTGATGTTGGCACACCTTTTGTGCATTTTTATATAGCGTTAATCTCTTGTTATGTGCAAACTTATTCTTCTACCCAACACTTGTTCCGTATTGCTTGATATTGTTCGATGGTGCCCTATAAATTGCGAATGTAATGATCTTAAACCATGATCTAATAGTCTTATATTATTGTATGCTTGGCAAATGTGGAAACAAAAACATTGTCTTCGTAGGGTGGGGTTGGGGGTGTTGGAGAAAATGCTTTCTTTTCTAAAACAAGAACTATGAAAGTTGGTAGGGAAGCACAAGTTCAGTTTTATTAGGTGCAGACTCACCATGGTTTTTTGTATTCTTCAAGTCCCTTTCTCAACTCTAGACTAACAGACAGAATTCCAGACTTGGCCGGCCAATCCAAAGTTAACCCGAAATATTCAGTATTTTGTTAGAGATTTCTAATACTATGGTTTGGTTTGAACCAAAATTTTCAACATGATATAAATTCAGGCAATACTCAATTCCAAGTCTTGGATTCTCGAGAACCAATTTGAATTCAATCCAAATGTGTAGATTAATATCTAATCTGAGTTTGAATCGAATTAAACTAAAATTTTAGCCCAAGTTGTGTAACCCAAAAATCAAAATCAAGTTAACCAAGATTTAAATCCAAATAAGCTTGAATTCTAGCTCGACTTGGATAAAATCAAAATGAATTTGAATTGAACCCTATTTTAACTAGAGTTGTTTGACTCAAGTCAACTTGAATTAAAAAAATTAAACACGAGGAATACTGGGATTGAATGGTTCTGGTTGAATTTGGTATACAAATTTTGGATTGAACGATTTGAAATTTTTTTATATTACTAATAGAGTTTGGATTGGTTGTTTATCTTCACATTTTGGTATATTACAAAATATATTTTGTATTGTACTATATCCTAGGGATTCGAAAGTACAGGTATCATGAAAAAAAAAGTTGTGATTTTAATGAAAACCCCCAAGGATTGATTACATTGTTTGTTGATTCTATCTCAATGTTAGATATTGATAATACATACATGGAAGAAAAAAAAATGAAATGATTAGTGTTAATCGATTTGGTGAATATTACGATTGATTTAAAAGTATGAATCTGGATACAAGTGAGTGATGAAGGAGATTCCAAAGTTTGTTGATTTGAGCCCAAGAATGGGGACTTAAAATAAATATCTTGGAGATATAACTTTGGTGGAATCTAATAGATCTTCCCAAAACTTTTAAACCTATGAGAATTCTTTTCTTGTGGCTAGTTTTGATTAGTGTATTGGCAGATTATATCAGAGTGCACAACAAACTATTTGAGTAATAACTACACTGGTTGAGGTAAGGAGTATCATGTGGAATTGCAAATGGACGTACAACCTAAGAGTTGATTCTAGATATTTACTTATGTGGGAGTGTGTAATTGTGAATTGAAATTATTGTTAGATTCAAAGATTGTAAATTCCTTTTAGCTAGCAAGAGATAAAGTCATTAAGAATATTGTATCTATTTCAAGAATCGAGATACATTTTTCCATAATGTCATTACTAAGGTTTGTGTTATACCATGATGTTTGTATATGAAATATGAGTAACCCTATTACCTAAATTGCATTTGATTTATTTTGATATGCTTATGCATAAGCTACGTGTAAGAAGCAAATNGTGGATTATATCAGAGTGCGCAACAAACTATTTGAGTAATAACTACACTGGTTGAGGTAAGGAGTATCATGTGGAATTGCAAATGGACGTACAACCTAAGAGTTGATTCTAGAATATTTGCTTATGTGGGAGTGTGTAATTGTGAATTGAAATTATTGTTAGATTCAAAGATTTTAAATTCCTTTTAGCTAGTAAGAGATAAAATCATTAAGAATATTGTATCTATTTCAAGAATCGAGATAAATTTTTCCATAATGTCATTACTAAGGTTTGTGTTATACCATGATGTTTGTATATGAAATATGAGTAACCCTATTACCTAAATTGCATTTGATTTATTTTGATATGCTTATGCATAAGCTACGTGTAAGAAGCAAATATGAGGTTATTGAAATGATTGGTGAAACTCAAAAGAGAAGTGATATTTGATTGAGTAGACAATTAAGTATTATGATCTAGTAGTAATGCATGACAACAATATTAGTTGAAGCAATCGTATATAATTATTGAGAATAAGGGTGATAAATGAATTCTACTAAAGGAAGGTAATTTTTGGGACTTTAAGTAACTACAATGAGGTTATAAGTTGAAGGAATGGATTTAAAATTTAGTCTATGATATGTTCTTTTGATCTTGGATTTGATATATAAAGGATGAATAGAAGTGGAAACATCGGGGCCAAATGAGAATTAGATTGACTAACTCGATGATTAAGTTTCGAGGATGAAACTTTCTTTTAAGTGGTTGATTTGTAAGAATTCGAATTAAAATTAAATAAGTATAATATTATCTTAAGACTTATCCTAATACGAATAAAATGATAGTAGAAAATTAGAATAAATGTTAAAATATTGGTTTTGAAATTTAAGTTTCAAGCGTATTTGACTTTCGGAGTAAATTGAGTTTTGGATGTGTTTAAGGTTGATAAGGATAAATAAGGAAAAACATTAAATTTTTTAGATCAAAATAATATTATCATTGAACCTGCGAGATCCGAAAAACTTGGAATAGCCGTTTAGCACATATAGCGGTTCGGAGAAATAAAATAGTAATTTTAGTGTTTCAAGTGTAAATTTACTTTAGTTTTGAGATAAATCATAAAAATAAATATTTTTAGGTTAAAATAACATTAAAAATGAGTCCGAAACATCGAAAAACCTTAGGGTAGTCATATGTATCAAATTAGAGATTTTTAGTGGCAAAATCATAATTTTAGAGATAACCCAAATTTCAGCCCATGAACAGTAATTTCGGGACTGCTGTGTTTAAAACACAAATTTCAGCCCATTTTCTCCCATTCTTTTATTCCACTCTCACCCCAAACCTCTTAGAACTCTAGGAGAAGATAAAGGAAAAAAGAAAAGAAAGAAGAAAGCCTTTAAAGCTTGGGTTTTACTTGGAATTCTTGATTTTTAGGTAGGAGTTTTTTTCTCACTCTTATTCATTGAGGTTAAGGCTTATTTATATATATATATATGTTTTAACTCTAAATTTTAGATGCATGTTATGAAATCATGGTTTCTTGATGTCCTTGCAAATCTTATCATGTTTTGAATGAAGTTATGGTTTATAGCCATGAAATCTTTGTTGTAATCTCAAAACCCTTGTTTCTTTCAAGAAATAGAGATTTTTCTTCTTGATATTCCTTGTGATTTCAAAACTCTAGTGCTTCGTTTGAACAATAAAAATATATGTTTGATGATCTCTTGCTTATTTTTCTTGAATTTGCTTCGTTAGAAAAATCCCTATACAATTGGGGGTTTTTGATTTACTTGTAATTTGAGAAATTGGTTAGTATTGTATCTCTTGTGTGAATGTTTGGATGACCATGGGTGA